>JARHVA010001433.1:2760000-3085000 GCA_037957365.1 Torreya grandis
GTTTGAAAGTCAGATTCAAAGATGGGTGGTCTTAACAAGGTTGAGCAGCTATCAATGAAGACAATCAAGAAAGATGAGAGGGTGTAGTAAATTCACAATATATATGGCTTAACAAATTTTATATAAATAATCAATGGTTTTGATAAAATTATGTCAAAAAGTTTGTTTTGCAATGGAAGGACCATGTTGTGAATATTAATAATATCTTTGTGGAAATTATGAGAGGGCTTATTGCCCAAGTGACAGGTTTGAAAGTGGAGGAGACATTTAGTATGTGAAATAAATTAGGGATAATAAGTAATATAATATAATATTCTTAAGGTATAATGAAGTTTTGATTGAATTTTTGTGTGGTATTTGATAAAAGACTTTCATAAGCCTTTTGATATAGTAGTCGAATATATTATGAGGTATGTCACATTAGATGGTATGTTTTTTGTTGTTAATTATTTCCATATGTATTTTATGAATTATTTATACCAAAATATCCCTATTAGTTTTCCCTTATACATAATTCATTCATTAGAATGCTCAGTGTTAGATTTTTAAATGGGTAAGAAGAAACTTCAGCTTCACTAAGTGCTCATATTCCTCATTTATAAAAATTTTAATGCATATAATATATCTATTCAAGTTGAAGTAAATAATGATAATCCTATTATATATAATTATTCAAAAATATTCCTAATAAGTGATTATAAGACAAGGCAGAGGAAGGTTTAAAATGTTTCCCATAATTAGGATTTTATTGATGTTGATTACAAGTGTGCTCTGCAAGAGGAAATGAGTACGGTGGATACTACCAAAAATGAGGTGGGATTTGACTTTGTGGTGGGTATGGATGATGATGTAAACCTAGGAAACCTCAATAAGAAGAAAATATGTCATGTTATTGAGGTGAGGATATAAAAGGTGGTGAAAGGTTTACGATTACTTAAACAAGGTGATATGAAGAATGATTCTAACCAAAAAGAGACTGTATAAAATGAGAAGTAGGATGCTTATTTATTTAATGAGTTTCACACAAATCCTATATATTTTAATATGGTTTTTAATGAGATTAATAAACAAGACAATCTAGATTTAATTGGGGATGAATTGGACCTTCACAAGTAAATTCTTCACTAGTTCATGAGAGACCACAAAAGACTTAAAGAGGAGGTTAACAACATGAGTCAAAAGGATGGGATCCTTTATAACAAGGTGTATTTTCTTGAGATTAGTGAAAAATTTATGTATTTTAAAGATAAAGTGGATAAAATGGAGAAAGAAAATGTAAATCTAAAGGAAAACCTTGTTATCCTTGTGGATTTCAGTTGTATTAAAATAAAAAATTATTTATAGATCACGGAGGGTTTGAAATTGTTAACTAAGAGAAGTAATTAAGAAGTGGATAAGTATATGGATAATATGAAAAGGAAGGTTAAGAAGTCGATGATGTTACTCATAATTCTCAATAGTTGGAGAAAATTTTTACGACCATGATGGATAATTAGGTGAAAGCTTATGAAAATTTGAATTGTCCATAATGTTAGTGTGTTTATTGCTATTTTTATGTTAACTTTTGGTTACTTTTGAGATTCATTTTTTGTATTTTTTATATTTATTGTTTTTATTTGGAAGACTTTATGATGTATCTAATTTAATGACCTAGTCTATTATTTTTTATTATATTGGGTAGGGTCCCTTTCAAAACCCACTTTTACCTTTAACAAAAACATCACTAACATTAGACATCTTCTCAATTTACTTGATGGATATTATAATAAAAACATGGAAATATTGTAATTAAGGCAACCTACTAAAGAGATTTAATGCCCACATAGAAAATGGCCAAGGAGATTCAAGTGTTTGAATATTAGTTGGAGGAGAATGACTAAGATCATCATGTAATTGACAAGGACTACACTTATTAGAAAATGTGATGGTTTATTTTTCAATTTTTGGCCAATAATGAACCATACATAATAATTTACTACTTTTAGTGTGTCCACTATAATGACCTCCAAAAATGCTTTCATGTGCTTACTAAATAATGGGTTAGACATAACATTCAATAACAACTCATAGTAGGGTTCCCCCAAATTTGTGATAGTAAATACATTATGCATAAGGATATACTTTAATTATTGATTTCAAGTACTAGTATTTTCATGAGAGCTGACCTCGAGAGGACAAATTTGATTTTATAGAAATTGGGTGATTTTTCCATACCAAGGGATTTTTTAAGTTGTGATAACCTTGATATTAAAAGTAATGGAATAATCATTAGGAGATAGAATACATGGGGATTTCCACATGTGAATAAGAATCTAGCCATTAGGTATCACTTTATGTAGGTGAAAAAAGGAATCGAAAGAGGTAAAATAATAAAAGATAACATTTATTTTCTCTTGGGATTGACTTTATAGTGAAAGCAAAATATTATTTAACTAGGTTTCTGTCAAAGTCATGATATGATTTAAGTTTCTCACTTTTACATTGGAAAGTGCCACCAATTTTGTACCATACAAGTAGAGAATAACCTAAGACATGTAAATAAGAGATATCAAGATCAATAGCTTATTACACACCATCTATAAGAGTATTATATTCATCCATGTTATTGGTAAAATAAAATTTTAATAAAAAATCTAAAGGAATGATCTTTCCAACATGATCCGAAAGGACACATTCTACCCCAACTCCTTGCTCCATAAAAATGGAGTGTCCAAGTGTCCTTGTTAAATTTGATTATGACTTTAAGTATCTCTATGTTTTCATTTTTATTAGTTGTTTTTATTTTATAAACTTTAAATTTAGACTCTTTGAGGGATTGGGCCTCAAGATCAGCTTTGGAATTATTAAATTAAGCTTTAAGGGTTATATATTTATCAACACCTTCAATGAAGAGTATGTATTCATCGAGAAGAGTATCATGAATTTCCATTTGGGTAGGAAAGGGTATGGTGAAAAGTTGATTGGAAATCACTTTCCACTAAACTAATTTATAATTAATTTTATTGAGGTAAAATTCCATCAAGAGAGTCATCCACTTGAAGATTATATCACTAAGAAAAAAGGATTTGGAGAAGTGACATAGAGAATATGAATGGCCAATGAAATACATAGTTTGATAAAGAATGCAATGCTGAAGATTTTTTATGGTGAAATATATGGAAAAATTAATAATGCTTGATATTAGTGTATCGATTCACATTATCAATCAAAACATGACAAATGTAGTAGATAAAATATTCTTTATCAAAATCATCTTGTTTTTCAAGAATTTACACAACTGAGATAGGGGTAGAATATGTGTACAAGATGAGAGGGTGATCATTAGATAGAGGTATTAATATAAGATGTTGAATCAAGGATTTATTCATGTTATTAGAAGGGTTTTGACAAGCATCAATCCATTCAAGGGTAACACCTTTCTTGAGGAGTGAGATTATGGAATAAGTTTAATAATCCAAATCATGAATAAACCTAAAAATTTTCCCAAGCTTCCTAAGTTGAGTGAAAATATGAGGAATGGATATTGACTTAGACATGCCCATTATAGATTTGATCTTGGAAGGATCCATGTTCATCCCTTGTCTAGAGACCAGAAAACCTAAAAGGTTTTATATGTAACAATGAAGACACTTTTCATGATTAAGCTTAATGTTGTGTTTAATTAAACCATTAAGGATGATAGCTAGGTTATGATGATTATCTTCATGATGCTTAAAATTGGGTATGATATCATTGACATAGGTCTCAAATGTCTTATAGATAAGATCATGAAAAATGTGGGTCAAGGTGTGTCGGTAGGTTGTCCCAATGTTTCTAGGGTGCAAAACCATATTAAAATAGCAGTATGTGCCTCACTTCATATTCAAGGTAGTATTATTTTGATCTTTAGGGGAAATGTGAGACAAATGATACCCCAATAAATCATTCATGAGGGAAACCATCTTATATCTAGTTGTAGAATAAACTATGGCATCAATAAAAGGTAATGAATAATTATCCTTATGACATACTAATTTGAGACTATAGAACTCAATGCATAGGTAGATTACCATTGTGACTTTCTTATGAATGGGAACTATGTTAGAGATCCATTTAGAAAGAGTATTTTAAAAAATTGGGGCTTATATAAGTTCCAAAAAATAACAATTTTAAATTTCAAAATAATGGGACTCATTACAAAAAAAAGACTTATAACAAATAAATGAGACTTATGTTATATAGGTGATTACTAAGGTTATATCCAATTAACTAAGTAATTTAATACGAAATGGCATTGTAAGTTTTTAAAATTTTATAATTACATAATTAATATTATTATTAATTATTAATAATAAACCAATATTACTTAATAATTATAATTAATAATAAAATAATACTCATTTATTATTAATTATTAAAAATAATAATAATTAATTAATTAATAGTATTAATTTTTAAATAATTAATCATTAAATAATATTATTAATTATTAAAAAATAATACTAATTAAATAATAATCAATAAGTAATAATAAAATAATATTAATTATTAAAAATAATAAAATTTAATTAAATAATAATTAATTAATATTAATAATTTTTTGATAGATTAGGGTATAACAAGCCCTTACTCAAGATTTACAAAAAGTCAAAGAGACCAAAAATTAAGGGTCTGCCAGTAGTAACATGGTAACAAACCACTCAAGGAGCCAAACCAAGGATATCAAAAAAAGACATAGACACACACACTCGGGAAACATAGACAAGAGAGACAAAAAAGCAAAAAAAATAGAATATAGTAGCATAACTTAGAGGTGATGTTTCACTTTCTATTTCTTGTGGGATGGGCCTACATTTTCATTAGCTATCTCCAAGAGAAAATCCCCACTAGAACTAGAAGATGCAAAAGTTGATTGCATGTGATGTTGCATGGATCTGATTATAGCCTACTGAGGGAGTCTACCAAGTCTACCAAATAAAACATTGCAATCTTCCTCCATCTCAGTCATCACTCCTAACCTAGAACAAAAATTGACAAGTAGAGTCACTGCCTCTACCATTCTATCCAACTTGAACCAACCCAAAAGGATATTTTAAGGAAGTTACAAGGGCAAGCCAAGTTTTTAGAGAAAAATACAGCGGTAAGAAGTAGAATTGATGAATTTTATGCAAGCAAAGAGTCTCCAATAGTATAACAAAATTCTCCTCGTGATCACAAAAGACACAAAGTGGAATTAATCCTAGACAATGCTTACCAAAGAAAGGTAAAGGAGAACCCAAAGTTTTTGATAAGTTATCTAACAAAATAAAAAGACCTCTAGTAGGCCCTGACCAAACTAAATCTCACACCACCTTTTAAACTACAGAAAGGTCTTAGATTACACGTAGAAGGTTACTTGTGAAGATGGAGACCACTTCTGCATTTATTTTGAGATGCCCAAAGGAATGGAGGAAAAGATCCCCAATTATCACATGGATTGCTTTGAAGATTGTAGTAGAAGGAAGCCATAAAATGTGGTACATTTGGGCCTCCAAAATAGGATCATTAAAATCCATCTCTCATTTATTGGTAGATATAGAAAGGATAGGTGAGAGTAGAGCTCGATTGGAGATAGATAAATCCATTGGAGAGAGAACAAAATTATAAGAAGGTAGATAAAAATGTATAAAAATGCAAATGATATCCACTATTATAATGGGATATAAAGCTATCTGATAATTATTACTTAAAATTAATCCAAATCCCACTTCATGTTAAATATAGAATTGAAAATCCATCATTTTAATAGTTGATGAGATCAAAAAATTCTAAACCTAACCAACTCATGGTTACATTGTCTATGATCTCTTTCATCACTTGGTCTACACCCTAGTTGGCTAAGAAATCCACTTTTTTATTGGCCTCTTTAAAATAATTTTGGGTCATTCAAGATTAAAACTCTTCTAAGAGAGGCCATGGAGAACATAAAATGTTGTTGATGCACTAAGATTTGACATGCTAGGAATTGGTGGCATCAATGATGATTTTGTAGTCTCCTTCAATAGAAATTTTTTCAATACCATAAGACCACACAAGTTAAAGTCCCATTACTATATCTTATGTATTTGTTTCATTAGTTATGGCATATTGTAAATGCATGGACATTGATATAATCAGTGAGCCAAAACAATCCTTGATACAACATCCATCCCCTAAATCCCCTAGGTTTCCATGTGTAGCTTCATCAAAATTTAGTTTGAAAAATCTTGCTATAGGGGGTTTCCAAATAATGCCTAAGCATTTCAAAGATTTGTGTGTCATCACACTCATTCTATTAATGGGAGAATTTTTAATAAACATCTAGTTTGGATGAATCAACATACACCAAGCATAAATTTTAGCATATCACCTTTTGATATGGGAAAAGGTAACGTCAATAATGGAAATTTTGATTTTAGAGAGAAAAACCTCTAATGGAGTGGAGGAGACACAAAAAACTAGTTATTCCTTTCTTTCCAAATTGACCAAATGAGGATAGAAGGGATGGTTATCCAAAGAGATCAAAAGGAATCTCCATCATGACCAAGGAACCAAGATGAAAAAACCTAGGAGATAGAATTGATTTTGGCCCAATACTAGTTGAGCTTTTGGTAAAGCCAACTCTAACATGCTGAGGCAAAAGGGCACAAAAGTAGAAGATGATCAATAGTCTCTTTTATCTACCCACAAAGACAACATCTAGATGGACCGATCTAACCTATCTTCTTTAGAAGATCCTAGGTGAGAATCTTGTTCTGTGATTCCAACCATGCAAAAGCTTTAGCCTTCTAAAAACCGTTGTTATTCCAAGATAATTATAGGGAAACAATCATTTTTTGAAACAATAATTTTGTACCAAAGATTAAATTTATATATACCTAAGCCTACACCAATCCAGTAGAGAGTATCATCCTTGGTGATCAAAAACACCTTGCACATATTTAAAAATGATGAGATCAAACATTTCTATGCTTCAAGAATGGGTAAAAAATCAAAGGATTTCCATTTTTACAAGAGATCCCATACCCTGATTGTCTAAATCAACATATTCACATATTTTATACCCCTAAGCTTCCAAAATGAACCTACAAGTGCCATCCAACTCTCATTAATCCCTAAGTGGTTTGTATTGTCCCAAAAATTTACCTTGCCAGAACCTTTGAAAAGGGGAACACCTAGGTATTTGGTTGGAAGCTTACCAATTTTTAAATTGAGGTAGTGAGCAAGATGGGGCTGATGGGATTCAGGGACATTGACAAAAAAATTCTGACTTTTGATCATTTACCTCTTGGCCAAAATCCTATGCAAAAGTATATAAAATTAATTTGAAGGAGGAAGCTTCTCTAATAGATGCTTCACCAAAAAGGAAGTTGTCACTACAAACTACTAGTGATTGAGATTGTTGATGGCCTTAGTCACATAAAGACCTTTTATTTGATCCAAAACCTTTGAGTCTTATAGGGATCTACTGAGATCTTCTACCATAATAATAAATATAAAAAGAGAGAGGTGATCCCCTTGTCTAATACCTTATTTAGCTTTAAAGTAGCTAGTTGTGTCTGTGAAAGTAAGGGCCAATGAACATAATCAAATGAGTCAACTGAGTCTTCTAAGAAAGAAGAAAATATATAACTCAATTGATCTAATTGATTGAGTTTAGTGTAGGGTTATAGTTTTATAGACTGAAAACTATGAAAAATAGCACTAAAATGAAGGAAATAAAAACTGAGCTGGTGAAAATGAACTTGGTGATTTTAGAGATGTTGAATTTGTTATTTTTATATTGTGTCATCCAGGTGAATATTTTTAACCTATTAATAGAGTTAACAAGGTCAATTGAGTCTAAAAACCTGTGTGTAAAGAATCAAATTGAGTCGAGTGGAGTGATCTAGTTACATGTGGTTGAAGATGACCTACACAAATTAAAACAAAGCTGATCATATTGATTGTGTGTTAAACATGTGCATATAATGTTAGACTGAGTTGATAGATTTGATCCAGTGATGTAAAAATGAAATAAATAATAAATGAAGGCATGAAAGAAAACCTACAAGGGTTATTTCATGTTAAGTTCACCAGAATGTATGACAAGGGAAAGTGAAATTGATCTATAAATCAATCCTAGCCCAAAGAAGATAAATCACACTAGCCCTTATGTTGGTTGGTATATTTAGATAATCAGGGTCATGACTAATATGGATTTATTAGACCTAATTAATGGGTCACTCACCACATAATATCACTAGAGAGGGTTCCAATCCTCTTTTTAGGAAATACCACACAAGAACCCTAGCTAGGTCATGTGGTTTCTAACAAATTAAATGATAGAGTAAAGTAAATCTAATCTAATGTTCACCAAAGCATGTGGCATAAATGGGGATAATAAACACAAAATTAAACATGTAAATAAGAACTCTAATAAATTTAATATAGAGGTAATCCTAATTCATGGAGAGAGAAATACATTCACAAGCCATTACTTGTGCTACTTCTATCTACCAAAATAGAGGAATAAGAGTTAGGAATACTTACCTTGAAGATGAACTCATCAAGGCTCAATCTCTCCCTTAGCCAATGGTGTTTTGCAAGAGGTTGTAATGGTTTTTAAGGATCATAAATATAGGCCAATTTTAGGATATATGACTTCTCCTATGCATCCAAGACATTTCCACAAGACAAGATTCTTCTCTTCAAGTTTAAACCCTAAGCAATGACTATTCAAGTAGAATGGTGGAAGAGTAGATTATAAATAAGTGCAAATGAATGATTATCTCTATCTCTCTCTAATGAAAATGGTGAAAAGGATGTGTTTATATAGTTGGATCTAACCCTAAAACTTTTTAAATTTTTAGCTGACACAGTCAACTTAGTTGACCTAGTTCTTTAATAAATCAATCAATTAGGTCCCAGACTAAGTCCACTAGGCCAACTTAGTCTCATAATGTGATCATTTCTAAGAATAGGGTCAGCCCATTTGACTATGTTTAGAAGATGACAAAATGAGGTTTTGGCTTAGGTAGGGGCTATTTGACGTGGTGAATTTCTTGGAGTGTGTAAGAGAGGTGTCAAAGCTTAGATAAATGTATAAGAGAGGCTTATGTTGGTTTTAAGTGGTGGTATAGGTAACAACAATCTTGTGAAGCACTAATGGTCTACCCACCCCTTTCCTAGTATACCCTTTAAGGCTTTCACTCAGATAGATTGAGTCTTGATGGGTTCTTACAAGAGAGAAAACATGAGTAATTGATAAATTTTAAAAATATTATGTGTATACACTATGCCTCTAACAATTTTTACCACATCCAACATTGTTAAATTTATTCTAAATGAAAATATTTATCAGTTCAGAGTCCCATATGTCATAATCATAGACAATATGTCTTCTTTAAAGAATATTAAGGTCCATGAATTATGTAATAAATTATTGATATCTAATCACATGGCCTCCTTATATTATCCATAATCCAATGGAAAAGATGAGGCCATGAATAAAACCTTAAATTCAATCCTATTAAAAAGTGTTAAAGATACTAAAAGGTATTGGCACATACAACTTTACCCAACATTATGGGCCTATAGGATGAGTGTTCACATGCCCAAGGGAGTAACCATTTATTCCCTTGTGTTTGGATTATAATTTGTTATACCTCTTGAAATAGATATATCTAGCATTCGTGTATCTTTTTAGGGTCTCATTAACGATGAAGAGTATATAAATGCATGACTAAGTGAATTGGAAACCTAAGATGAGAATTTACTCATTCATATATAAAACCACATTTCATATGCAGAGTGAATGGCTTAAAATTATAAAAAAAATGTTCATGAGTATTTGATACAAGTAGGAGACCTTGTCTTGATGCTTGATAGTTGAATAAATAAAAATAAAGGAAAAGGTTGAAAGTTTAGACCCAATTACTTAGATCCTTATTTAGTGAATGAATATTTTAATAGTGTATCCTATTGGATATGCATTTTATAGGGAAAGGAGTTCAGTGAATATGTCAACTCTTTTCACCTTAAACATTTTTACATTTACTAATCTATATTTCACATTTCCCTTATTTGATTGCATTTTATATTGTCTACATGTTATCTTGAATAACATAAGTTGTGTTTGGTGATTTTTTGGTTGTCAATTTTCATAATAAAAACTTTTAAAGTATAGCTTATTATCTCATTTCATTTTCACATTACCCTTTTATCCTATGAAAAACATTCTCAAAATTAGCATCACATTGGTTCTTGTCTTAATTCTTACTAGTAGAGTACAACTCTCTTTTATTAAAATCTCTTACAAAGCTTATAAAATGTTATCCTATAGCATATTCTAGAAAATTCTCCATGACAAATTCTCCTATTATGATTCCCTCTTTGTAGAAAACAATAGCATGCTCAAAATACAATTAACCTTGCTTGCCTATCTTTGTCTCTGGTGACAAGCCATTACATCTTATTGGTTTCATGGGGCCAAGATTTGGGGCTAAGGACCTTACCAAAAAAATAATGTGACAAATAAAAATAAAAACATGTCATACAAAAATCAAAATCTTATGCAATCAAAAGTCAAATCTCACATCTCTTGCCCTTTGCTAATCTTTAGTGTTGAGCCCTCGCATATTACTAGTTGAGTTGGATTATAATTGGGGAAAGATGCCCTTATTCACCTACATCTAGAGTTTGGTGATGATCCCATGTTTCCTCTTAGTCACATGAGACTAAGTTTAGGGGATCACAAAGAAAAATAAAAATCTAATGCAAAATAAATGACAAATTTAAAAAGTGTCTAATAAAAGTTCATCAAAAAATGTGTTTACATGTCTATGTTAAAAAGGGTAACTTTGTCCCATTTAGCAATTCTATCAGGGCTAGTTACTTATAGAGGAAGCTAATAAATTTAGTATTTTGTAAGTTTATCAAAAAATTCATTTCCCCCTTTTCTTATAAGGATTAGGTTATCCTCCTTTTCTATATGAAGTTTTGATGTATAATTTTCATTTTACTGTCTCATGCACATCTTGTTTCCCCTTTTATTCCTTTACTACAAGTTGAAAGTCATATTTAATTTAAATAAAATAAATCAGTGTAATTACCTAAAAGTGAAACTTGAGTGATAAGAGTGATAATTTAGACCATATATCCCTATTTTAGCCTTAGACCTATCCTAGAGCATATTTTCACACTTATACAGAATTCATGTAAGCCACAATCATCCCTAGTCATCCTTAAATCAATCCTAGACCTTTATTCTTACATCTTGGCCCTTCATACTTAGGGTTATGCTACTTGGACACTAGAACCATAATAGGGATAATAGTGCCACAAGGTGTTGGTGTCCCAATATTGATGATATTTTCATTTCCCTCTTTTTCCACAAATATATATCTTTTGAAATCTTAGACCTCCTAGGGTCAGCCTAGACCTCTTTTAGCACCCACACAAGCACCAGAATAGTATAAATAAATGACTCTTAACCCTTTATCCACTAGATGTAAATTAGATGCAAATTATATATGAAAACTCAAAGCATGTGCATAATTAAGGTTATTAATCCCTCTTATGCCCTACTTCTACATACTACCATCTACAATATTTATAAACTCAAATTACTCAAATTTTTAGTCTTAAGCACATTAAAAGCACTCAAGTCAACTATCATATTACCTTCACTTCCACTTGCACCAACACTTAGGTGGAGAGAGATGCATCATGCTTTATCCTTATTTGAATTATTAGTATGTAGGTAACTCTCATCACAGTGGGGTCTTGAGGATGTCTAGCCTACCCCATTAACAAACACACTTTTTTGCTTGTATCAACTGGATGCCCTAGTAGTATGGAAGATTATGGTTTTGCTCATAAAATTAGTCAAAACAAGCCATATACAATGTTTTAAAATACATGTATGTAGTAACAGACCTTATAGATCCAGACACAGGTGCACCTAGAATCTCTGGACAGTCTTACACAAAGGACACTACCACCAAAATAAGGACACTAGTGCCACACAGCATTACTATCCAATTAGGGCACTATTATTCAGAAGGTGTTTTGACACTTAGATCCTATTTTTGACACTCAGACTAGCCTCTACCTCAATTTTTTAGCCTCCATATCACCCTTCTTGGTCATTTTCTAGCTAAGTTCTTGTTTTCATTATTTATTTTTATTTTTAGAAAGGTCTAAATTAGTCAATTACGTAACAAATAAGTGGCTATATTTATTGAATATTTCTACCCTGATTTACTATAATCATCTATTTAACAACATAAGATTTATGTTCACTAAGTCCTAAAAGGTAGAACATTTGGTGAACCTAACTTAATTTGAATACTCTTCAAACCCTAACCTTAGATTCTCTCAGGGTTTGTATCCTTTTTATTTATATGCTCAAATATTAGTTTTGAAATCTCATATTTGTTTTAGTATTTAAATTTTACAATCTTTCATAGATTAAATTTATTTAAAGGTTTAAAATATACAACAATTTGTTTTCCTACCTCCCAACCTATAATGGTAAAATTCAACAATTGATTTGATGAAACCAATAAGAGATAATTGTAATACTTATTTCCAAACATTTGGATATGCAAGATGACCTTATCAATATTATCCATGAAGAAATTCAAAAATCAAACAACAGTAAATCTTCTACTCCCCTAGATAATAACATTGTTACACCTACTTTGGGGCCAATGCATATAGCATAACAACCAATTTTAACTCAACAACCTTCAGTGATAGTTACACATTTTATTCTAGTTCCTCCTCTCTATATATACAATCCCTTATGTAGAAGGTTCATACTCTGTAGATTGAGGTGTTACATCTTAAGTAGGGAGCCACTAGACCATCACATGCCTTGGATTCTTATGTTATTTTACATACACTTTTGGCACATCACATAGCAGTAACTCATTTTATATCTAGATTTGAGGCAAATAAACTTACATTGTATGATGGTAAGGGTGACCCAGAGCACCATCTCTGAGCTTTCCACATAGCATGTTTCGACTACATGTCTAATGATTGGATCCTCACTAATTTTTTTCAACACAGTCTAAAGGATTATCATTTATAGTGGTTTTATGATCTACTGAGTTACTTTATCACTACATTCAATAGATTTGTAGATATGTTTCTAGCACACTTTTCAATAAACATCAGTGATAAGACCTCATATGTTCATGTAGTATAACTAAAACAAAAATCAAATGAGCCTATAGCAGAATACATCTTGTGATACAATACTATATTAGCTAAGTTGACTATCCCCATGGGAGATAGATATCTTTAGGACATCTTCAGATAGAACCTAATACCAACATTACATGAAGCTATCTTATTCAAGAAGTTTTGAGCCTTCATAGATTTATGCCACACAGTGAAAGAAAGAGAAGTCAAGCTTCTCTCTATGGTCAAACTAAAATATACAAGTGGATCAAAATCACCTAATAATATTTATAGTAATCATGCATACAAGGTAAGGGCCATTAAAAATAAAAGTGATCCAAAGTCTATGGTTAATGTACCTTTAGAGCCATCTCCTTGACTAGTTATATTATCTCCTCTACATAGAGTTTTCACCAACCTTCTAGAATCATCAGCACGTGTTTTATAGTAGATCTTAAAATGTAATGTCATATCTCTTCCTCCCATAAAATAGGTTGATACAACATGGACTCTTTCAAATAACTATGATTCCAATCCATTTTCTTAATATAATAAGGCACAGGCTATACAATAAATTGATTCATCAATTTGAAACATAAAATATAAGATTTGATAGAGGCTAACATTAATGATTTGGGCACATCCATAAAGTCACCCAAATTTCAACAGATAGAAGTTAAGGTATTGAAAATTTTCTCAGATCTATTTCCAAATCACACAACATTTGAGGTAGGGGCACTTCAAGTGTTCATTACACATATCAGGCACATCCACTTCCATCATCATATCACACTACTATAAAGGATGCACACCCACTACACAATATCATCAGTGTGTACCATACTATAGTTCCAACTAAACCACTCATCACTTTCTCAGAGTAGAATATTATTGATGATGATTCAGATTTATATGAACTCTTTGTATGAGCCTACATAGTTCATCATCCTATTTAGAGTGTTATGATGGATAATGGGTTAAGTATTAACATGTGCATTATCACACTTCTATAGCATTTGGTATATTCAGCATAGGATATATCTTATACAATTTATAGTTTTAGTTTCCATGTTTAGAGCTCTATCAGGGAGATTATACTTCCACTATAGGTTGGACTAGCACATGTGGCCACTAGATTCTTCGTAGTACCTAGTGTAGGCACATTTTACATGTTATTGGGTAGGCCATGGATATAGTAGTTACAATCCATCCCATCCCTAGTGCATAGATGCCTAAAATATATACATTAAAATTAGGTGATCATGGTTGAGGGTCTTTCATCTGAGTATTCTCTACCTATCCCACAGGTAGTTACATCGCAGTTACTAGTTAAGCCCTGATTCTTAGTTAAAATATAGTTACCAGTTATAGTATAGTTACCAATTATAGCTATGACCATAGTTCTTATCAGTATAATATATATTTTAGTAGAGCCACTAGTGCATGTGAGGTATATTCCTATAGTGTTACCACATATACTCTCCCATGGAGACCATTATTAGAGAGACCCCTATATCAAAGATATGTTACAGATCTACTCATTTATGTCTGATATTAGTATTATTAAATTCTTAGGGTTCTCAACATAGGTCACTTATGTCAACTATAGCATCTTCTACCAGATGGGTCTTTAAGACCCCTACAGTTCATAGGACACCATAGTCAGTTTCACAAATTTTTGAAACCTCTTCACAGGAAAGGCTAGATATAGATCACTCATTATAGTAGGCTCTAGGACCACAATTACCTTTTCATATAGCATGCATGATCATTTTTCCTTTATTTAACATAGGCCACATTGATAGTGAATCTCTCATGAGACTCATCATTTCGTATTGTTCCTCTATTCTTGTACATACTTCCCTTCTCTCTTGCTCCTTGTATATAGTTTCATTTTTATGTTTCTTATACACAAATTATATCCATAAAATATAAAAATAATAGAATATTTCAAAAACATAAAAAAATTCAAATATTTACTCAAAAAACACAAAATTATAGATTATATGCATTTCCATGTTTACATTTCTTATATTTTCCAAACACTACATATGTTAGCTATCATAGTATAGTTAGTTTTATCATACATACATACTTCACTTGTTCTTTTTGAGTGATTGAAAATTTTTACAATACTCAGGTCCACTACACCAATCTAGATTTATTATTATCTACCTATTGGAGGCATATACATAGGTACATGGGTTCTTCATTTGACACATTCACCTATTTTGGAGCACCCTATACATAGTTTTGATTACCAGGTTACATCTTTCTATACCCTAGAGCATAGCTTTAACATTATTATATCTTGATATTAATCATGCTACACTTTCTCATATTCTTCACTATTTAATACTAATTTAGACTTAGTAAATGTACATCTTGACTCTTACCTAGATTTGTATTACATGTTCTTGCATACTTTCATTTCTAGCTTTCCTAGTTTAGAATTGATTGTATCTCTATATTTCTTCTATTCTATCGCATTTAAATGTGCCATTGCTATTTGAAACTATGACACTTCTTTTCACAGTATGTATGCTCTTGACATGTGCCCATGTCCTTGTATGTGCCTTATTTATTGTGTATGTAGACATTTGAACATGTCCTTCTATGTGGATCTAAGCCAACTTACTTTTTTCTTGAAAATGTGGACATTTTAACATGTCCTTGTATGTCTTATTTTCTCATATTTAGTGATAAGTACCCATTTCCCTTGTATTTTAGCCCTTTGGCCTACTTTGTATGCCTCATGTGTGTTTTATGTATGCTTTATTATATGCATCATGGCCATGACACTTATCTCTTTCTTGTTACACACTCTAGTTTTAGATACCATGAGGGACCTCATGTATGTCCCCTTCTTACTTGGTTGTCATGATGGGTATTATGTCCCATCCCCTAGGTAGCTACTCATTTATTACTCATATTTATTATTACATACATTATTATATCTATCTTGACAACGTTGTGAATGCTATACATATCATACATCGCATATTACAAACTTAGACTCAAATTATCTTACATTTTCATGCCATGTATGCACATTATATTGGATTATTATGTAGATATCATATGTCTCCAACTAACACATATCTTGTAGATCTTTTTATTTTGAGGATAGTTCTTGCACAAGTTCAACAACTTCCCTCAAAATAGGGGGGCATTCACAGGGGTTTGTTATAGATCTCATGCCCTCATAATGCACTCACAATACACTTTTTAGCACACATGCTCAAGTTATAGAAATTAGAATTAGGTAAAAATAGTGGAAAATAGTGACATAGATATCAATATAATTTAAAATAAATCAAAATAGTTAGAAATTAGTGCCTAAATTGAGACACTAACACTACATGGAACTATTGGCCAAGATATGTCACTACTATCTAATAGCCTCAGTTTCAAACAAATCCATATTGGCTAAAAAAGTACAATAGATATAATCCAAGTTTACACAGGTTTAATTATAGATTTACTAGTTTTGACTTAGTTTAGCTTAGATTCATACCATTTTAGCTCAAATTCATACCAATTTACTCAAATTATGGGCATCATGCATGGCATGACCATTCCCATTTTCAGTTTAAAGACTTAGATATAAATTATTACAACTTAGTCCATAATCCATATGCTCAAATATTAGATTTAGGGGCATGTACATGGCACATTATTTCCATTTGCTCACTTACACATTGGTTGATCAGATGGAATGACAAACTCCATTTTATTCTCTATGTTGTATACATCAAACATCATATTCCAAGTTGCACACCAGTTTCATGCCTTACTCCATCTACAGTGGTGTTCAGAATTGCCTAATATACCCAAGTGGATATGGAGATGACATTTCCAATTAGAAATTTATAATTACATCACACACTTCTATTTTTAGATTCATATACTACACATGGGTAGGCGATTATGTATTCATATTCTACTTAAGTCTTGAGCCACCTACATGAGAGGTTTAAACACACCATCAGTCCAATCCAAGCTATTCACAGGTCATGATCCACCAAGAAAAGGTGGGAAATGATGGAGTTAAAATTGGATCGAGTTCTTAATCCATCCACACATGAAGATTGATTAATCCATCATCTCAGTTTAATTTATTCATTAATTGATCACTATATACATACACACACATAGGTTATCACCATGTTTATACATTAGTTCACGTACGAAATGAGGTGTATTCATTCCTTTCCTCTTTCTTATCCCTTTACCTAGTTTTACTTAGATTTACTTCTATCTACTCAATTTTGTCTTTTGCTTTTGATATTTATTAATGATTGATTTATGCATGTTTCACTTGTAGGACATGCATTGGAGCATGCTTCACATACTCAGATCTAGACTCATGGGCTTCACCTCTTAGGTAAGTCCAAGTACATTTTTTTCCTTTATCCTAGTCATTTCACTTTGTTGGATTTATATAATAAAAGGGGGGTGATATCATCACCATAAAGTGATACTTGAGTGTTAAGAGTGATACTTGATACCACCTATACCTAGCTTAGCCATATACCTATCCTAAAGCCTATTTTCACACTTATCCAACCTTTGTGTAGGCCAAATGCATCCCTAAAGCAGTCCCAAACACTCATTCTTCAATCATGGCCATTCATGCCTTAGGTTCGACCACCTAGACACTAGCACCATAATAGAGATAGTAGCACCACATGGTGCTAGTGTCTCAATTTTGATGCTACTATCCTTTCCCTCCTTTTTTCATAAATATATATCTTTTTTATCCACTAGATACAAATTACATATGCAAACTTAGAATAAGTTGTGCACAATTAAGGTTATCAATCCTACTCTACCCTACTTCTACATACTACCATCTACAGCATTCATAAACTCATACTACTTAGATTTCTAGTCTCAAGCACATTCAAAACACTCAAGTCAACTATCATATTAGATTCACTTGCAATTACACCAGAACTTAGGTGAATATAACTACATTGGGCTTGATCACTCTTCAGAGTATTGGTATGTAGGCAACTCTCATCACAATGGGGTGTTAAGGATGTCGACCGTACCCCACTAACAGATATACTTTTTTTATTGTAACAACTAGATGCCCTAATAACATGGAGGGTTAGGGTTTTAATCATAAAATTAGTCAAAATAGGCCATCTACAAGGTTTTAAAACTCATGCACATAGGAATAGACCTTATAGATCCAAACACAAGTGCACCTACAAGCTCAAGATAGTCTTACATAAAGGACACCACTACCAAAATAGGGACACTATCACCACATGGCACTACTATCCAATTAGGGTGCTACTATCTAGGAGGCGTTTTGACACCTAGATCCTATTTAGGACACTCAGACTAGCCTTTACCTCAGTTTTTAGCATCCAGATCATCTATCTCAATCATTTTCTAGCTAAGTTTTTATTTGCATTATTTATTACTATTTTTAGAAAGGTCTAAATTAGTCAATTATGTAAAAAAATAGTGGTTATATTTATTGTATATTTCTACCCTAATATACTATAGTCAACTCTTTGACAACATAGGATTTATATTTACTAAGTCCTAAAAGGTTAAAACACTCAGTAATCACCTATAAAAGAGTTGTTAACATGTTTATAGTTTTACACATATTCATAATTTTCATTATATCATTTGCAAATATTTTTTTTCCATAATCTCACATATATAAGCATTTTCCATAACCATTACCAAAAACTTATTAGATACATGGTATATCATCACATGCCTAGTCATCTAAAGTGCATAAAATGAAAGAGCATACATGAAATTAAACACATAACACTTTATGGCTAGTTACTAAAAAAACCATGATATCTCCATATATATCATAGTAATGTTGAGTTTTTACAATCATGTATTTAGTATAATCACCTCCATAGAGGGAAATGTGTCTTAAATTTTCAAAAATCTAAAAAATAATATGTACATACATGTATAATAGGTGCCTCTATAATCTTATCCTCATGCTCTAAGAAGGTCTTGATGTTGAATAATTTCATGGACTATGGCTCCTAGGTTACCTCCTACCGGTCCCTCCCTAGGAGGTTATCTCTCCTCATGTCTATTGGCTTAAATAATTCTAACCCTCTTTAATATCTATAACATCAGTCAAAGCCTACACCCAAGCCTCTGATGTAGTGTCACATGCCTCTAATCCATTGATCTCTACCCTCATATTGGCCAATGTCATAGATGCATGATACGTTAGGGTAAAAACATATGTGCATCTGCCCATCCCTATAGGTAGTCTTGAATCTACCAACAACTAGTCATGAGTCATGTCAATCCCTATATTAAATAGGTTGATTAGGGTATCTTTTATCATATTCCTCTAGCCCATAGATGTATCTAAAATCATAAGTAAATATATAAGTTTTATATCTAACCATATGAAATCAAAATCAATAAATAAACTAATTATGCTAAAAATAAATACATAAAGAGCTGAAATGAACAAAAAACTATTTTACCTAGATTATCCTCATTCTAATTAGTTTTTTAGTAATCCTCATACTCCTCCTCCTCATCTCCCTCTTCATCTTATTCAACAAACATTAGATCCTTTCCATCCATTGCCTATTGTTCTTACAAGGGATCTTTACGTGGCAGTGATGGTGGTGGTTTCCTAATCTATTATTATTGGCCTGACATTCAAATATTCACATGTATCTATCCTTCCCCTCCTCTAGTGGGATATTGATGTCATCCTTCCTATGCCCCTCTCATCATGGCCACCCTCATAATAAGGATTCTTAGTGTTAATATATGTCAAACTAGTCTCCCAAGTCTCCTAACCTTGGCTTCTCTGATGCCCCTACACACTATTGGAAGATTTGGGAGGTTACATGTGAAAGGTGTCCCAAACTATCATGGAACCCTATTAATGGGGTGCACCTCTACCCAAATTCATTCATCTCTAACCTGATGCACTCTAGTAACCACTAAGAGGTACACTCCCTCATCTGCCCACTTACCCACCATCCCTTGATACAATAAATCCACTAGATAGGCCATTATTAGTGTCCCAATTATTTGTGTAAAATAATATAAATGGAATTACATATGTCCAACATGAGGCTCTGATATCCCTAACATCCCCAACTTAAACCCCTTTGGTATGGAAGCATCTTGTCATACACCCATATCATGTTGAGCATGGGGTGGATGATCAAAAGAGCCCATAGATATAAAATATTGTATAGGTCCATTTATGTGTGGTAAAGGACCTCCTGAGCCTATGAATAATGCAATCCCCTCTCCTTAATCTAGTGCATAATGGGTGACCAATTAAAAAATAATATGTCTATGTACATGTCTTCCACTATTCAGAAGGCAAGGATCCTAATAATGGCCTTTTGGATCTTTGATATGGTAAATATATCAACCCCTAAAAGCCTAACTCCACATTTCACAACCATATCCCCAAAATGCTTAGTCTAGCTATAAGCCTCTTCCATGATGTGGCCTCTTGTAAGGTCACCATTTGACTTGTCATCAGTAAGCTTGTGATCTAATAGACATCCATGAGAGTAATGGTCCACTCTCTAGTATCATGTGGAAATTAAAACATGTTTTGGTTCAAATCCCAATATGTTAAAATATCACACAGAAGTCTACTTGATGGGGGCATGGTCCCTACCTAAGTAATCTAAACAATCTTGACTCTTGCTAGGATGGTCATCTCATCAATCATCAAGAATGCCATAATCCATGAGATACACTCCTTATCCTTTGCCTAGATCCATTTCATGTAACCTACTTTTTGTAGAAGAGATTGTAAATGAGTCCTTGACTCATTTTCTAGCCAAAAAATTACCTAAAAACTCTTATTTTCTCTTTGTGATGAAACCACCATAGGTGGTTTCATTTTCATCATCAACAGTTTTAATTCCACTAAATACATAGTGGTTATACCACCTCCCTAAATATTAGACACAATGGTCATGTAACCATTATGTCAAAGGTGTAACCATTGGCTGTGTAGTCTGACAATTTCATCTTGATATGATAGTTTTGACCATCAACTTGTCTAATCCTAAACTACCCAAAAAACCTAAAAATTTACCTAATTGCATCAAATTTTAACTTGTTTATAATATAAAAACCCTCCCAAACCCATCTATGCAATAAATTTTTTAATTTAATATATTTTTAATATAAAATCAAAATTGGGGCAAAAACACAAAAATGCTCAAAACTAACCTAGACCTGACTTGTTGGTCCTTCCACTAGTATGTTTTTCATCCCATTATTGTGATCATCAAATTTTTTTGCTTCATCAATCAATTTTTCACCATGAATCCATAGCTCAAAAATATCTAAAGTCAATTTGCACAAATGATTTATATTTTTGGAAATTTTTGAAACATATAGGTCATTTAACTAGAGATTATGCTTTGAAACTTTTCCAGATTTGGCATATTTCCTTTTAAAACTCATATTTCATGCTTCTATATATTATTAATATTTGTTTCTTATTTTTTTTATAGGTATATATCACTCAACACTAGACTCAATCCTCAATGGGATGTGTTTAGGTAGTATACTCACCCTCGCATACACATTAAGTATTATTGTCCGTGTTTTGATTAACTAGGTCCATTTTCTAATTTTTCATTAGTCTGCACTTGATTCCCATATTTTATTCACAAGTTGGAAAAAGTATCAATTCACTTCATTTCACCACATAGGTAATTAAGGTAAGTTTTCTAACCCTCTTTTTCCCTTTGGTACACCACTACTTGGGACCACACTCTTGTCAAATCATGACAATGTGTCCTCTTGAGGGGGAAATATGTTTGCAACCAAAAATTACATGGTTTAATGTTATAAAAAATACTAATCTAATTATGATGTGATTAATAAATTTAGTTTATACTATCATAAATTAAACACGCATGAAATAATGGAATTGCATAATAAATGTGAATGCACACAAAAATACAATTCTTCAAGATGCTTATTCAATACATGAGAATACATATAAATATTTAGAGTAACCCCTAAAGTTAATGAGTCAAACCTCATCCCTAAATATCTCCACAAGATACTCTCTTATCACTAAACATCCTCAACTACTCCTAGAATAGCTACATGAGTTGTGACTACAACTAACTCACATAATAATATATTATCCTAATAATTTTTCACAACTTATAAACTATTACAAATAATATTTACCCAAATACATAAATTTGATCACTAATAAATAGTTTTCTTAACATTCCCCCCTTTAGTACTAATATGGTAAAAAAACAATTACACTTCTTTTACAATGTGTCATCTCTATGTGCTCATGATCTTGAGCCTCAACTCAAACTAAAGGTAGAGAAGGAACACATCAAGCTATCATTAACCATTCACTATAAAGAACTTATCATGAACTGAATCAATTTGGGAACTAAGAACATGAACCATCTGCCTCTCACCAATCATTCACTAATGGGAACTCATCAACCTAATCAGTGTGGGATCTACTTATATGAATTATCTTCTATTCAACCTTCAAATGGTTTTACTCAATTTAACCACTAACCTTGGTAGGAATGGGGACACACACATCTATTTCTCCTCCACATAATGTTTTTACATAGGATTACCAATAACTTAAGAATGAACAGGGACACACATATATGTTCATCTTCTTCAAGTATCATGATGTTGCTTTACACATGTGTTTTTATCTTTCCATTATATTTTTACATCAAGATAATACATAGGTATCTTGGTCACTTATTTCATATCACACATGAACATGATGATAATCTATTCTTATTTAGTACCACACAATAGTAAATACACTAAAAACATAAGCCACCAAATCTACTATGCAGCCCCATTATTAGTGACTGACGTGCGGATGCTAAAAAACCTCTAAAATTTTTTGCCTTCATCCTCCTATTGGTTTTATACTTATCACATTTGAATTTGAAGCTCATGAGTAGAATACCCACCCCAATTCAGACATCAAGTTCTACCAAAAATGCATCTGTGAGGCAATTTTTTTTATTTTTGAGAGCATAGAATTGACTATGTTTGGAAAACATGATGAGATTCTAAAAATCTATTAAAAATTATTTTATTTTTTTTACTATTTTTATGTACATACATGATATAAAAAAATGGACCCTATTATTGATCATTAATTTTTATTTTTTTGGATACTTATGAATGATATACAATGATGACATGCTCTGTTAGACTAACCTAAAACAAAAAAAAAAAAGAATTTTGAGTTTTTAAACTAAATAAGACTTAACTAAAATTTAAATCCTATGAACTTGATATGTAAAACATAAAATCAAAATTTTAATTCTAAAACTAAAGTATAATCTATGTTTTAAACTAAGACACCTTTTTTTCTGAAAACACATTTATAAAATTTTGCTTACCTATAAAAACTAAATGACACAATTGGATCCTATCATGACTTAATATATAAAATACCTGAAACTTAGACACAACATTAAATTAATGACTATAATAGAAAACAAAAATGAATCAATAAAATGACATGTCTACTTGCTTGGCTAGTGGAAAAGATTCATGAAAGCTCATTGGATTTGAAAAATATGACTCAGAATTTGAGTTTGATTGTAAAGGACTAGGAACACATCAACATCGAGTTAAGAGAGCATATGGTTCTAATATTTGGATTTCCATCTATTAAGATGATCTAAAAACTCTTAATAATTTGAAGAGCTCACCAAATCAATGCATGAAAGGTCTATATCCATGGTATTGAAAGAGAACTTAGAGATCTAACATAATTTGTATTGGGCACATGGTTCTGACTTGAATTGCATGCACCACAGCTTTTTATCTCTAAAATTTAGAACTAAATATCCACATGCTTATATAGATCAGTTAATGAATATGTATAATTCCATTAATGGATTAGATTAGTTGTTATACTAAGGAATATATAATAGCTAGCATACATAAAGATGCACACATATATTATATGAAGACACAAAGACCTTCACAAGTAATGAATGCAAGACTAGTAAATAATTGTTACATCATATGGTGAGAAGACTCCATGAAAGACCAATTGATGAAGAAAATAATGACATTGGATTCAAATAGCAAACACATAGAGATAAATCATGTTGGAACATGTATGGATCATATAATAATGATTGAAAGAGATGCATCGAGGGTGAAATATGGATTATTCATTCTACATGAATAAATGTGAGTTAAAATTGATATGGATGAGTGAAATGGCATGCTATCTGAGGGGTTATTCACAGCCAATGTTGAGCTTGAATATGTAGGGAGAAGACATGCTCTGGGCATAAAAACTAATGTATTATAAGACTTGGTTGATGAAATTTTTTTCCAATGAAAATATATCACATAATGCCAATGTAACCCTAGTAAAATACATCAACATAGATCTTCAAATGTTAAATTATAAAATACATTTTTAATCCTCATAAAATAGACTATATGGCCAAATATTTTTTGCGTACAAGGATTTTCTTAAATAATTCATTGGGCTCATATTGAAACATACAATAGAAGGACTCACATTGTAATGTACAATGGATAATGGCTATGATATTATATAATAACTCTAGTTTATATTATCATAAATTAAACACACATAAAATAATGGAATTGCATAACAAATGTGAATGCACATAAAAAATTCTTTATGATGCTTATTCAATGCATGGGAATACATATAAATAGTTAAAGGAACCCCTAATGTTAAGGAGTCAAAATGCATCCCCAAATCTCTCCACAAGACACTCTTTTATCACTAAACATCCCCAACTACTCATAAAATAGTTACATGAGTTGTGACTACAACTCAATCACACAATAATATATTATCCTAATATTATTATTTGTCACAACAAATCATAAACTATTACAAATAATATTTACATAAGTACATAAATGTGAGCACTAATAAATAGTTTTCCTAACATCAATTACCTCCATAAATACACTCAAGTATGGTTCTCTCTGACATTCTTACCCCCTTTACTCTCTATTTAGTCCCTTTTTGGTCCTTTTAAAACCTTAGAATTTTATTTTTTGTTTCATTTTTTCCTTGGTTTACAAGCTGTCTCATTTTTTATGAAACTACCTCTATTCGAGTCAAAACCATTGGTTCAGGGGATATAACCACCTAATCAGATCATGTTTTACCATGGTGGTTTTGTAAACCATCATGGTGTAAGTTTCATATATGTGGTAGTTTCTTATTTTCTAGGTTAATTTCATCATGATAAATGCTATTTTCATCACCTTATGTATCAGTTTCATTTCTATCACTTGGAAACAATGCTAGTTTCATCACAATTTGTTCATCTTCCATTTTAAGTGTCTGAGACATGATTTCTCACATGTTTCTCTTCATTTATCTTTCTTGATTTTCTTATATTTTCCCTCATGATGGGCCAAATAACTCATATTATTTTTTATCAATCCTTATTCCTTCCAAGTTTAGATTTCAATTAATCTATAGTTAAACTCACCCTTCTAACCAAAGTTTATTTATAATTAGATGACACTTCTTGAGTGCCCCTATCTCCATAGAGTATGTTATTTTCCTAGAGTGCCAACTCTTTCCCTAGATGTTTATATTTAAAATAATATATATTCCAAGATTAAAATTCAAGTATTTCACTCCATCTATCATTTAAACCTTATTTTTAGTCAACTCAAATCTGCAGATGAGCAATCTTAACTCATAACCCTGATTATGGGACCTCTATATATTCTAGTTTAACAAGTGAATGATCTCCAAATATAAATCATCCATTCCCCTTTCCTTTTTCCTCTAGTTGAGCCTCATATTATTTCATTAGGATTCCCATCCATATATCCATTATGTTAGTTGTCTTAACCACACCTTGAGAACTTGAGTGAACAGGTTAGCATGCTATTTTCCATGTGTATACTTTCATGTTTGGTATTGACTTCTTATTTTCTAATATATTAGATGTTAGTTTAGGTGATTTATGATTGATATTTTTGTTTGATTGTTTAATATGTGAGGTTTTATTTTTTGTATTCATCTTCTACTAGATCAAATGTCATATTATTAATACAAGTGAATGATTCACCAGTAAGCAACTTATCCTTGAAATGTGGTTTAAGAATATTGATAAAAAAATTACATTTGAACATCACAAGGTTGATAAATCAAAGAGTAAATATGAAAATATGAAAATATAAATAAAATACATAATCTATTATGCTTTTATTTGTATCTTATTTTAGATGTCAAATGCATTGTCCTGTATCTCTTGGTTCATTATTAATGATGTATTTATGAAGGAAAACTTCTTGAAAACCATGCATTGTGTATAAAGATTCACTAGGAAAAGACATAAACCAATATAATGATTTGCCTATTAATTTTTTAGGTAATAATTGAAGGTGATCTATGAACAATCTTCACAATTTGGTATAGATAGGTAAAACTCATGAGTTTGGGTTTGAGTCTCCCCATGACCGTCAAATAAATTGAATTAAAGAGTAAACAAGTCATGAAGAAGAGGTATGTCTAAAATTTCATTTTTAATAGGATTTGAATATACAATACTATCCATAAGGGTGGATTCATATACCTATTTATTAATTTATAGGTTATGCAGTTGCCTTTATAAATATCGTTTAGTATGTATCATGGTGAGTGTCTCATGTGTAACAATGGTTGCATTCTTAATAGTTTCATTCAAGGGTTGAGACTTACCATTGATAATAGCTATAGGCATACTACATTACAATAGAATATGATCCAAACATTTATCACAAAGCATAATTTATTTATGATTACAAGCACACACCCTATGAATATTATTATGAGATATGTTTGTATTTAAGACATCTTCAACTTTGTTTAACAACTCATGCACAAAATTAGGGTTTTTAATAATGCTCTCTCTAAAATATTGAAAAACAGAATCATGAATACCTTTTTTTATAAAAAATGTTCTAATTTTTCATTTAGAATCTACAAAATACATGACACCTTCATCTATTTCCAAAAATTTTACCATGATTAATGTTGAGTATGAAAAAAATTAGAAAACTCTCACCTAGGGTCAAATCTACAAACCATTACCATAGTAAAATCCATTGATGCATTTTTCAAACAATATCTTACTCTATTATACATAAATATATCATACAATGAGAAATCATCTATGTCTCCATATAAATAACTAACCTTACATATTAATGACTAGGTGAATAGGTACATATATAGGTGGAAGATAAGTGAATTCCAACCATACTATGCATGTGCGACTAACTTATCTAAAATAAGTGGAAGAAAGGCATCAAGCCAACATCCTCATACATGTGGGATAAACTTCCCAAATGTACACAAAAACCACCTAATCAAACTAATAATAAATGTGTAGGAAAAATAATGAAAGGAAAAATCCTACACTAACGCCTCCCTTTAAGCATAGCTTAGGTGGGTAGAGGAAATGGGTCCCAACAATAAGGCCTGATGAGGTACCCATTCACAAAAAAATGATTTAGTTTGAATCCAAGTGTTCCTAAATATGCCATTCCATCTTTTTGGAATACATGGATGTTGAGTCATTATAACCACCAAGTCAAAGTAGGCATGGTGTTGAATATAAAGATCACTAAACATAAACACTACAATCTAGAATACCAGGGATAATGATGAACTCAAGGAAGTATTGCATGACCACCCTACCTCAATGTTGAAGTGAGATAAGATGGAAAGGAAAGTCTCTAAATAAGTGGACTAAAAATGGAGAGAAGTGAGCACAAAGACTAGTGGGGATGCCACACTAGTGTCACTACACAAAACAGTACAAAGAATACCACTGAGACATATAAATAATCATATGTGTTCTAAAAAATAAATTTCTTGAATAAGATACCCATTTATAAAGGATGAATCTAGAAAATACTCAAAAAAGGTGAAAAATGTAAAATTTTAAAATTGTAAAAATATAGACAATTATTAAACAAGGAGCTCAAAATAACAAATGAGTAAAAGCAAAAGGAATGTATAGTAAAATATTGTAATGGATGGATTGAAAAACCATCACTAAAGTAGGTGCAAGGGATTCTCTATACCCAAAGATACTTTCAATTATCTGTAGAAGGTGCAAGGGACACTCAACACCCAAAAAATTAGTATATATATACACACCTCCCATAATGTTGAATGGGTGGAGTAGATTAAAAAAATCTATATGAGTGGGTTACAACCGCTACTCAAACACTGACAAGTTGAGAGTGTGTGTACCAAAATACCTCTACAACATGTTAAAGGTTATTTTTTAACTATCAAAGAAGATAAGATGACACTAGGATTTGTCAAAATAGCTACACTTCAAGTTGTAGGAGACTGTCAACTACCAAAAAATAATGTCAAAGATACAAATAAAATATCTCAAGAAGATGGCCCTGGTGGTGATGGGAGATACTAGAAATTGAAATATTAAAGGTACACAAATTAAGGTACACATACATGAAGGTAGAATAAGCTATAGAATTAAACCCCCCATGGCACTTTATAATTTAGTATGAGTACAATTTATCCCAAAATAACACCAAATGAAACTAAAAAAGACATTGTATACACCAGAATAACTCCAAATAAGGAGATTATCAACCTATCAAAGAATTCATCACAAATCATGAGATTTACTCCAAAAACAAGGGATTAATATGGGCCTAGAGGGTAAAAATAATTATAAAACACATGCAAAATGGGATGCTAAAAATACATCCGTGATAGTGCAAGAGAGGGATAATGTAGCCAAAAACATGTGTATAAAAAAATGTACTCAAACAATGCAAGACATTGGGATCTACTAAAAATGCATTTATAAGTGTACAAATAAATGATCACAAGTGTAATAAAGTGTTTTTGTGAGGGGATTTAACCACTTATCAGATCAGACCTCACCCTACAATCTTCAACACTTAGAATAACTAAATAAGGGGTCAGGTGTTTCAATCTAGGGGCAACATCCCCTAGCAGGGTCAAGGGGTAATGCCCTTTATGGGGTCTGAGGGCAAAGCCCCAAGTGTGTAAAGCTTACATGACCTTTGAAATGGCCAAAAAACACACAATTTTGCATTTAAAAATCACCTAAAAAAATATTTTATGAACACCCCCTCAAATTTGGCACTTTATAATTTTAGTGTAATTATAATGAAAATAGGACCAATTGAACGAGCATGAAAAGTATCCACTTTTACAAAAAAAAATGGCACTCATAAGTGAGATATAGATCAAAATTTATTGTGATCCCCATTTTCCATCATTAATGGCCCAAATTAAATAAGATTAAATAAAATTTAAATATACTAAGGACTAAACCATATACATAGCCTTGTAACGAGGAATTAGAATTAGAATTGAACCACAAATCTCTTCCAATAATGAATAATCTAAATCAATGTGCCTATACACCCATATGTGCATTTAAAGGAAAAAAGAATTCCACATAAGGGCCAAAAATAAAAATAGCCTATTTTCCAAGGTAAATATTAAATAAAATAGTTGTTTTAATTTTTATGTTTAAGGTAGAATTTAGGTTTTCAATTTAGCAAAGGAAATGAAGATCCCAAAAGGGGTGTTGCGATGATTCATCTACACACATGTCTACATTATTACATGTTTCCATGGAAAGGATACCATAAAATATCCCCAAAAAATATCTGGTGAAGCTCCATGTAGGGCATAACTATTAGAGGAACAAACACGCAGTCCATGAACAACAGACACTACCAAAGACAATGATATGCATCTAGAAACTAATGCCATTCTATCATAAATGGCATAATTTTTCAAAAAAATCTTCCCTCTATCACCTTCCAATGTATTCAAAGAGCATCTAAACAATCTACATCAACATTAAACATTCAGAACGGTGAGGTTGAGGTTGTAGGTTAGTTCCTTGAGGAAGATATAGATCAGTCTTAAGTGTAGACATTGAAACTTGATAGGTGAAGGATGGTTGGAGCTGTAAAAGGCCACGATGGTACTCTCCACAGAAAAAAATGGGTTTAGGCCAATCTAAATGAATAACCAATCAATTTTTATTGTGGGCATCCATGTAGAGAGGAATATTTAAGTGAGCAAGAATAAAAAAGACTGATCCTAATTTAGTAGCACATATTCTCTAAAAAATATTACATTACTCAATTGTTAAAAAGAAGAAGATCATTACACAAATAATGGTTGTGCAAAGTTAGTTAGATGATTGACCTTGGTACAGTAAAGGGTAGAAGAGTGCACAAAATACACACTATAGTTTGAGATGTTACTTTCAAACCATGTGTTGGATGATCTTGAAAAACTACCTAATGTAAAGCTTATGGAGAAGATAGGCATACATATATCTTGGGCCCACTCAATCTTTGTTGAGCTAAAGATAAAACTAGATCCACCAAAGAGCCTAGAGAATGAGCAGTCATTGATGGATTAAATTAATTCTAATATAAAAACAAATACAAAAGCTTTTTTATGTCAACCAAAGGACTAGATCTATAAGATAAAATCTGTATAAAAATAAAGTTGCAAGAGTCATAGGGATAAATCATGGGTTTTAGCAAGAAAGATAAAATTGTATGACCAATCCCATATGACAAGAAATGAGATTAAAGAGGCCCATACAAATTCTAAAATATCAAACCAAACCCTCAAATCCAAGGAGATTAAATGTGGCTTGAGTATATATCTACATAAATATAAATAAAAAAGGTCTAAAGATTGCTCAAGAGAACATGGTACAATTATACTAGATTCTACATACAAATAGCCACAAAATGACAAATAAAAGCTTAAAATATGGACAGTTAGAGGTGAATGGCATAGACAATGAGAGTTTTGACAACCAATGCAAAAAATATCCCAAAAAAAGTACCACCAACACAAAAATATATCCAACAAATTAAAATGTAAATCTGCAAAATAAAATAAAAAAAGATTTTGAAGACTATAAACTACAACAAAAGACATAGACATACTAAGAAATATATCTTTGGATACCACTGTGATACCATGAAAGAGTTTAGAAAACTCTCACCCAAGGTCAAATATACAAATAATTACTATATTAAAATTTATTGATGTATTTTTCAAATAATATCTCAATCTAATATATACAAATAGATCATACAATGAGAAATCCTCTATGTCTCCATATGAATAACTCACCTTACATATTAATGACTAGGTGATTATGTACATAAATAGGTGGAAGATAGGTGAGTCCCAAACATACCATGCATCTGGGACTAACTTCCCCAAAATAAGTGTAATAAAGACATCAAGCTAACATCCTCATACATGTGGGATAAAGTTCCCCAAGGTACACAAAAAGCATCTAAGCAGACTAACAAAAAATGTGTAGGAAAAACAATGAAAGGAAAATTCTTACTATAACAGAGTAATGAACATTAAAGGTTATAATGGCCTTAATATATGAAAGAGTTGAGAAAAATTTAGAGTTAAATTTTGAAAATTTAATTTAAAAATGATTGATCAAACCCAGATATGATAAGGGTTTGTGAAACCTTAGGTAAAATTTTACATAATGTAGGTACTTAAATAGAATTTAGGGTTTGGTATGAATCAAGAATGAAAATAAATTAGATTTGAAATTATCTATGAAATATTTAAATAAAAAGATCGTATGAAACCCTAGGTTAAGCATTAGAAAGATTTCATTTTCACCATTTATGTTTACCCTAATTGTGTTATTTACACAAAATAGGTATAATCAAGTTACAATTAAATAAATCAAAGCATGTAAAACTAAAATAGTAAAATTATATATATCTAAGAGGCTAAGAAATGGAAACAAGCCTAGGTGTCATAAATATCAGCTAAAACAAAGCAATGAATTGACAAAGAGGTTAATAAATGATCACACCCTAACTATTCAATAAATTTGAGTATATACTATGACTTTATTAATTATATTTGACCTATTCCTAAATTTTTGGACCTATTCATTACTTTGTGATGACCCCATGCCTATACAATCTTCTCTTATACAATCCCAACCATAATAAGCATTCATGTTTTAGTTCTACCCCTATGCCACTATGAGCATCTCTATGCCACTAGGTGCATCTCTATAGGATTTTAAAGTTTGGGTTTTTTAGTGCATGTGTATTCTATATTCCTAATTATGATTATGCATTCACTTCATATATGTGTAGATAATATTATGTTGTGTGGTTGAATTTTCACTCTGACCTAGCTTACACACTATAAAAAAATAAAATGGAGTTAAGAAACTACCAAAATAGCATTGAAAACTATGTATCCCATATGTTTTGATTTAGACCTCCACATATTTCTTGTGGTATGTGAATGGAATAGCTCAAGTAATGGTTTCAACCTCCTCTTACCTATAAATGATCAATGCAACTACTTAAGTTTAATTTCCCTCCTTTGGCATGAGAGATTTTGTAGAGATACCAAGATGAATAAATGTCACAAGTGTGTAGGATTTGATTCAATAAGCACAAATTAAATCGAGAAGATTATATATAGGCTTATCCCTTAGTGTATTAGGGTGTCGAATGTTCTCATTATCTCTCTCTTGATTGCTAGATCTCTTATCTTCTAATTTTCTTAAATCTTTCAAATGGCTTGAAAAGACTTTATATTGATAGGATGATTTAGGATGACTAAAATATCTCAACCAACTTTTGAAAATAAAAATTGTAAGGGTTAATTCTCATGACCAATGGTAATAAAGAGAAAAACCAACAAATCTAAAAGAGACAAACCCATATGGGCTTGGGTTTGTCCATTATGGGTATGTATAATTATAGATTTTTCTAAGAGATAAGTCAAGCTCTATTTTGAGGTTGGGTTGGCTAATGGATAATATGTGGTCTGAATGTATAAACATATATATTGTGGATAATAATTGAGATGTTTTAAAGCTCTATATATGAAATCTATACTTATGTGGGGTTGAAGTCATCCTATAAATGGGTTCAAATATACAAGTTTTCTAGAAAAGTTAAATTGGGAATAAAACATGAGAATAATGGGTTTGTGCCAAATTTGGTTGTGTACACCTCTCTTCTTCTTTTTTACCATGTTCCAGTCATCCCTCCTTTGTCACAACTACTTCCACTTCCACACTAAATTTTTAATAAGAGTGTGAATCTATAAAAATATATTAGTGTATGAGTATTTAATACACTAACATCCCCCCTTAAGATATACTTGGTAAAGGGAAGGACAAATGAATCACAAAACTATCCCCACTTGATGACACCTTTCTTTTCTCCCAAAATTTTCTTGAGATGACTAAATTAGACCTATACTTAAGACCATATGTCTAAAAAATACTTATAAAGATCAAAAACCTTATCCTATATGGGATATTAGATATAATTCATATGAATTTAAATGTATTTTATGTGTTGGTGCTCCATTAGGTTGAGATAAATGTGGATGGTAATCTAATATACCACTCTAATTCCATATGTACCTAAGATTTATTAGGAATAATTAGGCTAGGGTGTGTTTACTTTATGGGTTTTCTGATATACTTATCTCATCCATAGATAGTGAGTCAACCCAACTTTTAATAGATCTAACTACATATGATTTACCTTACCTATAGACACACTATGATGTTTATGAGGTATGAATAGAATTAATTCTTGGGGAAAATCACTTACTAGTGCATCACAAAAATAAATGGTCAATGGATTCCTATGGTTGAGTTTGTCCTAAACCTTAAAGTGATTTTGGTATACCAAAGGTATGTGGAAGCGTAAATATATAAATTATGTCATTTTAGGCCTACGTATAGGTGGAACACACCTCAATTAACATGTTGAGACATGCTTAGTTAAAAAAACAACAACATTCTATAAAATTTAAAAAAAATTAGTATAAGAATTCTAACCTAGATGAATTCTATAAAAAAAAAATCCAAACCCTTAATACCCCACTTCTAAAAACTTAATTTTAGTGGGATTATTAAAATTTAGGATTAAAAACATGTTTGTGATTTATGAGATCATACACCTTCTTCTCTGCTTAAAAAAATCAATAGAAAAACATCTTCATTTAATTGTTTTCCCTTCTTTTAATTTTTTATGTATTTTGTTATAAACAAAAAGAAATTCATTTTTTATTCAATTCACATTTTTATGTTGCATGAAATATTTTGATGCAAAGATTAATGCCATTACATCATGATTAGCATCATTGCTTAATCAAATTCTAAATGGAAAATAAAATTTTGTGGATCCACAATTCCTGAAGAAAATAATGATACATGATTATGTTAGCCACATAAACAATGATGTAAAATTGTGTCCAAAAATTTATTTTGGGGTAGAAGACACAATTTTTTATAGAGTAAGTAGACACTTGATGTAGGTTGTATCACTAAATTTTACCCCTGATGTAGGTTACATCATAAATGATTTATGATGTAAATTGTGTCTAAAATCACAAAAAAATGAAATTTTGACATAAAAAGTGTTGTAAATTCATGAAAATATATGCCTATCCAAATTTAAATTTGAATTTAGGGATGAAATTTTTCCTTCAAAATTTTCTTGTATGGTGACTTAAAGGTGAATTTAATATGAGTTTAATTCCACCTTAAAATAGTCAAAATGTTGTAGTGAGTGGACAAAATGCGACAAAATGGGGAAATGACACAATAGAAAGTTGTTTTATACAGAACTTAGGTGTCTACATAGAGTATAGGTGTAAGATTCTGAATGTGGCTTTTAAAAACTATAACTAGGTGAATATAATCATTAAAACATTTAGACCTATAACCAATTTTATCCATAGCATCTATATGGTCCAAAAATTGTCCAAAGAGTACACTACTAAGTTGACAAGCTTATTTGTTTGACATGAATTTTCTAGGTCAACTAACTCTCACATATCAATGTGCATTTTCACTATTAGATCATGACAATTATCACCAATTATTTCAATATTTGAGTTACATCTTCAAACCTTGCATGTCATCTTCTTTCTTTGGTTTTGAAATTAATTAATTAGATTAATTACTATTTTATGCAATTTATTTAACCTAATCAAATTTTCATGGGTATTTATATTAAAATATTAGTGTAAATTCATTTATCAAAGTACCCGAAGTGGTAAATGGCTCTCCATCTTGAAATTTATTTTATGACTCTAAAATCCTCATTCATTCATTCATGACCTAGATCACACATGACATTAACATTTGGCTAACCCAAAAAACACCAAAGTTTTAGTAAAAGAACTATTATCAAATTGTCAATAATTATGAGGGGGAAAACCCACAAATCATGAGTACCTCTAGACCAAACAAAGGCCATGTTGTGGCATGTGCCTACCTATAAGTTAATAATAGGCTAGAATTAGTAAAGGTTTTTTAATTAATTAAAAATTTCACACGTATCTGAATCAAATTTTATTATTTTTACCTTGAAAAACATAAGTATATGTCATTCTTTGTGCAACAACTATTTTGACATCATGTTTTGTACTTTGTAGGAGGAGGAGGTGGAAGTGGTGTAGGAGTTGGAGATGGTGGTGGTGGTAGTGAATGACATTTTATGTCAACAGAAAACATGTTTCACTACATAGTTAAATAAATCCAAACTTAAACTACAATGTAAATATGATAACAAAAAGTAAGGCTACTAGAAATTAACCTATCTACTTAAAGGTTGAGGTAGTAGCACAAATAATTTTATATATTTATAATGTTTTTAAGTTAAAAATAAAACAAAGGCCATAGATTGGCATAGTACCTATGGGTAGTGGCATAATTATGCCAAAAATAGGTAAGCATTTAAGATAAAATTCACATACAAATGACAAGTAGTGTTAATGGGAAAAAAAGTAAAGCAAGTATGTTTTAGTTCATTGCACCCATGGTTTTGGTTTCATCAACACTAAATATTTTTTCATTCACTTGGTTTAACATAAAATCATGAATAAACTTGAAAATTAATTTCCCAAATGGGAGAATTTAAATAGGTTATAGAGATCCATTGGGAAACAATGGAAAGTGATTTTATTTTAGTTCTTTGGAAATACTATTTTTGTTATATTTGAAATAAGTCTTGAGTGTATACATCATTTTTTATTGAAATGACACAAATTATTTGTCTAGATACTTAAATGGGGTGGTATTTTGTGGAGTGTGATGGGTTTTATCACTTCTTATTTCATTAAAAAGGACCAAAAAAAAACTATCCAACAACATAATGAAAAAAGGGTCAAAAAGAATTCTCATAAATAATTAAAATTTCTTCAAATAATAAAAAAATAAGGGTACCACTAGTGAATATTGATATAAGTTTCAATATTATTTTCAAACACATGATTTTCCATGCCTAATGTTTGAATCCTTTAAATAAAAGGGTGAGTAACCTTGGATATGTCCTCTTCAGTCACGTGACGATATATATTGGTTTGTGCTTCAACATGGTAAATCTAAAAAAATTGAAAAAGGAGTTGACATGAAGTTTGAACCACATCCATGACATTATTTTAATATTTAGAATCCACTTAAATATATCGTATGAGTAAATAGAACATTAACATGAAATATTTCTCAAACACCAATGGGGAAATAAAAAATTATGTAAGAGAAAAATTCGAGATAATTTTGTGGACAAAACAACTTGGGTGGAAGAAATAATAATATGTCAAAGAATTTAATCTCATATAAGAGCATGATGAATGGGCCTACATAGGAATATATATCAAGTGAAAGGAAAAAATGTTGATGGCTTAGTTACTAACTATCTTGCATCATCTTAGGTGTGAAACTCACAGGGGGACAATAACTAAAGAAGAGTGGGAAAAGAAAATATGCATATTTTATAATAGGGAGGTGGTAGAAATATTGGCACTATGACGTGGGTGTGTAACCTATATTGACCTCTAAATCAAGTCATATGACAAATTTAAAGTGGAAAACCTAACCATCTTATTTGAGGAAGTGATGCTAGACAAGACACCAACTTTTTAGATCAAGGCTATAGTAGAAAATACAACATCAAAAATAGAATGAACATTTTACAAAATTAGTAAGACAACCCTTATATCAAGTGATTATTTTAGAACACTCTTATTATTGATCTTAATCCTATAGATTACTTGGTCTTGTGTAAATTATTAAAATCGTTCATTTTTTCATTTATATATTCCCATCTTAATGATTGTTTATGCACATTGTTTATGTCATACTTTAAAAACAAGATTTAAAAAAAAATAGAAACATCCTTGAATTTGAAATGGATCATATAAACCCTAGAATTTTAAATTCAAATATGGGGTTTTGAAAAATAAGGAAATAGAATTTATGCATTCAAAATAAATAGTTTCCATGAAATTGAAACTTCAAAAGAAGAGTGTTTTAATAACTATTATATGAATGGAGAGAGGATTGTGCATTTTCTCTACTTGTTTTGTAAAGTGTAAACATTTTCCATTGTTTCCCATAGCCTCATTACTTCCTGTCCTCCAACACCTCTTGAATATTCATTTATATTATTTCTATCCATGGTTATAACTGTATATTATTGTTATTATTCTTGAAGAAATTTTTGAAATGTTTTGTAGGCAGAAATAGTGAAATGAAGAAGTTGGTAACTATAATCAATGTTGTAACATTGTATAGTCATTCTCAAAGCCTCCACACATGGATTAAATTACATTTATCAATTGCCTTTTTGATTAGGATTATGGCTTTTTATGCTTAAATTTAAATCAATAAGTATGTTGAAAATGGTGCCAAAGTGAATAAAACCTTCACAAGGTTATTGTAGGATTGTATTGACAAAAAAGCCTTGTCACATGCCAAAAGGGAATTTTATTCCTTCAATTATATTTAGGTATAAGGTTCAAAATTATCTAATGATACTATGCTTGATTTAAATATTTACAAATAAAAAAGTTTTATTTTAGTTAAATAAATCTTATATATCAAAATCTAAACCATGCTCTATTAAAAAAAATTGAAAAGAAAAATAATAAACTATAGAAAAGTAAAAGGGATCCACCATTATTTTAATATTAAAAAATAAATTTCCTCTTCTTTTACTATTAAAAAATTAGATTAAGTCACATGCAAAGTATAATAAAAAAACATGGGAATCATGGGAAAAATTAGAGAATATTTTTTGAGCCATTTAAATGGACAATAGGGGACAAATTATAAAATTTATCCAATTATCCTCTACTTATGGTAGTGGTGGCTGAAATTTTATGGATATTTCCTCTCTTTTATCTTTTTTTATTCTATATAGTGTATTCTTATCATTTGATTAAAGGGTGGATTTCCTAGACTTGTTAATTCAATGAATTTTAAGATTCAAATTTGAGCCTTTATTATTTTTCTATCTAAGAAAATATTGAGCCCTCGTTAGATTATTTTGGATCTTTTTTTTACCCCTTAGCTCTAGTATTATTTCTAAAATCCCATACATGGGTTATTTTTCTCCCTTTGCATTATATTTCTATGTTATGTTTATTTCCTTTCTTGCACACTGATAATAACATGTTTTTATATATAGGAGACCCCCCCCCCCAAATTTATATTCTTGTGCATCACCATTTTTATGTTTATTTTTCTCTCCCTTTTCCCCTCTAAATTTATCTTTATGCATTTATATTAGGTAGATTGGGATTAGGTAGATTGGCACTAGTCTAGGAAACATAACCAACTAGCTCTAGGTTTTCTCTATAAGGAGTAATCCCACACTGAGTAGAGATATAAAGTTATGGATTATGTGTGGATAATAAATCATACATTTCATACTATTCACATATATTTTTGAAAAACTATTTGATCTAAGAATCTTCCAAGGGAACAAAATTCTCAATGCCCATGTCAAGTCTAGGCTTATGAAGGAAGCATGCCAACTATTTGAAAAAATATCAAAATGATATGAAGTCTCATAGACCATTATGATGTAGGTATTATTATAGATTGAATGATCATGAAAGTCTAAAACTATTTTTTTTAATTCTTTTGATGAACATCAAGTTGGATTCATTCATTTGTGTAAGTGTTCTCAAGGCCTTACATGCTTGGGTTAAGGCAGGCAATAGGTCCATAAGCATGTAATTATAGTTAGATTTGACTCGCATGTATTTTTTGGTGATGCCATTATTGACATGTATGTTAAATGTGATGGAATGAAGGATTCACACCAAGTGTTTGATAAAATTCCTAGAAAAAATAAATTTACATGGATGACTATGATTATAAGGTATGCACACCATAACAATGGAGATGAGGCTCTAAAATTATTTGGTTTAATGAATTGGATAGACACTAAGTTGAATCATTTATTTTTTATATCTTACCAAGGGTGTGTATATATATGGGTGAATTTGAATAGGTAGAATGTATTCATGCTAGTGCCATCAAAATGGGGTTTAAATAAAATATCTTTGTTGGGAATTCTTTTAAAATAATGTATGAAAAAAGAGGAAGAATTGAGGATGCAAAGAAATTATTTGATGAAATATGTGAGTGTGATGAATTATCATGGATGAAAATGGTTTTCATATTTTCATAGATGAGCCTTGGGTATGGGGTCATGTAATATTATGGATAAATGCTACAAACAGACATAAATCCAAATGGGTTCACATTTACAACTATTATCAAGATATGTGGAAGCATAGCCACTCTAGAATAAGGTAAGTAGTTTTGCCCCCATGTGATCATAAATGGACTTGTATCATCTTTACCAATTGGAAATTATCTTACTACAATGTATGAAAAAGGTAGGAGCATAAATTATTCTTACCAAGTGTTTGATGAAATTTATCTAAAATTTTTAGTTTCATGAACTACAATTATTATGGCATATTCAGATGAGGGCCATGATGAAGAATCCCTAAAGCTTGTTTTTTAAATTCAATTATTTGGACTTGAGCTTTAAAAAATCACCTTTATTTCTATTTTTTGTGCATATGCTAATATATCAATTCTTCAAATAGGAAAATATGTGCATGCCCTTATCATTAAGTTTAGATTTGAGTTAGATATTTATGTTAATAATGACCTTATTTCAATGTAATCCAAATGTAGAAGTATAAAAGATGTAGGGAAATAGTTTTATTTTTTTTAAACATATTTTTATATTTAGTGTTAATCACAATATGATAAACTTATACAATAAATTCATATTGTAATAAATGAAAATTAAGCATATGTCTAAATGTAATTGATTGAGATATATTTGATAATGCAATTTTTTCAATGGAAAGTAATAAGTAGATCAATATACTTAGATTTATTATCTATCTGATTAAATATCACTATGTTCTAAAAGTGGAAATATATTAAAAACATGTTTGTGATTCATCTTGATCTAGAACTAGTTGTCTCTATGCATAGGGTCAGAACTATCAGGCCTAGACAAAAACATTTATAGTAGTGACTAATGTTAACATTACAATCTGGGGTAGATTTCTCTCTCTATGACTATATAATATGATGTGCCTATATGAAAAAGTCTCTGTTTATTTGATGTGTGAACCTTGAATACATGAGTACCTCTATAACTTAAATACCTTCTCCTTGAAACCCTATGTCTACTTGTGAAAGATGAAAACTTGTAAAAAGTAAGTGTAATTGCATTGAACTAACCCCAATCACCCTCCTTGATGATTAACCACTACCTACATATCTAGTAATCTAAAGCTAAAATTCAAGCCATGTGTATTTTTTCCCCTTGGCATGAATGTATAATTTTTATCTTTTATTATATGAATGCACCTAGAAATTTGGGTTTGATCTTGATAATGTTGGTACCTAGCCTAGCTTGGCTTATTTCAAACTTGGTTGATGATTGTTTCTAGTGCTTAATTTATAATTTGGGAAAAATAGGGTAAAGTTTGTTTAATGTGTAGTAGTGTGTACATACTTCATAGATAATTTCCAAGTGAGTACTAATTTTGGGTTTAATTTGTATTTAAATGAGTCCATTTGGGTAATTAATCATACCACCAACACATTAGGTGAATGGGCTAACCTATAAGAATGGTGTAATTTTGAAAATTAGTCATTGTTAGGTGAAGGGCAGTAATGTCAACCTCAGGATAGTAATGTTGATGTTTATATTTGAGTCTTATGTTATTATTTGGGAGACATAAACACAAATGTCATATCAAAATAAGAGGTTCATGCATCTAACTGACAGTAATTTAGAATGAATAAAGCTCATAACCAACATACAGGTGTGGGGGAATGGCAAGTGAGAATTATTTGGAGATGCACAAGTCATATAAGATAAGTGTATATCAAGATCAACAGTACAAAATGTTAAATACCAAAGCCCCATTTTTTTTAGTATTATAATGTAATGAAAATACTAGAGTAAAAGGCTAAATATTCATGAATGTGTACAACATACTTTGTCTTTGAGTTAAGGCTCCAAATGTGAAAGTTGCTCCAAAAACAAATTGTAGTATTCAATGTCTATATAATGAAATTGGAAATTTAAATTATACCTAAAACTTGAAACTTGTAAGAGCAAAGAGTGCACTTGTATGTGAGTAAGTTATTTTTCCCTATAACTTATTAAATATGTTTCCTTGTCAAAGCATTGGAAAATTTCACTTCCTCATTGATGTACTTGGAGAACATAGTGAAATTGAGTGTTATGAATCCCCAATTTTAAATTTAACTAGGGTAAGGGTTATGGATTGGAGTAAAAATGCCTCAACCATATGTAACTAATATAACATTGATATTTTATACCTAAGATGATAAGGTTAGATCCATATAAAGGGTTCATTATGGGCAATGCTATCACTATTGAGCATCACTAAACCTCAACTTACATTACTTCAAAATCATGAATCAACCATTGAAAATAAACTTTTAAATTCAATTTTTCTCCAAACTTGAAAATATTTAATAAATAATTGCAAAGATTAAAATGTGTAAATGTTCATGAACTAACATCATGCCCCACTAAATTAGTTTTAACTATAAACTATCATAATGTGCATGAGCCAACATCATTACCAACTAAAATTTTAAATGGTGTATATGTGCATGAACCAACATCATACCTAACTAAATATGTATGTGTGCATGAACTAACATCATGTCCAACTGAATATGTCCTTTGAAATGAAGCACATGTGCCTTGCACATGTGTTAAAATATATATGAAACCATATCAATTTGAACTATGTCACTCATGAAGTGTAAAATGGAGTACATATTCCCTATATATTCCCCTAGAATATGTTTGAATAATATACATAATTATCCCAATCTAATATCTATGTCACATCTAAACTCTAAAATATGTATATTGTACCTAATTCTACTCATATAGGCTTTGGTATCTATGGAAAAGACCACTAATATGTTCCCTATTTGAGGTGAGGGATGGATATTTCAAGTCACTCATCTCAAAAGAAAATTCATGTAAAATCATGTTAATATGTGGAGAATATGTCATCATAATAATGTATATAGCCTCAAGGCATGTATGTAATATATGTAATCTAAGGGAATATAAGTGATATGTCAAGATAAATATATCTATCAATAACACAATATTAATTATCACTAAATTATAAGACTTCATAATAAGGAAGTGAATGATGCAAATCATGGCACAACACATAATATGGAGGTGCATGATATGGATCACAACACCTAAAAACATAGAATCACACAATGTCACATATAAGGCCAAGAGGCCTCATTCAAGGAACATAAGGATGTTGCTAACAAGCAAAGATAAGGATCCATAAAAAATGGGCATGAATGCCACAACAAATAATATTAAGGAACCACAAACAAGGGTCACGAGTGTTACAACACACAAGACTAAGGATCCATAAATAAGGCTAAAGGGACACACATAATAGACAATAATAGCTAGCCTATTATGTAAAAGTAACAATAATGATGAAGCATAGAACAAGTGAAAACTAGTCTACATTATTAAGATATGTCATTACCATATCATAGTATATAGCATATCCATGTAGCACTATGTAAAAAATTAGTAACTAACAAGGAATGTGCAATCAATAAATGTAACTCAACATGGTAAAGAGGTCATATAAATATATAATCTATCATAATTTAACCTATGGAAGTATATTCCCATAAAATTGGCATGGCCCCTAGGAATAGGAAAGGTTTAGCAAATACATCATTGTGTATGACCTGTATGTCTTACACCCAACTCATATCCCTCATGAAATTCATGTTTGTTTTAAAATAATATGATATCTACCAAATATATGATAAATAACATATGTGAACAATGTAATCTATAAACTCATGTCATGCTCAAGTAAAAAAAATGAATATTTGAATGTATTTTGATATTCTTGAATTTTTATTTTTTTATATTTTTAAGTTAATTTGAATATGTGCAAAGGTGTTAATCAGTTATCTCATCAAAGAGGATAGTTAAGTGAGATTCATGTATCATATGGTGTAAGGGTTATCTTTTAGGAGCAAAAGGTAACATGTGTGGGTATATTAAAATCTAAAAAAATAGAGTGTTGTAATGTAACCATCATCAACACTACTTATAGAAATATGCATATGATAAATAGCTCTAGAAGGTCTAGAACTATGTAAAAACTGATGCAAAGTATGAGAATGCATAGATAAATGTGTTTAATTTAGAACATGTTGAATTATCTATAGGACTAAATTTGTGCATTCTATAGTAGATAAGTCCTCTTGGAGTCATGAATAACTCTTTAATGTGATAATTGTTATGAAATTGGTTATTTAGAGAATCAATTATTCTCCTCTGCATTGGGAATAAATATATATCTTTGATGAGTGCAATAATTACCTATAAATTTGTAATGGAAGTAAAAATACATTTATATAATGATCATAAATAGGAATAACAACTAAATGTCATGGTGGTGAGGATGAAAGATGAAATACCATTGACTGAATAGGGTACTTATATCAAATGCCTAAAATAGTAACTAATTAATTGTAATGCATATACTTGATACATCAATGTATTTTCAAAGGTACTCATAGAGCTTTTAAATCCAAGGGTATCCTAAAAACTCATCAAAGACCCATTACTTAGTATAATTAGGAATGAATTAGATATTATGGTGGAGCCTACTTGAAGAGTAGCACAATATGTCCAACGGTGTCCTGTGTATGTCCTTTAGACCCTTTGATCACTCATGAAGTATCTTATATATCCATTTATATGTATCCAATAGAGTTGAGAAGTTTCATGGTATAAACATTTATGCTTGACCCACTATCAACCATAACATTGTGTATAGGGTGTTCATTGATGTGAGCTCTATGAATAATTCATATAAATTAGAGTCATCATCAAAATATCACTATCATCGAATGTAATCATAGGTATTCATGGTAATATACTCCTAAGTATGCTACTAATCCAATAAATTGGATGACTATATATCTCAAGAGGAGGATATCATGGTACGTATGATTTATTTCAAAAGTATACTTAGTTTTTGTTTCATCGTGCTTTGGAAATGGGTCATTAAATATTTTTAACTTATAGTTCCCATTTGATGGTGGTTTGACATTATCTGTTGGTGTGCCTAATTCAATGATGTCATCATCAATAATATCTTGCATCCTTTGCCTTAACTTGAAATATTAGTTTGTAGAATGCCCATCAAATCAGTGATAACCACAATAAGCATTTTGATCATATTTGCTACATAGAGGTTTAATCATATCAACCAGTAGTGGTGGAGGGAGAGATCAAATATTTCACTCAAGTAACTTTTGTATCAATTTGTGAGGAGGTCGAGGTAAGCATGAAAAATGATTCTTCTATGAAGCTAGTAAAATAAGCCTATTTGTAGGTCCTAATACATTTTTAACTATAATTTTTTATTCATTATTGTTCTCATTTAATTTTCCATTATAATTTGGATTGTTTTAAAACTTGAAATTTGAATAAGTAGTAGTAGTAGGATCATACTTAATATTTTTGAGTGTAAGCAACTTGACTTATTAGTCTCTCACTATGTGGAATAACTCATCAAATGATCCAAATTTATTGAATAATATGGACTCATGAAATGGTGCAAGAAATATTTGTTTGAAAATATATTTTAAATCATTGTCTACCATAGTATTAGTCATTTTAACTAGCATGGTCTTGTATTGAAGTACATATTCACTAATTGTCTCATTAGACCCTTGCTTGAGTTTGTCAATTTGAACATTAGATATTTTCTCATCAATGTTGAAAGATAAATTTTCTACAAACTCATCATCTAGAAGAAGTAAATCACTAACTGACTGAGGTGGAAGGTCAGAGAACCACCTTAAATCATAATATTTGATACTTCATGGAAATAACTTGGTCAATAAAAGGTTCTTTGTTGCATAATTTAAGCATGTTACATGGAAGGATTAAATGTGTTTTTTAGGATCAAATGTTTCTTCAAATAATGGAAGCTTTGGAGTTAAAAACCCTAAAGTTATTGGATAGGATATTATCTTGGGAGCTAATATATTTTGGAACAACACGTGTGACACTAATAAATGACTAACTCAATATGTACATTACTCTAACTGCAACACTTATCTTGCAAAGCTATAATATTTCACTTAAGGGAATGTAAAATAGGTGAGTTAGATGGTGTAATATGTGTGGTCATTAAAGTATTGGAATAGGTCTCCTACATAGGCATAGGCATTTAAATCTGTGAGAGATCTTGTGCCTAACACATTAGGTAGATATTCCGTGTAACTAGAGGTGTAGATGTAAAAATATTATCAATAGAATTAATATGATTAATATCATAGAAAGGTCATATTATTCACTATATGTAGTATCTTGGTCTAATTTTTTTATTAATCTTGAGCCACATACAACATTGCATCATGTATTTGTGTATTTTGGTGAATAAATTAGACCAATTGTCTTTCATCTTCATCACCAAATGTATTTGTATGAGGATGGATTTGGTTACAGTCCCCTTGAGTATGTGTGGTCTCAATTTTCATAATAATTCCATCAAGGTGGGGTGTGTTAAGGGAGGCTAAGGATAGTTCAATATTCATTTTAGCCTTATTAGTATATACATATTTAATCCAAAATATTAAATAATTGACCCAAATAACTCATATCAAAATATCACAATATGAAATGATTACAATCATGACTTAAGTTAACCAATAAAAACAATTTTCATTCATTAAATCTATATGCAATTTGTAATATGAAGAAAAATCATAACGTAAATTTGAATCATAAAACCCCAAGGCAAAAAATATGAAACTCTAGAAAAAAGACAAAACTCTAAGTCCAACATAGGGTTTGGCACTATTCAAACAATATCCTTGTTTACCAATATGTTTTCCCTATATTTGGATTTAGTGTTAATCAAAATAGGCTAAAATTATAGAATAGATCCATATCATAATATATGGGAATCAAGCACAAATTTGAATGTAATTGGTTGAGATAGATCTAATAATGTAATTTAATATTTATGGAAATTACTAATGAGGTCAAGATACTTAGATTTATTGTATGATTTATTGGCTATGATTATGTTCTGATAATGGAAATAGACTATAAGAAGGCTAATGATTTGTATAAATCTATAATTGACTATTTGTGTGTCAAAGTCCAGTACCATTAGGCTTGGTTAAAAATGTTGATGATATTGATTAAGGCCAAAATTATTGCATTGGGTATATTTATTGATCTATGACCATATAGTGTGATGTGCATATCTGATAAGTCTCTATTCTTAGTATCTATGACCATTGACTACATGTACAAATCCAAAAATCATCATCTTTCTCCTTAAAATCCTAGGTCCACTTGTGAAGGATGAAAACCTATAAAAAGTGAGGAAATATAATTGGGTTGAGTTGACCCCAATCACCCTGTGGATGATTGAATATTGTTTATGTATCCTATACTCTAAAGAGGGAAGTCAAGCCACACGTAGTTATTCTCGTTATTATGAATGTGAATTTTTCTCATTTATTATATGATTTTTTCTCATTTGTTATGTGAATTTTTCTCATGTGTTATTATGGAAATGTTTAAGTAGGATATTTAATTTATTTAGCACAAACTAAGAGGTTCTTATACATTATTGATAGCAACATGGAATGAATTAGGGTCAGAACAAATATGCACGTGTGTGGAAATACCAAGTGAGAATTGTTTAGAGATGCACAAGTCATGTAAGATAAGTGTAAGTCAAGATTATCATTATCAAATATCATATTTTAATGTTTATAGATTTAGTATCTAAAGGAGATGTATTCAATTGGATTACAATGATTACAAGGTATGCAAACCATGGGCATGGTATTATTTTACCCTATTTTTTATTTAATAGTGTTAATAGGTATGAAAATTTGAGGTATAAAAATTTGAATGAATAAAAATACTAAAGATATAAAATTTACTAATTAATTTGATTGTAATGTTCTATTTAAATTAATATGTTATTTTTGGAAATCACTAAGAAGAAGATAATTTAGCTTAGATTCTGCTATTTTGTTGGTATGAGATTAAGTACGATCATCTATAATGCACCAACATAGGTCTATAATCATTCATGGTCATAAACATATTTTTTTGTGTGTGTTTGGAGATGTCTACACTTCTTAGATAATAGTGCAGGTCAACCTTGTCCATTGATTACAGAATTATCTACTATGAAATTGATATAACTATGACTGACCTACCACCTATCCCTCTGTTTAATGAGACTATTGATATATTGCCACATCTAAAATATAATGTGAAGATACCTACAATATAAAACCTTAGTTCCTATACAAACCTACTTGATATCAAATAAGGGAGGTGTTGGGAAAAATGATTTGATTTGGACTGACCTTGGCCAATCCCCATTGACTAAGTGTTACATTACATTTCTAATATTTTGAAGAGGGCTCAAACTCAAATATAGATCTCTCACTAATGTGTATATGTGAATTTTTAATGCAAACCTAGATGCTCTTTATTCTATGTTACCCATGTCACAAGGATGAAAATATGGATTTAACCTTTATAACTTTTAGATATGGCTTCAACAATTATGTAAATGAAATATGTAATCTTTTTCTAGCTCTTGATAATCTTAAGTGTTGTCTTCAAATGCCTCATAGTAGCTTTGTATTTATAGAGATATTAATATTAAATTATGAGATCCATTCACATGAAAAAATTGACCTAACAAGACCCAAATGGGTAAATAATATGACCCACACAAAATGTGACCCAAAATAACTTCATAAATTATGCTTGGACTATTCCACATTTCACAGATAAATTCATGAGCCTGAATCTATTCAAAAATTGTGGACTTGTCCAAAGAGCATACAAAAAGATAAAACAAAGGAATTGGGGATCCTCGTGAGAAAATTAAAAATAAGAACAACACTAAATAAGTGACCACACAAACATATGACATAAAGATGAAACCCAAATAAATGTGTCAATAGATAGTACATTCATCACAAATAGTCTATATGTGCAAAGTTGTATGAAAAGGTATTAAAAATAGGCTTTTATCAAATATGGTTGTCTATATTAGAAAAGAAAATACTATATTAAAGGAGAAACTTATATCTGAGTGTGAATGACACACTTTGTCTTCAGCATGAAATTCTAGTTATACAAGACACTCAATAGCAAAACCTACAATAACACATTTAATAGTCAATGTTCATATATGAAATCTAAAAGTCTAGAATTAAGGTTGAAACCTAAAGATTAAAATAAGTACACATGTATTCATGCAGTATTTTTTTTCCTATGGAGAATATTCATGCTAAGAGGAGTGGAGATGTCATGGGTCACCAGCTAACCCAACGAGTAGATAAGGTATGTTTTCAATCATGTTCATTTCTTCTCCATGGAAATGAACAATCTTTCAAGTGGTAAAGGGAGAGTAATAGATCATTAGGTGTCACTAAACCCATGACTATACAAACTTGAGTTTATAATGTATCTCATCTTATACACCAAGATGAAGGTTGAAACCCAAAAAAAAAATTCTATAATTAATACCAAGGTCATTGAGTGTCTTTAGACTCAAACATACATTATGATAATAGAATGAATAACACCACTGCAAATAGATCTAGATTCTTTTTTCATGATCAAAATAGAATGAAAAATATGCATGTCCCCATCATGACCGTATTGCTAATATATTTAAATTGAAATAACAAACATTTAATAGTGAATCTATAAACTGTATTATAGTTTATAAACAAATATCACAAAAGATTTATAATGCCATGCATCTATATGCTCATTATAACTAAATGTGAAACCTATAATTTCTTTCATATACATGTTTTCATGTACCCATACACATTGCATCCAAGTGTATATGAAAATATTATCATGTCTCTATAAAGTGTTTTCACATGCATGGCATGTGCCCCCATAATATGTACCAATATGCCAATATCTGTCTCATATCTAATTTTTTAATTACTTTTAATCTTTGAAATTTATAATCTATATGTGAATATGCATTGAATATGCCTTAGAATATGTATAATGCTACTAATATTTGGTAATGTATAGTTCTTGTCTTGAAGTGTACCTACATGAAATATTCCCCCACCATTTGTATCGATGTGTATAATATGTCAAAATTTTATAAAACCCCTATCACACATTTGTAGCATGTGGATAATTTTATCCATGTATAATGTGCCAAAACTAAGTGATCCCATAAATATTATTTGTGTGAGATTAACTTCTATAATAATCATATTGTATGTCTCCCTTTCAATGTGAGGGATGACATTATCAAATTAATAACATCAAAATAAATATAAGTTTAAATGAGTTTGATCAATTGTAATTTTTTAGATTGAGTAGCTTTTGAACTTGACCATTTTGTAACATTGTGATGTAAATGATAAAATTTGAAGCTCAATCAGAAACCAAGAATGAATCTGAGTTCCTACTTCAAATCTCACATGAACCTCTGATTAATAAATGAAATTAAAAAATAAGAACTTTACTTACCAATGAATTTCCTCTCCTTTGTATATGTGTATTTTTTCATGTTTTTTGAATTATGGTTACTCACAAGAACTTCTACGCAATAATTTTAGTAGTGTATACCCTCGATTGATTGATTGTTTGATGACAAGATTTTTGTATTTTCACTTGAGTTCATAATCTCATAATATAGTCCCAAAAATGGAAGTGGGATGGTCAATTTATTAATTTATTGGATTGATAATGGGTGGATAGGATAAATCCATATTTAGTTGATATTTTGATTTTTGAATGGTCGTGATTGGGTGTATGGGTAAAATGCATTTAATGAGGAATTTTAGGAAGTTGAGGGATTGGTTACATGATTAATAAGAGGTTTGAATGTATTAAATGGTTTTTTTAGGGAGTTGAATGTCTTGCATTAGTTTGTTTGAATGTTTTAAATGAGTTTATTTGAATAATGTTGTTAATGATTAATGAGTTTAATAGATGAGTTGATGATTTAGATAATTAATTAAATTTATTTTTTTTTTTAATTATTTTTATGTGTATGGATATAATTAAGAGTCAATTAATTTAATTAATTGTGATTAATTTAGTCAATTCCTTGTGGGGTAATGTTAGTGGGACTGGTTGAAATTATTTTATTATTAAGATGGGGATCATGTCATATTTAAATTGATATTAATATAATTTTTTGATGATGGACAGATTAGCAAGGATAAGTGATGAATGATGAATGTCTATGATAGTATATTAGTGTGGCATGGAGGTGGTATAATTAGGGTGTTTACATTTGTCCCTCTTTGAAATAGCATTGTGATTATGAGAAACAACATAATTTCAAAAAATAAAGAAAATCTAGAAGAAGGATTTGTGCACTAGGATGCCCCTGGTGATGTGGTTGATTAAGGAGATGATTTAGCTATGATTATGGATGATTCCCTCTTAAGAGGGCATGTAGGGATTAAAAACATGGATAGGCTCCCAAAATGAGAAGAGGGGTTGAAATGGAATAATTATGGTTAAATTAGAGGGGTGGGTGTGAATACAAAGGGGTTGGGTATTATAGACACACCAATTTTATCACTTCTATGTCAAATTGAAAAATGGAATGACTTTTAGTAATTTCACACAATCTAGTCCAAAATCATCTGTTCATCTAATATACATGTTCAAATTCACCTCAAGACATATCTAATGATCTAATTTGTTGGATTAGGTCTATTTAATTATCATTATTTGTTTAATTTTTTTTTTCAATTATCGTTCTTTATTCAATTTCTCTATTTAATCATCACTCTCTGGACAAATTCTCTATTCAATTACTCTATTTTGGCAATTCAAAAATCCCCCTTTCTCTAATAAATTAATGCTAATATTTCCCCTTATCTAAATCATTCTTATAATTAAATTCTATACATTGTATTAATTAAATATATCTTTAATAAATTTAATTAAACATTCTTCTAATTAAACTCCCCACATTTGTATTAATTAAATTTATCTTTGACTAAATTAATCATTCTTCTAATCATATTTCTATTACAATTATAATTATAATTTCCTTTCAATTAATTAGTTCCTCTTTTTCCCTTCAAGTGGGCATTTTCATGCAAAGGAGAGGATATTTTGATCCTGTAGAACATTTTTTTGTGAGCTAATTAAATTGATAAATGAATTTATATATAAGATTATTCTAACCCCCTTCATCTTGTAAAGTGGTTAATCCATGTGCTTTCTTGGGAATTATTCTCCTCCCTTCATCTTGGAAACAAGATGAAGGTTTAATGCAATATCATAAATATATTTTGATGATAATCCTCCACCCTTCATCTTGGAAATAAGATGAAGGGCTTATATTAATTCTCATTTGATATTTTTAAAGATCATCCTCCACCCTTCATCTTGATTGAGTTGAAGAGCTCACATCATTGATCCTTGTGCTTGATCTATGTGCACTCTTGAGGAATATTTTGTAACCATTCATCTTGATTTCAAGATGAAGGTTCCTACTAGATATAAATTTGTATAAATATACCTCTTTGCAATCCAATTCAACATGCTCAAGATATACGATGAAGTGTTGTCAAATCATCAAGTCTCTTTATGAATCAATATTTTTAATCAAATCAACATTGGTCAATATCTTTAATGGAGGTGTCTAACTATAATTTACATTGATATATACCATCACAATCTCTATCTGAGTTGCATCCCAAAAATACAATCTACAATGAAGGTTTGCATTATATTTGTTTGAATCTGTAAAGCATTGTAGTCTTTTTGTATTTTGTTAAGCTCACGAGGTCTTAGGTGTTTATTTTAATATTTTCTATCACTTTTTTTTATGATGTTAAAAACTTTGTAACAATATATATTATTCACATTCTATTGACACATATGGCATGTCCGGTGGGACTAGCAACCCGCATCTATCTTTTGAGCCTCTTTAACAATCTTTCTGTGAAGAAAATCTAATTTTTTACTAGGAAAATAGATAGTAAAATGATCATATCATTGGTAAAATTATCATATAGTTTTATATATTATCTATTTTTATTTTAATTTTTTTAAGTGTGTGAATATTTTTCATACCAAAAACATCTCAAATTTTCATTGAAAAATGATCTATATTTTAGGATTTATGGTCAAATTACTAACTATTGTATTTATTTTTTATTTTATTTTTTGGTAAAAAATGGCTAGTAAAATAATCATAACTTTTGATCACTAATTTATATTTTATAAGTTTTCATTAAAATATTGGCAGCTATTTTTGACATTTTGTTTAAAGATTTATGTATGCTAAAGACCCATGAAGCAAAACTACTAACTTTGTTTTATTGCAGGTTCCAAAAGGGTGGGATGATTTATTAAAATAATCACATTTTTAATTCACATTTCATTTTAAGTGCTTAAAAATCAATTCAAATGTTATTTTGAATGCTTAAAAATCAATTTAAATTTTATTTTGAGTGCTTAAAAATCAAGTCACATTTCATTTTGGGTTATAAAAAGAACACTTATTTTTTTAAAGCTTTCTCATTTTGTACAAGTATACTTTATTGTTTCTTGAGTGTGTTGTGGAGAAATTTTGCACATATGTTATTCCCTTTGGGTAACTCAAAAATGTAAATATTTTATTTATTTTAAATCTTGAATATTTACCTATTATGTTCTTTTCTCACCCGTAGTGGGAGTTGTAAATGGAAATACCTTCCCTTTTCTATTTTGGCTTAGCAAGAAAAATTTTATCACCTCCTTGAAAGTTATCTAGGGGTGCGTTGACCTGAGGTTTTATCTCCAAACATTGTACCAACCCCACTTATCTAGTGGAGTATAAAAATTGAGCATATTATTTCATTAGACTGTGGTTAAGAAATTAACTTGACAATTTGAATAGGTCCTTGGGGCATGTATGTACTAGACATCACACTTTACTGAGTAATTGACGAATGAAGTGGTTGTAAAAGGGATAAGACCCTTTCATAATAATATATATGGTTTGACACCCAATTTATAGATCATTATAAAGTTCCCACATAATTCAAGGTATATCAAGACTATTTAGTTTTTCCCAACAAAAATTTAGACTAGAAACCTTTTTGTTGTGGAATTATCATTGATGGAGGGATGCAAAGGATAAAAGCTCTCAAATATTTCCTTTTTTATGAAATTTTGATACAAGGGGGTGTAAAAACCCTACCAATAACCTAAAATAATTAATTATTTTTAAATAATCTTAAATTTTATCCTCTCAAAAACAAGTATATCAAAAGGATCAATGATTTTACCCTAAACCTGTGTCAATTTCTAACTTAAGGTGAGATTGTTTGAGTCCTTCTTTAGTTAAACATTGTCATATAGTAATTACAATATGATGTGTTACTCTATCTATGTATATAGTCAAATTTATTCCATTCTACCTTGTTTAAAACACAAATGTTTAATACCCTTGTCTTGTATGAAATTGTATTGTTACTTTATCTGTGTCTTGGTCAAATATGTACCCTTTTCCATCTCATATTGGTCAAACATGTACATTGCATACCTTTTATCTTGTGTGAAATCATGTTTTTATGTTTTCCATGTGAATTCAAACCACTTTTCTAAATTGAAAACTTACTCCAAGTCAAATCTATTAAGTCTTATCATTTCTAAAGAGTTTACTCTTATCTTTTCCCAAGAGATGTCTTTCTTATCCAAGTCTATTCCAATGATTGATTCCAATATGCCTTGTTACACTTGAAGTGTTATGACATATAATATTTCTTATAAGGATGATTGGATCCAAAATCAAACTAATCCCTTTATTCCAGACTAATACAAGCAATAATGATGATGATTATCCTCAAGATCAAGAGGGTATGGAAGTCTATCAATTATAGTATGAAGAAGAGCCACCTCTTTATGATTCACCTCAAACCCATTTTGAGCACCAATTATATATCTATATAGAAAACAATCTTTTACAATTAATAGAGATGGGAACCAAATTTCCTCATGATCTCCCTATAGATAATATATGTAGGGTAGAAATAGCATAACTTACACCCAACTATGTCATAACTAGAGAGTGAAATAATGATACACATTCTTCTTGACATAATCCAAAAAAGGTTCAAACATTAATAAATCCAAAAACATCAAGAAAATGGAATGGATTATTGGAATCTGTACCCAAAATTTCACCCATTATTTTTTCCAAAATACAACAAGTTGGGCAAGTAATTAATGTCCTATATGTATTAATACTCAATCCATTTGTTGATCTGATTAAACATCAAGAAAAATATCCCATAGTTGATCCACTTCCTCATGTCAAAATTTCCATGGATCCCAAATAAAAGGTACTTGTAGAGTCTTCACAACCTATTATAGAATAAATTCAAACATTTCTTAATCCCTGTCAAGTACCCTGCAAGCCCATTATTATGAAGTCATCTGAGAAAATTACTTCACAACAATTACAAAATTTAGGTCATTCTCAATAAGTTCCCATTTAACCATAAACTATTCCATCAAGTTCACAAACTCGTAATTCTAATGTGTCTAAATGTCGCTTTAATGTTTGTCAAGTCTTATCTAATATACAACAATATGTTCTAACTAATCAACAGTAGTTCCTAAGATAAAATCAAACACTTCTTCCTCCACCACAATGATGTATTTACATTTTATCTTTTAATCATAATGCATACCAAGTTCCTCCCACTCAATTCAATCTCAGATATAGAATTGATAATTCTAATTGTCTAAGATAAAAGATTGATTCAAATCTTACCAATCCACAATACCATTTTTAGTGTTATAATTTTCCATCCACTTCCCAAAATACTCTCCTTACTCAAGAATTATAAGCAATCAAAGATATCCTATCAGGATTACAAACCTTTAATCAAAACAAAAAATACAAGATGAATCATATATGTTTATATCCATTTTATTCCAATATTTTCCATATACCTTTGCCATCTCACTTTGATATTCCAAAGTTTGATAAATATAAAGGAAAAGGATATCCAAGAGAGCATCTAAACTTGTTCTTTGTGGCATGTCAAGAGGCCCATTATGATACCAACATCCTACTTTTTTTGTTCTCATAAAGTTTGGTTGGACCTGCATTATAGTGGTTTACACATCTTCCAAATAATTTTGTTCCAACTTTTGATGACTTGTTAGAGAATTTTGTCAAACACTTTTCATATAATATGGAGTATGAGTTTACTACGATGTATTTATGTGCTATCAAGAAAAATGGAGGTGAAATAATTTTTCATATCTTCAAAAATGGTGTGCATTAGCTGATATATGTCCATATACACTACCAGACATTGAGTTGACCAATATCTTCATGAAAAATATGAATTTTGATCTTGCAATCAATCTCAGATTATAATGTATAGACAACTTTGATGATGTTATCATAAAAGGTGTTTAAATAGAGATAGCATTGATAGATAAAGGATTGGTTAAATTTTATTCCTTAAATCGGCCTCAAGGTTAATCTTCTAATCAGAATCAAAATGAACATCAAATTTAAAACTAAGCTTTAATGTCAAATCCAATAATATGGCAAACAATCCAAAACATTTTAACCACAATAAAAATATATTTTATAATGGTGTTACAGAGGCATGACATGTTTAAATAGTTCAAGAAGCACCCATACAAAAGGTACCTCAACAATAACCACTTGCATTACAAAAGTAGCCTCTTCTAAGAGGGTAGCTTAATTGACATCCATTTTCTAAATTGGGGGAACCTATAAATATTGTGTTCTAAAAAATTATGGTTGCAAACCTGATTGGATGCTTGAACACTAAACCTTTTGATGAATCTCAACCTAAACCAAAATGGTATAGGGATAATGAGTATTGTGAATATCATAGGATTAGATGGAATTCCATTCATAGGTGTGTACAACTTTAATATTTTATAGAATATTTTCTTGAAAAAGGAGAATAGAGTTGAATAATGTATCATCTACTAACACTAATCATGACATGGGAATATACAAAAATCCATTCCCATAACATAATGCTGATCAAAATGAGATATGGGATACTAATAGTCCTAATAAAAATTAGGGGTCTTAGGCCAACAATGTTGACTACCATGCCACTCCTTATGATTACAATGTAGTGGGCCATGTCACAAAACATCATGTTGTAACAATTATCATAAATCATCATTCTTATTCCAATAATTATCATCAAGAAAATCCATCCATTCTTGGATTAGGTCCATCTATCATAAGAGTTCATTTGTCTCATAATTCCCATCCTTGAGTGATTATTCTAAGACCTATTTATTCAGCCTCACATTATGGCATTTTTATCCCCACTAGAGATTGTGTTGTCATAACTCAATGCTCAAGATTACCATTCAAGGGACTGATCATATTCCACCTTTTAGTTCTCATCCTATTCAAAATAATTCTAAATCTAAGTATTTAGCTCATGTCAACAAGTAATATGATCTTGTGGATTAACTAAATAAGACACCAATGTAGATTTCCATTTTAGATCTATTATGTACTTCTTAGTTGCACAAAGATGTCTTACACAAACTTTTAAGCCAGTTTCAAGTGCCTACAAATATTGTATTGGATAAATTTCAAGAATTAGTGGGACATTTATCTCTTAGTCCCCATGTTGACATTTGATCAAATCGATATATCATCCCTTGGGGATTCTTATACTAATTATCTATACATTGGCATTACAATTACCCATCACAAATTCAAAAGGGTAATAATAGATAATGGATTAGGTCTTAACATTATTCCATTGAAGCTACTTATATGATTAGGATATACTTTAGCAGATTTAAAGAATGATACCATTACCATCAAGGAATGTGATTGCATAGAGTAACAATCCACAAGAACCATTTCCTTGAATATTCAAGTTGCATACATTATCCATATCACCCTTTTTCATGTCATTGATCTTGATTTACCATATAATCTCCTTCTTGACCATCTGTGGATTCAAAAGATGCATGTAGTTCCTTCTACTCTACATCAATGCATTAAATTTCCTCATACTAAAATGGAGGTGACTATTCTTGGATATTTGTAACCATATTAATATTACAAACATCTTGAAGAAGAAGGTTACCCATATTCTTACTATCTAATTATTATCACTCCCATTAAAAAGGAAAAACAAGTAATCTCTAAGCCACCACCATCTAATTATGTTAATCCTTCCACTCTTGTGTCATATTCTATAGCACCTTTCTCCTCCTTAAATTCCTCCCATTTTAACATTCATGAGAAAGGTTTGGGCACATATAAAATGGAGGATGTTTTTCATGTGGCTAAACTACCTAGATCATTGAAGTCCTATGCTCAGCCCAAGATGGAGTGGCATAAGAAAGGTACAACATCCTTTCTTAAATAACCTCTCCCATTTTTTTTAGGAAAGGGTTTTAGTTAATAATATTTTAGGCCAAAAGATGATTCATGGTTATACAATGAGGATCTAGCTCCTTATTTCTAGAATAAATAATACCTTATTACCAATAAAATTATGGCTCATAATCCTTATAAGGGAAAAATACTAGGGGCCAAAGAGTAAGGTTAATTACAGCCTATTATTCTACCGAAACAATGCTTAGGATAAAAATTACCTAGGGTAGTCCTCAAACATCCTAAAAGTGGTTTGACATGTGTGCTTAATGAAGATGTTCCTAAAAATGACATAGAGTCCTTTTATATTATTTTTGATGAGCTCACCAATACTAACCTATTCAATTCCTTCTCTATTCTTACCATTTTCATTGTTCCTAACATTCCCCTCACCTTCCAACATCTTAACCTTGTGTATTGGGACCAACAAGATGATAATGATATCACTCTTGATGAATTAGAAAATGAAGAAGCACTATCAAAGTTCCTAGGTTTGAGAGATGGTTTATCGATAGGTGACCACAAATAAGGATTCATATTCACTTTAGATCATGTGGCTTACTTAAGGAAAAAAATCAAATTTATAAGTCCAAATAAAAATTAAACATTGAGATATTTAAGTGAAAACCTTTCTAAGGCACTTTTAGATTAGGGAAAAAGAAAAGATAAAGAAGTGTCCTTTGGTGAAAACCTATTTCAAGTGATATTAGATGAGGAAGTTTGCAGCCCCTCATTGGAAGCCTTGAATTCCATGAGTACTCATCTTTCCTAAAGTGTTGAGATCAAGTCTAGATATCATGATGAATTAGAGAAAATGGTTCTATAGAATCCCCACTTGGTATCTCATTAGCCATTACCTAAAAGTAATGATTATGATTCTTCCTATATGTGTCCATCTAAAATTTCACATTCTAAAGTTGATGATAAATTAACTTCTTTTTCTCCTATTCTAAATGATGGATTCACTCTTATTTTGGAAGACACAATAGAGGTCAACATTTGTACACATAATAATCTAAAGATAATAAAGCTTGGTGCTTTCCTCACTATAAAGGGATGTGAATTGCTCATTTCCCTTGTCATAGAATTCATTGATATATTTGTATGGGTATATTCAGATATGCCAAGTCTAGATCCAACATCAATTTTTCATCACTTGGTCATGCATCTAGATGACAAGTTGATTAATCAGAAGCTACACAAGATGCATCCATAAATTGTTTCCCTAGTCAAGGTTGAGCTATAAAAATACTGGCAATGGGTTTCATCAAACCCATTCTATATGCAAATTGGATTTCTAAAAATTTTCATGTTAGAAAGAAGCTAGTTAGAATTTACATGTATACAAATTTTAGAGATTTAAATAAAGCTTGTGTAAAGATGACTTTCCACTATCAATATAGATATCATTATGGATTCAATAGTGGGTTATAAGATATTGTCTTTGATGGATAGTTTTTTAGGCTATAATCAGATTAAAATTACTCTAGAGGATCAAGTCAAGACAACATTTATAACCCCTTGGGGCAAATTCTATTATCAAGTCATGCCTTTTGTCTTGAAAAATGTATGGGATACTTAACAATGAGAAATGATCATAATTTTTTCATGATCTCATGCATGATATTATGGAATACTATGTTGATGATATCTTAGGCAAATCTAAAACTCACATAGAGAATCTAATATCCCTATGAAGAATATTTAAATGGCTTCATGAGTATAAAGTACATCTCAACCCTAAGAAATGTGTTTTAGGGCTTATATCTTGAAATAAAATTAGGTTTCATCATCTCTTATAGAGGTATTGAAGTCAACCCAACCAAATTTTAAGTAATCAATGAAATATAATCTCCTTCCAATATAAAATAACTACATAGTCTACAAGTAAAAATTCAAGCTATTAGACGTTTCATCTCTCAACTGGCTGATCATTGTCATCCATTCACTCATCTACTAAAGAAAGGCATTACATTTCAATGGAATACATAATGCCAAGAGGCTTTTGATCAATTAAAGTAGTATCTAGATAATCCTTTTGTACTTGTTCCACCTATGCCAACAAAGCCTTTCTTATTGTACCATTCTATAACTAATAGTGCCTTGGGGGCACTCCTTGCTTAGCATGATTTCAAAGGGAAAGAGTGAGTTTTTTATTACCTGATCAAAACATTAGTGTCTTATGCACAAAATTATAGTTTGATTGAGAAAATATGCCTTACATTAGTCTTTTCTTCTCATAAGCTTAGACATTACATGTTGAATAATAAGACACTTTTGATTTCTAAAGTGGATCCATTAAAGTACTTATTAGACAAAGCAGCTCTCATAGGTAAAAATCAAAATGGGTCATGTTACTAAGTGAATTTGATATTGAGTACACACATAAAAAATCAATAAAAGGACAAGTTATCATTAATCAACTAGTTGAGGCACCTATACATGATTATCTTCCTATCATAGCATAATTTCTTAATGAGTCTATTATGACTCTAATCAAAGAGAAAGAATGGAAGTTCCATTTTGATGAATCTTTCATATCACATAGTTTAGGAGTAATATTATAGTTCATCATGCCAATGCATTCTCATTCCTAAATATTTTCACATTAGCTTTCCATGCACAAATAATATCAATGAATATGAAGCTCTATTTGATAGACTTTGTCTTATTGTATAATGGGATATTCAACATTTATAAGTGTATGGTGATTCTCATCTTATCATCTATTGGATCACAAATCAATATCCATCAAAGGATGAAAAGTTGGCACCTTATAAAACTATGGTGGATGCTCTCAAATTTAAGTTTGAAACCATTTAGTTTGAGAAGATCCTCAGAGCCAACAATAAATAAATTGATGTTATGATACTATTGGATCAATGATTGAATTTATTCTTATGTTCTAGAATACGAGTTTTTCATCGAGCATATTCTTATTCTAGTTTAAAACTATTAACATTCAGAGATGATATGTGTCATTGCTAGTCCCAATTCCCCTTGGTACCATGACAATTTATCTTATCTTCATGATGATGTCCTTCCACCTAGCCTATCCTATAACCAAACAAAATCATTCATCTAAAATACTTCCCAATACACTATAATTTGTAACTCATTATATCATAAAGGATATGATGGAACTCTATTTCATTGTATAAATACAAGAGAATCTGAATTAGTACTTTGAGAAGTCCACAAAGGGATTTATAGGGCCCACACTAGAGGTATGGTCCTAAAAAAAGAAGCTCCTCTGTATTGGTTACTATTGGCCTACCATTGAAGTAGATGTATCTATGTATGTTAATAAATGTATACCATGTCAACAACATGCTGATCTTATCCATGCTCTAGCAAAGGCACTTTGACTAATTATGACTCCTTAGACATTTTCCACTTTGGGACTTGATCTCATTAGCAAGATTAACCCTACTTCTTTTGGTGGTTATAAGCACATTCTTACTGATACTAAGTATTTCACAAAGTGTGTAGAGGTAATCCCTCTTAATTATATTACAAAAATTAAATTTCAAAGTTTATTTTGAATCATATCATCTGTTGCTATGGCATTTTATCCACCATTATATCGAATAATGGTGGTGTTGACCAAATTTGACCTTGTAAGTCAAATTGGGACCCCTATAGGTAAAAAATTGAGTTTCATAGGTGTATATTGGGTATAATATTTTTTATGAGGTATATTATAGGTCATTTTATGTCATTTCATGTTATATTAGCCTTGGTCATTAGTCATTTTAGTCCTTATGTACCTTTGAGTCATTTTGGGGTCAAAATAGGGAACTACATGAGTTGTATGAACTCTTAGGGAAGTTTGAAGGTCTAAAAATGGTTATGTCATGTGACATATGTCCTATTATTCCTTAATAAATTGTTCATAACTTAAAGTGATAGGTTCTTTAGAAGAAAGAGTAGTTTTATTGGGAAAAGAGAAGAGTTTAGCACTTGTATGGCCCATGGGAGAAGGACATGGAATGTCTATCAAAATTCATAAATCTCAATTTCATGTTTTAAATTCTCTATAATTTCCAATTTTTAACTAAAACCATTCTACTCCTTTTTCACCCTTCTAAACACACAGAACTAGTTAGTAGGTTTATGCTTGGTACAGACAACAAGAGAGGTTTAAAGAAAATTTCTCTTGGGATTATATTATAAACTAATTAATATCCTATTTTATGTTTGTTTGTAGAGGAATGGTGATTTATTCCTTATGAATCATTCCAAATAAGTTAACCTATCTAATTTTCTTGTTAATCTATGCACCCTATAGGTTTTGCTCTTGTTTGGATGATTTTCTATAATCTATTTATTGAGTTTGATTTCATAGGATTTTTAATCCCTATTTTAGTGTTTCCAATTCTTATTTTACTGTTTCTAGGTGTTTTTATGGTCAAATCATCTTAAGTTTGTAGACTAGTCTTTTTTGGGATGATAGGCATGTTTTCACCATTTCCAAATCTTCATGATTTGAAAATGAATTCAAAGGGTTGTGATAGGTAATTATCTATGATTTCAATGTAATATTTATTCCCTTTACCTTAGTAATTTCATTATTTAAGCAATCTCCATGGAATCACAGTCATATGCAATATATGATGTCTGGCAACCATGGATGTATGTTTGTAGGTGCCATAGAGGAAGAGTACCACCTTAAAATGAATATGTATTGAATGTTTCTAAGTATTAATAGGTTTTAAGGGATCCTCTTTAATATTTTAGGTAGATTCAATGACTGTTGAAGGTTCATACACCTTGTGTATGATTCATAATTATGTTCATTGCCTATAAGCAACTTAATATGCACTTACAAGTGCCTTCTTAGAAACCAATTATGTTGAAAAGAAGTGTTTAAGCTGGGAAATGTGTTTGATATAGGAATAGAGTCTATTTGGAAACATTTAAAGAGATCAAAACTTATTTTAATCTCACAAGTCATGTTTTTTGCCAACTATTCATCGCCACTGCTTGTTTGTGCAAATGGCCACCTATAGGTAGCTTAACAGAGAGCTAAGGAGTTATATTGGAGCATGGAAACAAGTGATGGAACCTTATTTGAATTCATATAATTTGGTTTTGAACATAACATACCTTATTTGAGATGTGATATTGACAAAATAGGAAGTGAGAACCTTTCAAAGACCCAATGACTATGTTCAAGGATCAAATCCTTAAAAGCATAAAATAGAGGTCTGGGCAATTTGATAAAGGTCATATAATAGGGTTTTATTGGTTTATAATATCTCCAGGTGCACTTGTCTTCAATTTCCCACTTATTTCTAAGACTTTTCAAAGTTTATAAGGTTGATGATTGTAGACATCCAATTCCTAACACCATTTGTGTTGAAATTGTCAATCTTATTTGAATTGCACTCAAATGCACATTTTAGGTCAAAATCCATGAAACATCCTAAATGGTCCAAACCTATCACTTACAAGTGCTAGTTTAGGTCAAAGTATCCCTAAAAAGGGCAATGAAATTTATGGGCTAGCTAACTTTGATCAGATCATTTCGAGTCAAAATGACCATTTTGCCATTTAGTGCTCTATATCACTCTTTTCTTATAATTCATTGGTACACATCATGTACCTTTGTTATTTGGTGTTGGCAACATCCTAAATGGGAATATAGCTCCAACACTTTTAACATAACCTTTCAGTTCCTCTCTAGTCAAATTATAACCCATTAATATGACTTTTTGACCATTTTGATTAGTTGAGGACTAATTTTCAAATAATTGCATAAATGTTGATTAACCTTGTTTAAGGCTAATTAATCCAAATCAAGAGCTTAAGTAGATTTTCCATAAGAGTTGTTGAATATTTCTTTTTGAAAATTGATTCTTATTCACTACATCATCAAGTGACATCATTTCTTGGGAAGACATCCCTAGGCTATAAATACCACAAATATCAGGATTATGGGTCACCCATGCCTAGTAAATGCCTCCCATACCTCTTCAATGCCCCTTATTCCAAGGTCATGATCAAGATAATTGTGGATTTAATTACAAATATTAGGATTATCCTCAACCACACATCTTCATCTCAAGATGGATGGTTCAGGTTGATCCTAACCAATCTCAAAAATCTATAAATAGAGAGGCCATGAACATTATCTCTAAGCTATTTTGGTGCAAGTTTATTATGCTCAAATATCTTCAAAGCTTGAACATTTCAAAGTTATAATGCTAAATTATTTCCACAAAGCTTCATTGATAGGCTAGTTTAGTGATTTGGAATCATGAGCCTAGGTTTTATGGAGTGTTCTTGAGGCATTGGAGGAGCTTACCACCATTGTTGACAAAGACAAGGATGTTTGATCAAGGGAGAACATGTTCTTGAGCCACATAGGTATGGTGAATCCATTGGGTAAGGTAATATGGTGTTGCTTTATTTCATTTATTTCTTACTATCCTTTGTAATTCTTATAGGAATAGATAGGCTTGGTTAGTTAGTTATTTATGCATATTTCATTATTTATGGACTAATAATTGACTAACTTGCTTTATAATCCTCTCTACATCTTGGCACACCTAGTGGGACAATATTCATCTTACACATGAAGGAGATCATTTTACAAGTCTAAAATATCCATTTAAGCCTTTAAAACTCTTGCAAATTGATTTTCTAACTTTATTTTGCCATTTTTGGTTGCCACAGTTTTTACACAGTAACTAACATCAATATAAATACTGACATCAGTTGCTAACTTATTCAATGTTGGTCATCAAAATTGACATCGGTCAGATCTCAGTTAGTTGTAACTAATGTTGATGGTATTGACCGATGTCAATCACTATGTTTATAAAAAAACATAGACCCAAGAGCTACTTCTTCAAAGTTCATTGTTTTAAGCTAAAAAGAGCTTCAAAGCTAAAGGACATGCTGATATTTTTGCTACAGGAACAAGCTTTTACTTTGATAAAAACATCTTTAAATCACCTCTTGCATACTTAAAAATTGATTAGGAACCTTGTTTTGGGTGTTCAACAAAGAACTTAGATGTTTTGGTGAATTTTTTCAAAGTTTACAACTAAGACCAAGGGTTCAAATGAACACCACCAAACATTTTATTTGGGTTTAAAATTTGAACACACTTGTCAATTCTTGTTTGCAATAGTTGATTAGATTAATCTTGTTTGGAAAAAAGAGGAATGTTGCATGTATGCTCTTAAATTTTCCCCCTATATGGAACCCTTAGAATCAAAAGCACCATTCCTATTGAAAATAGCCTAGTCTAAGGCTTAGAAATAAATTCATCTTAAATACTCCCCAAAAACTCATCAAATTTTAGGTGACCTTGAAAACAACCCTAAAGTTTTTCTATTTTATGTTTTATTTATTTTCATGTAAACTTGGCTTTTGAGGGGGAAGTTATTACCTTCCAAAAGTTATTTAGGGAAGCTTTGACATGGGGTTTCACCCCCTGACATTGACTTCATTTGACTCCTTTGAAGTTTCACGTGGGACATATCTACATTTGGACATCATACTACACTGAGTGAATAGCAAGATGTAGTGGTTATAAAAAGGATTAGACCTTTAAACAACTAGCCAATGCCACGGTCACCCAATTTATGTGCTTATCTTTTGTATCTTTTGATGTGAAAGTCATTATGTAATTGATTCCCCTAGAATGATTGAAATCTTGCTATTTTAGTCAACCCCACCTGCCATACCCTTACTAGGATTTAGACAATTATACTTAGTACATTTTGGTCATTATTTGCTTGGTATGCTTTGAGGTTAAAACTTGTTTTTTTATTCATAAAGCATGTCAAAATCATGTATTTGAGTTAAGAAGGGTAGCATTATGCTGCCCAAATCATGTCAAATATTTTTTGCCTTTTAGTCTTCGAAACATAACAATTGACCACATCATTCAAGCATGCTTACATCATTAGGCTACTCAATTTATTTCAAGACTTGTGTCACCCTGTATCAAAAACCACTTGTTTCAAACCATTTTGTGTATACCATTTGGACCTTTATCTTGTGTCGTCATGATATCCGATCTTGTATAGCTTATTTGCTCAAATCTTAGTTTTCAATGTTGAGTTTTCAATTAGCCTTGTTAAGTTTAGATCCAAACATTGATTGATTTATGTTTAGGCCTCAATTTGTGGGGTTGGTACATAGATCTTTTTCTTTTGGGTTACATATATTTGGTTAAATGATTACCCAATTTTGACCACTATTGATTGTTTATTTTTTTGAATGCCTATCCTCATTAGTTTTTTTTCCTTTGTTTGGCAAAACACAACCCTTATTTAAAAACCTTTGATGTTAGATATTTGAAATTAGGTTGTTTTATGCCAAATCTTGGCACAAACTACTTTTGAGATGTAACTTCACTCTTTCAACTAAGATTAAACCTTTTATGTTTTAAACATCACTTTTTAGAGTTCCCAGAACTTTAAGTCTTCCTATTTTTAGATCTTTCTTCATTAAATATAGATATGTCTAGCTACACTTATGGTGTAGTCATGGATAAACCAATTTATGATAGAATGGCAAGATAAAATGACTTTTATGACTTTAGTCAAGACCCCTATGGTGACAATATGGTTTGTGACACAGATTTCTATCCACCTCACAAAAAATAGTCATGGGAACACAGTCAAGATCCAACTCATGATTTGGATGATTAGCTTTACTAGGTAGACTTGGATGCTTTAGCTTGTGTAAGTAATTAAATGCCACAACGTACCAAGATTACCATTTTAGGACCTCCTCCTTTGATTTGCACGAGCAACCAAACTAAGAAGTGTCCAATCACTACCATTTTAGGACCTCCTCCTTTAGTTTGCATGAGCAACCAAACTAAGAAGTATCCAGTTATTACCTTCTTGGCCCATCACCATTTTTTGATGAACCTATTATTTAAGAACCTCCATTAGATGAACTAATTGTTTCTTATCCCTTCTTCAATATTCTAATCTTTGGAGAGTCCATTATTGAACCACAAACCATTATTCTTGCTAAACCTAATGTTCCCCACTTTATAAATTATATGTCAATATTTGAACCTCAACAAGAACCATTACCTCTTCAAAAGCCATCTTATGAGGATTAAAATGTGTTCAAAATTGATCTTTTATAACCAATTATGAACCAAAACCAACATGTTATTATTGAAACACCCATTTGTGACAAGATAAACTATGATAAGTTACCTATTCATTTGTTACCTACTTTTAAAGAGCCTCATCTCCTTGACAAGTCAGTCTTAGTAGAGTTATCTCTTGATCTTTTCCCACTCATTTAAGAGTCTCACTTTGATAGACATGATTTTGTTGAGATGTCTCTTGAGTGATTCCCTCTTTTTGAGGAGATTCACTTAGATGAGTCAGTCTATGTTGAACCCTTCCAGGATGAACTAGTTTCTATTGAGCTCATTATGCCATCATAGGCCATTACTTGTCAAAAATTTAGTATGTGATAGAACATTATCAAAACAACCATATTATATGAAGAATCAATATCAGAGTTAGGTTCCATTTTTTAATCAACATTGGATTTAACATTAGAAACAGAATCAACATCAATTGTGACATTAGATTCAAAGTCCCTTGCTTTGGAATCAGAGTTAGAAATAGATTATAGTATTGGTTGTTAAAATATTGGTTACAATTGCCTTGTAGATCAATTTGAATATATTTGTGATCCTTCTACTATTTTTGAGGATGAGTACTTTAGATTTGACATAAGTTATCTTAGTATCTTCTATGAGGATTTTGCAGCCTCTCCCCATTCCATAGGCCATTACCATCAACCAAAATAGGCATATCATTGACATCCCATCTCTGACAAGTGTCGATTTGGATCAATAGAATCACACTTTGTTGAACTGCATCCATGGAGACATAGTAGTTGAAGAAGACCAAGGAGGCCAAGACAACATTCATGTAGTAGAACACTTTCTTAGTGAAACCTTTTCGAATGCACTAAGGGACAAGTAAAGTTAAAACTCAGCATCTTCTAGTGAAACTTTTTCAAAAGCACTAGAAGATAATCAAATTCAAAAGTCAGCATTCCTTACTGAAACCTTCTTGGAACCACTATGGGATGATCATAAAAAATTCATTAGTGAAAACCTCATTGAGGCACCAATAGTTGAGCACAAAATTTCTTCATTATTTACTAAAGATAATATCAAAGATTCAATCAAAATAGCTTCCAATCTATAGCATAATTAGATAGTAGTTACTCTTAAGATCAAGTAATAGAGTTATTTGATGGTCTTATCGAGAGCATATTTGGAGGTCTTTGGCCCCACCACAACCAAAATTATGTCAAATCTGGTATCAGCAACATTACATGTGACTAAAATTCTTGATCTTCATTTGTTTCCCAACCATTATACATTCCATTATCATCCACCATTCCATTTCACAATCAAACCTACCATCCATTATTTGTCCTTGTTTACCATCCATGGTCACACTTTCCTTTGTAGAGGCTATAAAGATACCTTGTCTTAACACATGAAGGAATCAAAATCAATGACCAAAAAAGATCACAAAAGTATTCTCAACAACCAAATCTACATTGAGTTCCTGATAGAATAGCTATTCTAACAAGGTGTGGGCTATAAATTAGCATGATCAAGTATTTTTTTCATATAATTTTTTAATTAAGATATGCATCTCCCCATCAGCAAGAACAATAGAATCAAAAACTACACCTAGGCCAAAAACATGTACCATGTCATTGCCATTGTTGCATATCCATTTGCCATTATCAAAGTACCCAACCATTCACCCCATCACTGGAGGGAAATCCTCTTACCATTTTATCCAATCTATCAGAAACCATCATTATCCTTAGCAATACCATACCATCCTATCATTCCATTCCTATCTAGACCAAATCCTATTTTTAGTCATCCTACCTAATCCTATTTTGATCTTGGTTCCTTTGGTTCTTCTTGCACTTTTTGTGAGAGGATTATGATCAAGTTTCAATAATCAATCTAATCCATGTTTCAATGGTAGTCTATGAAAGTAGTGTGATAGTGGATCTAGTAAGATATCTTTCATCTTGTTAAGTTTATTTATGTGAGCTTAATTATAGCCGTCTATGGGCAAATCAGTGTCTCAGTAGTCTTGCTACTAATTATAACTACCTATGGGGAAAATAGTATCATTGACCTATGTTTTTGTATCCTATTTATAGCTGATTATGGAAAAAATAGGAGAAACACTTGTTTATCATGCATTATCACATCACCTTGCCATTACTATTTTCATTTGACTAGCCATTTGCCAGATTTGAGAACTTGTTGGGACCTAGTTGGTTTTTCCCCACCTTTTATGTGGATGGAATTACTATGCCTTGAGGTCATTTTAGGACTATGTGGGTCATTTTCAATTCATGTTGAGGTCACCTCAGTCCCCCTTTCTATACACTCTCACCATCTTGTGAGTAACCTAAGTATGAACTCTCTCACCATTTTACGAGCTTGAACCATTTGGTGTCTCATCATTTTTTATCAAGTTGAGATACGTTCCAAACACTTCTAAAAACATTTGAAAAATCATTAGAAAAGAACAAAAACATTGACCACTTCTTTGCCTTAATGATTTTGGTAATCCTTACTAAGTTACAAGCAAATCACTTGTCATTTAGTTTCCCCATCCTTCTTGGCCTTTTTGTCTCACACACTTATCATTTTACAAGATCATTCTTTCTCATCTCATCAACTTCTTGTTTACTGTACCATTATTGTTTGTTTATAATATCTTCTATTTCTTCTATAACATTAATCATGTTGGTCTAATCATCATTTTTTTCTATCCCATTTGCTGGGAGAACTGCATTTAGCTTGAAGTTCATATTGGAACATGCATCTATGGAACTATGTAGGTAGCATCCACTTGTCTTATACATCTAGATTCAGCTCAGGCAACCCCTTCCTTTTCTTCTCTTCCCCTATTTTGTTTATCATTGTTACTCTTTAATTAGGGAAAAATTTTCATGTGATTATTCTTTTTTATGATGTGGTGGAAAGTAATGCATCTACCACACATGCATGAACATTTGTATTTAAACCACACTGACTTGGTTTTTGTTTGTGTGTGTTTATTTGATTTTTCTTGGTCTTATGTTTCCTTATTTGTTTTCACTTTTCTCTTTTGTGTTTCAGAACATCTTGATGATTCACATGGATCTCGATTATTTATATCTTGATCCTATGTTATTACGTTGTTCTTAGACCATTTTGTTTATTTGATTGTTGTTGGTGTCTTGTTTTTTCTATTTTATTTTGTTTTTTCTCTTTTGTGTTCAAGAATGCCTTGATGGTACACATAAATCTTGATTATTCATATCATGGTCTCACATCGTTAAGACATTCTTGACTTTTGTTTTTAAACATTTTGTTCTTACTTAAGATCATATCTTGATTTCAAGTTAGATTCATTTATGTTTATCTTTTTTTTTGTTTTTTCTTTTTTATTTAAATGTAAATCGATGTAACTCTGGTTTTGGTCATTATTTTACAATTATCCTTAGTTATAGATATTCACATTTGAATTGGCTCAGTGCAATTGGAATCTTATGTCATTCTAAGTTATTCATACTTATGATGCCTAATTTATTTTGCTATAGCAAGCACTTTGTGCTCAAGTCTCAAGGTCTTAACATCAACATCAACTCTGATGAATGATTTTCAAGAACACTCCATAAAACCTAGGCTCATGATATGGAATTAGGATTCTAGGTAGCATGCATTTTAGGCTTCTTTCTCTATGCTTAGATGTGCATCTCTTTACATACATTGTAAGTCAAATCAATTCTTGGTCATTTTTCATCATTTTTCATTCCATTCTCTTCCAAACTTGGGTGAACTACATTAGCCTGAAGTTCATGTTGGAACATGAGTCTATGGAACTATGTAGGTAGTGCTCAATTTCTATTGAGGTCAGCTCAGCTATCTCCATTCTTCTTTGCATCTCTCTCATCACTTTGTGCATTCTCATATGCTTGGTTTTATATGGATTTCTAAGCCATTACACCATCACATGTACATTTTCACCTACTCATTTTAACCTATTTATTTAGTTATATCCTTGAGCTATTTTTACTTTTCAATTGCCCATGATGGGGCACAACATCTGAACACCATCTGAATCAAATCAGCTCTACAAGGGCAAATCATTATTTATTCTTTATCAATGATCAAGATTCACCCTACTAGGGCAAAACTACCTTATCACAATCAAATATACTCTACTGGAGTACTTATTATATTCTCTTTAGATACCCCATTCTAGTGGTGCTTCCCTTCTTGAAGCATAACATTCTCTCTTTTCCTCTAATTCCAAACTCTCCACATTAAAGCCCATGATGGCAATATTTAGTGTGCAACTTGTCTTGGGATTGATCAATGTCATAAGCACATAGCTTGTACTCTCAAATTGGGTGTGTTTACAGTGTGTCCTTTACATTTATAGATTGTACCTTTCCCATTCCCCCCATATTTGGGGCCTATTATACCTCTAATTATATTTTGATCATTGATGGTAATCATGTGTGCAAGAATTAGCTCATCTAGATGTGATCTATTCCATGGGTTAATCTCTCATTTTCACTCTCTTTTTGAGAGTTCATCCTCCTCTTTCATCCTAGTATGTCCTCTTGAGGGGGCATAATGGGTTTGTTCCAATTTCTTCTTGACAACTCTTTTCTTTGAAAAGGTTTCGCTTCACCCAAATGTCTTGCTACACCTTCTCAAACAGGGACAAAATATAGACATCCAATTCCTAACAACATTTGTGTTGAAATTATCAATCTTACTCAAATTACACTCAAATGCACATTTTAGGTCAAAATATATAAAACATCCTAAATGGTTTGAACCTATCACTTGCAAGTGCCAGTTTAGGTCAAAGTATCCCTAAAAAGGGCAATGTAATTTATGGGCCAGCTAACTTTAATCAGATCATTTCGAGTCAAAATGACCATTTCACCATTTAGTGCTCTAAATCACTCTTTTCTTCTAATTCATTGGTACACATCATGTACCTTTTTTGTTTGGTCATGCAACATCTTAAATGGGAATACATCTCCAATGCATCTAACATCACCTTCTAGTTCCTCTCCAATCAAATTATAACCCATTCATATGACTTTCTGACCATTTTGATTAGTTGAGGACCAACTTTCAAATAATTGCACAAATATTGATTAACCTTTTTTAAGGATAATTAATCCAAATCAAGAGCTTAAGTGGATTTTCCATGAGAGTTGTTGCATATTTCTTTTTGAAAATTGATTCTTATTAACTGCATCATTAGGTGACATCATTTCTTGGGAAGACATCCCTAGGCCATAAATGCCATAAATATCAAGATTATGGGTCACCCATGCCTATTTAATGCCTCCCATGCCTCTTCAATTCCCCTTATTCCAAGGTCATAATGAAGATAATTGTGGATTTAATTCCAAATATTAGGATTATCCTCAACCACACATCTTCATCTCAAGATGGATGGTTCAGGTTGATCCTAACCAATCTCAAAAATATATAAATAGAGAGGCCATGAACATCATTTTTAATATATTTTGGTGAAAGGTTATTATGTTAAAATATCTTCAAATCTTGAATATTTCAAAGTTATAATGCTAATTTGTTTCCACAAAGCTTCATTAATAGGCTAGTTTAGTGATTTGGAATCATGAGCCTAGGTTTTATGGAGTGTTCTTGAGGCATTGGAGGAGCTTACCACCATTTTTAATAAAGATAAGGATGATTGATCAAGGAATAACATGTTTGTGTGCCACATGGGTATGGTGAATCCATTTGGGAAGGTAAAATGGTGTTGTTTTCTTTCATTTGTTTCTTATTATCCTTTGTAATTCCCATAGGAATAGATAGGCTTGGTTAGTTAGTTCTTTATGTATGTTTCATTATTTATGGAATAATTCTTGACTAAATTGATTTTTAATCCTCTCTACAATTATTATTAGAAGATGGTTATTGAAAAGCCCCAATATTCACTTTTATGCACTAAATTTTGATAGTGCCATCTATAGGTTTTGGGCCCCAAAGAAGCTTTCCACTTCAAGGTTGAAATAAAAACCATATTTCATGGTTAAATGGTTATATATGGTCTAATACAAAATTTATGACATTAATATCATCAAAGGAGGAGGATATACTAATTTATAATCTCATAAACATCTACAGGCCTCTTTTCACCACAAAATATATACCTGCACACTGGTTGTAAGGTTACCATGAGTAATGGGTTTGATAGCCTTGATGATAGACCTCACTTTAAGCATAAAAGTTAAAAATTTAGTTAGAATATAGTGTAGAGATATTCAAGTATGGTTTCATTCTTGTCAAAAATTCTTTGATCATATAGTTACACTTACAGGTGGACCCCTATTCTACAAAAAACATTGTCACATGACTGAGTGGGAAAGTGAGTTTGAGAAAAATGGTTAGAACCATATCAAAGTATGAACATGAATTTTATTAGCATGGAAATTATTTTTTGTGGTAAATAATACCTTGAAAAATCCTTTAAACACTATACCTAAGGCATAATCTATTCAAGGAACACCTGCAAGAGCTCTAAACAAGAAAAACATAGTCAAAGGAAGCACTCAATCCTGACTGGGTAGAGAGTATGAGGGGTACATATTTTAGTGAAAAAATATTGGAGCATCTCCATAAAGAGAATTAAAACCTTTATATATTTTTTATAACACCAATCAAGTATAATAAAGGGATCTAGATAGGTATCACACAATCCTTATGAAAATCTTGCATACACAGTCCACTCCACACAAGTCTGTTTTGGATCTTGAGAGAGTTGAGGGGTCAAATGACCTAATAGAGGGATGAATTTTTTATTATGTCTCCATAAATTTTATAATTCCCTAAAATAGTCACCATTTTATAAATAAATAGGGGATTTCCCTCTATTTTGTCTTAAATAGAGGGTACTCCCCTGATGCATAAATCCTACAGTCCTTAAGATGGGAGATGAAGGATGAACCATAGATATTTTGAAATTTTAGAGAGATGTGGAAGGTTTGATGTCACCTATAAAAATCATGCAAACCATGCACAGAAGGAGGTAACCAATTGGGGTGGTCTAGATGGTCAAGTTTGAAAGTAGGCATGTTAGGTAGGTTTAGACCTAGAGCCCAAAGGAAAGGTCGCTTTCTCTTACAATCTTGGTAGAGAACTCCAATGTATTTGGGAATTATTATGTGATCATATAAAATGTGTTAAATATTTTGGATTGCAATAGAAACCATAAGTAAAACCATTTTGGCTTAGAGTTACATTAGATCTATGTAAAGTGGAAGAACAAGCTCAATAAGAGAGGTTTAGAAGCTCATATCTCTTTTAATGCTTTGCATGGAGATCCAAGAGGTTGAGAGGTGTTATAAGGGGTATTGAAGATCATTATTATGTAATGTTTTTAAAATTACAATGTCCAACCCACATGAACAAAGCTTAAGAGGTCAAAATGGTCTAAAACCTTTGCAAACCCTCTAAAAGGACCCGATTTGGAAAATGAGGTCAAAGGGCTATACAAATAGCCTAGTTTGACCATTAAAGTGATTTAAAATTATATATGACTCCTTCAAGATCCTTCCCATTCTTTTGAGTTGTATGAAAATTTATAGATGGAGTACAAAATAGGGTTTTCTTGATTATTTTGTGTATTGTGTAGGTTATAGGAGGTTTAAGAAGATTCCAATCACATGGAAGGGAATATTAGGACTTAATATAACTCCCCATGTCAATTTCATGCCTAAAAAAAACTCCTAAGTTCCTCAACTGGCTAATTCATCTTAATCAGTCAAAATTAGCATAGTGGACATGATGGTGAGAAGTGTGAAAACTTCAAGTGGATGGATTTTTAAGGTGTGCCTAAGTAGTCTAAGGCCATGGAGGGTATTTAAAAGTTTCATCCACCCTCCCATGGATTTTCATGGAAAATTGAATCCAATTTTGAGGCCAAGTGTGAGGGATGACTAAAAAAGGAGATTTTTAGACTGTAGGTAGTGATGGCTCACTTCTAAGATATTTCATATGAGTAAGATTACAACCAATGCATGAAGAGGCATGTATGTAACCCTTCCCCTTCATTTAAATCATCATACCTATCCCTAGTCATTTTTGGGACATTCAAATAGAGCTAAATCATGAAGGCAATTTTCTTAGCCAGAATGAGAACTTCTATGCCACATTTTAAGAGTTTCATGGCTTGGGGTGACACTTGTGCTTCTTGGCCTTGCATGGTTCATTTCAAATATTCTTCTCATGTATATGTAACTCTTTTTTCTCATATTTAAAAGTTTCCTTGTGACCTTTTGACTTCTCTCTTCTACTCTTTCTCTCAATTTCTATAAGACCAAGCCATTTTGGCCTTTGTAACTTATACTCTACCTGAGTATGGTGAAGCCCTGCTCATTTTCATGCCATGGATCAATAAATACTACTAATTTTTACCTCTTCCATGATTTTTCTTAGTGTGTTAATTTGGAATGTTTTATCTTGCATAAGTAATGACTCTTGTTTCGTTAACATGGTTGTCTCATTATCTCACCTATTTGTAGTTTGAAAGTTTCTTCTTGTAGGTCATGTGAAGTGTCTTATGAGGTGTCAAGGTTTAGTGAGTTAGCCTACTAAAATAGTGCCATTTTAGACCTCTTGTTTATATTTCTTGGCTTAAACATTCATCACAACCTTCACAATGAAACACTGATGTGAGAAGATGTAGATTGGAGAAGTGTATTTTGGTTAGTCCCTTGTTCTCATGTATAACATGCAAATGGTTGGTAGTCATCAACTAATTTGGTGTATCACCTCTTTTAGGATAATTTGCTTTCAATTTTTTCTTTCCCTTTTCCCTCATAACCATAGGTTTAGTAGTGGTCTACAAGTGGTACATCAAGGGAGCTAGTCCTATCTAGAGATTCACCTCATTCTTACGCTACCCATATCCTATAGGTGTGTCAATTATGCCACTTGGATGAGCACTGAGATATCTCCTCAAAAGGTGCAAATCCAAATGACAACATTTATTGGCATGCTTGATGGGACTCTTAGTCCAAGAGGTTGAAATATTTTTGGTGTTATCTTTCAACATATCATCCTTTGGAGGCATATATCTAATCATCAATGATGACTCTGAAGTTACATCCATTGGTCAAGTAGCCCATGTATTACTTTTGAATATTGTTGATAATCATTCCATATGTTCTTGCTTCCTAATGAAGTTCTATGGCTGAATTTAGTGTTGAGTACTATTTTACACAAGTTGGTGAGGTATATCAAGCCTATGGCATTCCATACCGGCCTTTTTATGATCCTTATCAGCCCTATAACAAGACTTCTCAAGATCTTTCTCCTCCTAGTCAACCTAGTCACTTCTCAAATCAATCCATTTCTACTTTCAAGCAAACACTATTTGGATATGAGAAGTATATGTTAGATCTTGATTCACTAAGGGGACATGGTAAATATATTCCTAGACATTTCATTTATAAGGTGAGAGATGCATTATATTTGGTTAAAATAGAGTGGGTACCTATTGAGAGAGCCAATTGGCAAAGGCTCATAAGTGAGATGCTAGATGCGAGATTCCAAGTTAGAGACAAGGTGGGGAATCCAAGCCTAAGGAGATCCCAAGTTTCTTGAACACTTCATCCACTCCTCAAACTAAATCACTACCTCAATAAGAGACTCCTAATCCTATCATCCTAAGCTGGAATAAGATAGTGGAATCATGGGGAAAGAAAGAGGATAGATGTCTTGATAAAGAGTGTGAATTTGAGAAAGAACTTGATCTTAGCAAGTCCCTCCCACCCTTCCTTAAGAGACCTCTTTTCTTCCATGTTATCCCTCTTTTACTCTTTACCCTCATTATGATGCCTATCAAATTCAAGAGAGACTTTTCTAAGAGAACTGAGCCAAGCAAATTGAATAATTAGAGTTAAGGATGAAATTGCTAAGTCAAGGTGTGATGGAAGGTTTAGACCCAAAAGAAGATCATATGCCTAAACACACCCCATCTAAACTCCCTTAAGAGAGTGATCAAGTACTATAAAATTTAAATAAAGTGATTTTTAAGTGGAAAGAAGACAACCAAGCTATTTTATCCTAAGGTCTGCCTACCCTTCCTCAAGAACTACCAAAAGAATCACCTACAACTCATTCTCAATTTGATTTTGAGCACTATGTTCCACCTCCACCAACTAGTTCATATTTTCCTCACCCCATCACCCTTTGCCTTGATGTACCTATGGTGGGAACCTAAATAGGAGCATTTGGTTGAGGAATATTTTGAACTCTTGTTTGAAGAAAGTACAACTCCTTGGTAGCCTCATTGGACTAAGTCTCCTGATTTTAAAATGCCTAGTCTTGGCATCACCAAGAAAGAGAAGGAGATTGAATATCTTTCAGCCATTAAGAAGCAAGATCATATTATGATAGCTAAGATATAATTTTATATCCCTCAAGAGGTCCTAATTATTGTAGAAGAGGTGAGTCCTTGTGTTGAGTCTTCTTATTTGGTTGACAATGAAGAATGCCTTCCTTGTGTCAAATAAGAAATCTTGGATGAAGTCCTTTTGGATTATAAAGAATATAATGAAGGATATTATCTTGTTTTTCTCATTCATGATGTTGATCAAAAATAATATGACTTGTGACAGCAATTTGAAAATATTTGCAATGAGTTTGAATCTCTCAAGGGGTTTACAAATTCCTTAGAGTTGATTATAAGTGATGGTAATCAATATGAAATTTTTTAAAATGTCATAAAAGATCCAAAGAAAAGTTCACCTCAGCCTTCGGAGGTCAAAACAAGCTTCCATTGGCTTCAATCTTCCAAAGAAAAAGAAGCCATTCCTCTTGAAACCATGCCTACAAAAAAGATGAAAGTTGAACATGAGATGAAGAGTGGGCAACAATATGAGGTATGTGTACAAGTCCAAGAGGAATATATTTACATTGGGGAATTATTTGAAGATGGTCTACTTGGAAGCATAAAAAGTGAAGTGCCAAGAAATAGGTTAGGTCCATCATGTGTTCAATCCAAAGAGCAACATGTTTGGCACCATGATTCATCTCATGAAGAATGAAATGCAAGAAACTTTCCTTTTGATCCTAAAAATGGAGGTATGATTAATTTTTAGTTGTATATAGTTATTTTCTTCATGTTTTACTAAGTGATTTGATCACATGTGTGTGTCTTGTTAGTGTGTTTGCTTTACTTGTGTGTGTCTTTTGTTTTGTGTGGTTGAGGTAGTCAAGTGGTCTTGTCTTGATTAAAGCTTGTGGTCAATGGTCAAAGGTACCCTTTTTTGTTTTATACTTTAGATAAATCCCTAAGCTTGATGGACTGATAAGGCTACTATTCTCTTGTATAGCAGTCATACTACCCCTATGAGTCACCAATTTGTTGACCAAATTTGACCCTACAGGGCAAATTGGGACACCTATAGGTTAAAACTTGATTTTTAGAGGTTTATATGAGGTATAATTATTTTTCATGATATATATCATAGGTCATTTGATGTCATTTCATGTTACATCAGCCTTGGTCATTTTAGTCCTTATGTAATTTTGAGTCATTTTGGGGTTAAAATAGGGCATTAAATGAGTTATAGGCATCTTAGGGAAGTGTATATGTGTAATAAGGTTTATTTGACATTATATTTGTCTTATTATTCCTTAATAAATTATTAATAATTTAAATTTATAGGTTCTTTAGAAGAAAGAGTAGTTTTCTTGGGAAAAGAGAAGAGTTTAGCTCTTATACCACCCATGGGGGAAGGTGTCATGTGGGAAAAGGAAATAAAATGTATATATAGACTCATTAAGCTCAATTACACATTTAATATTCTATGTAATTTCTAATTTTGAGATAAAACCATTATGCTCCTTCTTCACCCTTTTAGACACACAGAATTGGTCAGCAGGTTTATGCTTGGTACGGACAACAGGAGAGGTTTCAAGAAAATTGATCTTGGGGGTGTATTATAAACTCATTAATCTTAAATTTTATATTTTTTTGTATATTAATTTTGGTTTTTTCCTTATGAACCATTACTAATATGTTGACCTATCCAATTTGCTTGCTAATCTATACACCTTATAGGTTTTGTTCTTGTTTGGATGATTTTGTACAATCTAGTTGTTGAGTTTGATTCCATAGGATTTATAATCCATCCTATAATGTTTCATAAAATTATTTTAGTTTTATAAGGTATTTTTATGGTAAAATCATCTTAGGCTTGTAAACTCATCATTTTTGGATGACAGGCATGTTTTCACCATTTCTAGATCTTCATGATTTGAAAATGAATTCAAATGGTTTTGATAGGTAATTTTTTATGTTTTAAATGTGATCTTGATTACTTTTACATGTTTAATTTCATTATTCAAGCAATCTCTATGGAATTTTATTTATATGTAACATATACAGTCTGGCAGCCATGGATGTACGTCTATAGGTGCCATAAAAGAAGAGTACCACATTGAAATAAAGATGTCTTGAATTGATCTAAGTATTCATAGGTTTAAATGGATCCTTTTCAACATTTGAGGGAGATTAAATTAATTTTTAAGGTTCATAAACCTTGTGTATGATGCATCCCTAAAAGTACAAATTCCTAAAAGCACAAAACAAAGGTCTGGGTCATTTGATAAAGGTCATATAATATGGTTGCATTGGTTTCTAAGATATCCTAGTATAATTGTCTTCAATTTCCCACTGAGGTCTAAGACTTTGAAAATTTTGGAAGGCTAATTATTAGTATAATATGGTTATTTAAAGGCCCCAATATTCACTTTTATGCACTAAATTTTGATAGTGCCATCAATAGGTTTTGGGCCCCAAAGAAGCTTTCCACTTCAAGGTTGAAATAAAAACCATATTTCATGGTTAAATGTTTATACATGGTCTAATATAACATTTATGGCATAAATATCATCAAAGGATGAGGATATACTGAGTTCCAATCTCATAAACATCTATAGGTCTCTTTTCACCATAAAATATATACCTACACACTGGTTGTAGGGTTACTATGAGTAATGGGTTTGATAGCCTTAATGATAGACATCACTTTAAGCATAAAAGTAAAAAATATAGTTAGAGTATGGTGTAGAGATATTTAATTAGGGTTTCATTCTTTTCAATAAGTCTTAGATCATATAGTTACACTTATAGGTGGACCCCTATTTTGCAAAAAACATAGTCACCTGACTGAGTGGGAAAGTGAGTTTGAGCAAAATGGTTAGAATTGTATCAAGGTATGAACATGAATTTGATTAGTATGGACATGATTTTTTGTGGTCAATAATACCTTGGTAAAGTCTTTAAACACTATACCCAATGCCTAATTCATGTAATGAACACCTACAAAAGCTTTAAACAAGCAAAACACAGTCAAAAGAAGCACTCAGTCCTGACTGGGTAGAGAGTATGAGGGGTACATGAAAGGTAAAAGTGGTGAACAAATATTGGAACATCACCATAAAGAGCATAAAAACATTTATATATTTTTTACAACACCAATCAAGTAGAATAAAGGGCTCTAGATAGGTATCACATAGTCCTTATGAAAATCCTACATGCATAGTCCACTCCACATAACTCTGTTTTGGATCTTAAGAGAGTTTAGGATTCAAATGACCTAATAGATGGCAGAATTTTTTATTAGGTCTCCATCACTTTTATAATCCTCTAAAATAGTCATCATTATCTAAATAAATAAGGGAGAGCCCTGTATTTTATCTCAAATAGAGGGTACTCCCCTAATGCATAAATCCTGCAGTCCTTAAGATGGGAGATGAAGGATGAACCAAGAGTTATTTTGATATTGTAGAGAGGTGTAGAAGGTTATATGTCACCTAGAACAAACATTAAAACCATTCATATAAGGAGGGAACAAAGTAGGATGATCTAGATGGCCAAGTTTTCAAGTAGGTCTGTTAGGTAGGTTTAGACCTAAAGCCCAAAAGAAAGGTCACTTTCACTTACAACCTTGGTAGAAAATTCTAATATATTTGGGAATTATTGTGGGATCATAAAAAATGTGTTAAAGCTTTTAGAGTGTAAGATAAACCATAAGTAAAACCATTTTGGCTCAGAGTTACATTAGATCTATGTAAAGTGGAGGGTCTTTCAAGTTTCATCCACTCTCTCCCATGGATTTTCATGGAAAATTGAAGCCAATTTTGAGGCCAAGTGTGAGGGGTGACTAAAAAAGGAATTTTTTAGACTATAGGTAGTGATGGCTCACTTCTAGGAGATTCTAGATGAGTAGGACTACAACCAATGCATGAAGAGGCATGTCTATAAACCTTACCCTTCATTTCAATCATCATACCTATCCCTAGTTAGTTTTGGGACATTAAAATAGGGCTAAATCATGAAGGTAGTTTTCTTAGCCAAAATGAGAACTTCTACACCACATTTCAAGAGTTTCATGACTTGGGGTAACACTTATGATTTATGACCTTGCATGGTTCATTTCAAATCTTCTCATGCATATGTAACTCCTTTTTCTCAGCTTGACAAGTGTCCTTGTGACCTTTGGACTTCTCTCTTCTCCTCTCTCTCTCTCAAGTTATATAAGACCTAGCCATTTTTCCCTTTATAACTTATGATCCACCTAAATATGGTGAAGCCCAGCTCATTTGCATACCATGGATCAATAAATACTACTAAATTTTACCTCTTCCATGATTTTTCTTAGTGTGTTCATTTGGAATGTTTGATCTTTCATAAGTGATAACTCTTATTTCCTTAGCATGGTTGTCTCATTATCTCACCTATTTGTAGTTTGAAAGCTTCTTCTTGCAGGTCATGTGAAGTGTCTTATGAGATGTCAAGGTTTAGTTATTTATCCTACTCAAATATTGCCATTTTAGGCCTCTTTTCTAGTCTTCTTATCCTAAACATTCATCACAACCTTCATAATGAAACACTAATGTGAGAAGATGTAGATTAGAGAAGTCTATGTTTGGTTAGTCCCTTATTCTCATGTGTAACATGCAGCTGGTTGGTAGTCATTAACTAATTTGGTGTATCACCTCTTTTAGGATAGTTTGATTTTAGTTTTTCTTTCCCTTTTCCCTCACAAGCATAGGTTTAGTATTGGTACATCAAGGGAGCTAGCCCTATTTATAGATTCACCTCATTCTTAGATTACCCACATCCTAGAGGTGTTTCAATTGTGCCACTTGGATAAGGAGAGCTAAGACATCTCCTCAAAGGGTGAAAATCCAAGTGAAAATAGGTGGATCATCCAAAAATAAATATGTTTTTTCCCTCTATTCTAAATTTCGCATCAATCATAAGTTCTTTATGTCATATTACCCTCAAGGCAATGGCCAAGTTGAAGCTTTCAATAAGACATTGGTCAAAATTTTGAAGAAGATTGTTACAACTAATGGCCATGATTGGCATTTGAAAATTTTCCTATCCTTGTGTGCATATCATACTAATGTCTATACCTCTAGAGGTGAAACACCCTATTCTCTGGTCTATGGTTTAGAATCCATTCTTCCTATTGTGTTTGAGCTACCTTCTCTACACATTTCCTTATGGTATATTCTAGATGAAGAAGTTTATAGGGTAGGTAGATTAGTAAAGCTAGACCTTTTGGATGAAAAATGGCTAACCACCCTTAATCACCTAAAATATTATTATAATTGGTTACGTTGGGTTTATAACAACAATCATTTCCCTGGAGTTTGAGATTGGTGATCTTATGCTCAAGGAGAATCAAAATAATAGTAATGGTGAATAGGAAAATAAAGGTAAGTTTGAAGTAAATTGGTTATGCCCCTTTATTATTATAGTTAAATATGAGTTTGGTAATTATAAATTAGATACTAAAGAAGATGATGAATTCAATCAACTAATGAATATTATAAATCTTAAGCGCATTCATGCTTAAGGTTGTCACACTCTGGTCTCTAAATGTTCCTGCTTGGGAGTATTTGTATTCCATTCTATCTTTATCTATTCTTGTTCACCCACATTTGGGGGTATTATAGCACTCTTCCACACCAGTTGTCCTATTACCACTTAGATTAGATTACAAATATAGTTTATCAAATTAATCTGATCCATCTTTGGTATCAGTGAAGATCAAAAGTACAATATGGATTTTGGGTTAGACTTTTTTTGTAGAAGAATATTCTAATTATGAAAATTTTTGATCTACCAGATTATAAGACTTGTATTATTCCCTTGAATCCCTAGAAATTTATTATTCACATTCCACCATACAACCTATTCACACCCAAGTTCATTATTATAAGGAAGAAGTTATATCTTATTATACATTGATCTTGAGTGATATCTATAGAATTGTTTGTGTCTAAGCACTCCCCTTGTTCGTGTCTCCTATCCAAATTAATAAATCACACCCATGATTACCTTACCCTTTGATATGTGTTTTTGGTTTTTTCATTTCATGCACATTCTCAGGTCAAAGTACCCTTGTTCATAACCTATCCCCATATCCCTAAAAATTTCACATATTCCAAAATCCTTAAAATTTTCACATATTCCAAAATTCCTAAAAAGTTTAAATATTACAAAATCCCTAAAAATTTAAAATATCCCAAAAATCCTAAACATTCAAAAGTGTATAAAATCCTAGACAATGGTGTTTTTTTCCCCATAATGTACCCATCTCTAATATGATGTAGTTTATTAGTTGTCATCATGTTGTTCAACTTGGGTTTCTAGTTGCTAGTATTTAAATGGCACATTTTGACGTATTTCATTGGTGATTTTTATCTCCTCGAAAATATGATATTTCTAAAAAGTGGGACCAACTTTCCATGCTCTTGCCATTTTTCAAGTTTATTTTTCATGCTCTTGTCATTTTACAAGTTAATTCCATGCTCTTGCCATTTTACAAATTAATTTCATGCTCTCACTATTTTGTGAGTTTAACCATTTTATTTGAAATTGTTCATATTATTTTTCCTTATCATACCTATCATTTTATGTGCTCAATTTTTAGTTAAACAACAATGGCTCGAGATCTGATTGGACTATGTAGGTAGCATTTAATTTTTTGAGGTCAACTCAGCCATCCCTTGTCTCATGCTCTCAAAATTTTGTGAGTATATATCTTTCCATTTTGGCAAGCTTTTTCCTTGTACACTCTCATAATTTTTCAAGTCCCTATTCCTATTTTCATCTATAATCAATTTTCTTCACTTACCATCAATTTTTTTCAATCCCAAATCATTGGGAGAACTACATTTGGCCTGAATTCCATGTTGGATCTGGTCCATGGGTATATATAGGCAACGTCCACTCACTTGAGGCATTTGGAGTCAACCTGGCCACCCATTATTTATTATTCTATTTCCCCCTTTGGTTGTGATTATTTTGTCATACCCTTGGTCTTAAAGAGTAACACCTTATTACTACCCACACTAATTTTCTAAATGGAATGTTTACTTGCTTTCACTAGTATGGAATGTTTACTTGTTTTCACTTCTATGTTTTTGAATGGAATGATCATTGATTTTTATCAAGTGCCTTATCTTGTTACATTGTTCTTCTTGCATGACTCTTGGTTATTTAAATCAAGATGTTTAGATGTGAATAAATGTATTCAAGCTCGATTTTAATGCATTATGTTTTGATGTGTTATTTTGTTCCTCAGTTTCCTTAATATAGTACATTATGATTTCCACTTAAGTCTTAATTATTTGTACCATGATTTTGAGTTATGAACAATTGTATCTGAATTAAAATTTATATAAGTGCATTATGTTGTATGTTTGAATATTGATTATCCATATCTTGTTTTAAGTTATATACATTTGCATTTTGAATCTAAATTGTTATGTATTTTGACAAATGAATGTTATCATGATCCTTCCTAGATTATTATGCATATTGTCATGTGCAATATAAAAAATCAAGTTTCTAAATGGTTACCATGTCAATGTCATCCATCACATACATCTATATCTATCTGAGCAATCTATTCATAATGATCTGTTCATTCTATTTTATCTATTCCTAGTCATCTTCATCAGCCTATTCCTAATCTTAAATGTACTTTCATACTTATTATTAATATTAGATGCATTTCATACATGTTCCTAATATTAGAAGTATTTTCATACCTATTCCTAATCTTAGATGCATTTCCATGCATGTTATTAATCTTAGATGCAACCCGTTATTATTTCATCATTTTAAGGATTCACTCAGCCAATATTTTTCAGACTCTCCCCTTGAGGGGCATCCAAGGCTTACCAAGCATCACTTTGGGGAATATTTGAATATTTTTTCTAGTATTTTTATCAAATTTTATCAAAACTAACATTCATCAAATTTTCTTCTATGATCATTTTTACAACCTTTTATTCTTTGAAATTTTATTTCTTGATTTACATCTCGCAAATCCTTCTCAAACAAAGGCAAATGTAGACACTTAATTTTTATCACTTTTGTGTCAAATTGCAAAATGAAATGGATTCCCATTTTGAAATCATCTATTCGTGTGTGTGTGTGTGTGTGTGTGTGTGTGTGTGTGTGTGTGTGTGTGTGTGTGTGTGTGTGTGTGTGTGTGTGTGTGTGTGTGTGTGTGTGTGTGTGTGTGTGTGTGTGTGTGTGTGTGTGTGTGTGTGTGTTTGTTTAAATTCACCTTGAGGCATCTCTAGGTGAGTTAATTCACTATATTATATTTTTTCAATTATCATTCTTTGTTCAATCATCAATCTCTGATCAAATTCTCTATTTAATTACTCTATTCTAGTCAATTCAATAATTTTCCTTTCTTTGATCAATTAATGCTAATATTTCCCCTTCTCTAAATCATTCTTCTAATTAAATTATATACATTGTATTAATTAAATTGATCTTTGATTAATTTAATTAAACATTCTTATAATTAAATTTACCACATTTGTATCAATTAAATTGATCCTTGATTAACTTAATTAATCATTCTTCTAATTATATTTCTATTACAAATATAATTATAATTTCTTTTCAATTAATTAATTCTTATTTTTCCCTCCAAGTGGGCATTTTCATGCAAAGGAGAAGATCTTGAGATCCTATGGAGTATTCTTTTGTGAGCTAATTAAATTGATAAATGGATTAATGTACAATATTATTCCCCATCTTTCATCTTAGAAACAAGATGAAAGGCCCACATAGTTGATCCATGTTCTTTCTTGGGAATGGTTCTCCTCCAATCATCTTAAACAAAAAATGAAGGGTTTAAATGCACTCTCACAAAGATATTTTGAGGATAATCCTCCACCCTTCATCTTGGAAACAAGATGAAGGGCTTATATTGATTCTCATTTGATATTTTTAAATATCATCCTCCACACTTCATTTTTATTGAAATAAAGGGCTCACATCATTGATCTATGTGCACTTTTAAGGAATATTTTATAACCATTCATCTTGATTTCAATATGAAGGTTCCTCCTTGATCCAGATTTGTATAAATATACCTCTTTGCAATGAAATTCAACATGCTCAAGATATATGATGAAGTGTTGTCAAATCACCAAGTCTTATTGTGCATCAATCTTTTATTCTTTTATCAAATAAACATCGGTCCATAGCTTTAATGGAGGTTTATGACTATAGGTATTAGGTATAATATGATGGTTATGGATACAAATGTTTTGGTGGATGTCATGGATGGATGATATTAATGCACTTAATCTAAGGCTTGCATGATTTGATTAATTTTGATTTTCCCCAAGTAATGATAAATGCATGGGGGTTGGATGGGGAACAATATATCTTGATAAAGTTATGAGTTTATATTTGAGTGATTATCTAGATGTGCAAGAATAAATTTATTTAATTGATTTCATGGATTGATGAGTTATGATGAAGGCTCATGTTTATGGATATTATGGATTCTATATGTTGTAGATTTATGTGATGATGTGATGGTTAGTTTGACACTCCTACATTATTTATGTATGATACAAAATTAGTCATTATGATGAATGTTTAGTTATGAATGAATATTAATTATGAATATTTAATTAGCATTAAATTTTCATGGTAAATATGATGTTGATGTGTATGAGTGTAGGTGATGATAAGTGATACATGTTACTATTCTTGCACAATTTTTTTCATGTTTGAGCAACTTGGCATTTGCTATACCATATGATAGGATGCATCATGGTATGTAAAACCATGATGACATCATTGTAATACACATTATGACTGACACAACCTAACAAATAAGAAAACAAAATAATAATAATAATAATGATAATAATAATAATAATAATAATAATGAACAAGAACACACACAAAAATAAATAATGAAACTGATTTTATTTTTGTCCTTTAATCAAGTTAAAAATCCCATGTTTAAGGAGGATGATAATGATAATGATATCCTTGTTTTACCTTAGCAATGATATATGTGAGGGATTATATTGTGAATGATATATCCTAGGAAATTTGTAATGGATTGATGACAAAGCTATAAATAATGGGAAAACTAGTTCTAGCATCAAATATGGAGGTGGTAATGAATAGAATGTTTTTAGGGACTGAAGGATAGATCTCTAAGGACTATGTCGCATAATAACCATGTGCCCAATATTATTTGTGTCATGTTATCACTATGATACAATATTGTATGTAGAATCATGGATGTACCAATATTTTTCCAAAACATGTCTCAATGCCTCTTTCATATCCTTATCAAGGTAAAAAAAATAGGAATAAGGATGGTCATGATGGAAAGGATGGGATGATTTAGTTAAAGTGATGGTTTGGGATGCTTAGGTTTATATGGATTTGGATGGAGAAATGGACCTACCCCTGAGTATAGGATACTGATAAACAATAGTAACACATTATGCCAAAAAAAAAATCATCACGGTACTTGCCTAAGGCCCCACAAGAAATGGTTTTCACCTTTGGATATTTTTTTAATCTTTTTGTTGACTTTTTTATTTTTTAGTATTTCATATTTTGTATTTTTTGGTATTTTTGAATTTTTATGTAGAAACATTAGATCCTTTCACGTATGCAAGTGTTTAAGATCAACATTTTTCATGGGTTTGTCAAGATCTTCTCCATCTTTTGTATCCAATTTATGCACTTGTGATCCATAATTAAAAATGATAACATAGGGACCTAACCAATAAGGTTCAAAATTTCCCTTCTTTTCACGTTCTTGATTGGTATTCTTCTAATTTTATTTTAAAATAAGGTCTCTTATCTCAAATTATCAAGCATTGATTTCTTATTGTAGTTGTGATGTAACCTATTTTGATATTCTTACAAATGATCAAGTGCATTGAGTCATTTCTCATCCAGAATCTCCAACTCATACAATCATGCAACTCTTTATTGCTCATCATCAATTAAGTCTTGCAAGGAAATGTGCAAAGAGGGTAACTTGATATTAATATGTAGGATGGATTTAGTTCTAAATGTGAGTGAGTATATGGGTTGCCCCCATGGGTGTGTGGATGCTAGTACGGTAAGCCCATAAGGAAGGATAAAGTTGAAGATGCCAATTACAACCAACATCATTGACAATCCATTTAAGAATTTTAATAATGTTTTTGTTGGTTGCCTCTACTTGGCCATTACCTTGAGGATAATAGAGTGTGGACCAAATGAAATTAGGTAAAAATGGATTAAACATCCTTGTTTTTTAAGGATTTATTGTTATTGAAGATGATGGAAAATGGGATACCATAATGGAAAATGATATGATTGAGGATGAATTCAGATATTTACTTGCCCATTACATATGTGAAGGCAATTGCATCCACCCATTTGGTGAAGTATTTAGTGATGATGATGTTGTGCTTATAACCATCACATGAGTTAGGGTTTATTTTTATAATGAGATCAATCCCTCAAGTATAAAAGAGACATGGAGTTGTGATCGACTGTAGATCTTGAGAAAGAACTTGAATGAGATTGTTGTGCTTTTAACAAACTATGCATTTTTTGACATATTGGAAATCATATATTTACATAGTGAGCCAATATTATCCCATTCTCAATAGTTTATTTGCTAAAACCATGCCACTAGTATGTGTTCCATAGATTATATCATGGACTTCCATGATTGCTAAGTTTAATTCTTCTAAGTTTAAACATCTCAAAAAGGTTCCATCATAGCCTATACAGTAAAGGGTGTCACCAAGGAGGGTAAATATTGAGGCACATTGGATATATGATTTTTGTTATTACATAAAAGGTTTGGAGGAATAGTGTTAGCATGGTGGTAGGTGTATATGTCATGGTACCATGTGGAATTAAGACTAATAATTTCACATACCATTTTAGATTCAAGAACTTCATAAACCAGTATCATTAATTGTTTGACCAAAAAATTACTTTGTCTAATATCTTTTTACATTTCTAGATGAGAACCAATGGTGACCATGGCATATGTAGCTTTATTAATGGTACGAGGGACTTGTTCAAACTAAATTTACTCAAAATATTGTTTCAAATTGTCGATCATTTTCTTGTATGGGATGAGCTTTTCATATTTAGCTTGGTATTCATTGTTAGATGTCTTTAGAATGATTTATGAGCAACCATACACTGATAGATGATGGATATTCCATTAGAATACCAGTTTGAGACTCAAAATGAGTGCTTCATATTCAATAATATTATTGGTACAATAAAACCCAATTTTGAATGCTTTTAGAATGAAATCACCTTATGGTGTAAGGAATAAGTTACTTGCCCCCAAGCCATGGGTGGTGAAGGAGCCATCAAAGTAGAATTTCCATTATGAAGACTCACTAGGAGATAAGATAGATTCATCTAGAAATATAATGGTCAATGATTATTTATCTGATAAGGGTGCTTCAACCAACTAATCCACAAGAAATTTTCCTCTAGTAGCCTTTTGATTTATGTATTCAATGTCAAAATCACTTAATAACATGACCCATTTAACCATTCTTCCTATAAGAGATGATTTGGATAGGAGATTTTTTTAATGGATCAACTCTGGCAATTATTTTTGTTTGGTTTGTGAGCATGGGGTGTCATAATTTGTATGAAGCAAAAATAATATCCAAACATGATTTTTCAATCTTAGTGTAGTCTCATAAGTTACCAAAGTTTTGCTTAGGTAATACACAACTCTTTTCATTCCCCAATCATCATGTTGAGCTAAGAGAGCTCCCAAGGCATAGTGATTTGCTAAAATATAAAGTAACAAAGCTTTTCATAGAGTAGGTGGCATCAGTATCAGTGGATTTGATATATATTACTTGAGTTGTTTAAATTATTATTGACATCCTTCATTCTAGTGAAAGTCAAGGTACTTTTTCAAAATATGGTTGAATGGTTAACATATGTTTGCAATTTATGAAATAAGTCACCTAATGGCTTAGAGTTTTCTTTATAAGCTATGTAGTTATTTAAGGTTTTTCAGAAGAGGCATTTATGTTATAGCTTTTACCTTTTTAGGATAAACTTCAATACCTCTTGTAGACATAATGAATCCCAAGAGTTTTCCTGAGACATAATGAAACCCAAGAGTTTTCCTAATGTAACAAGATGTACTTTTTAGGATTTAGGTGTACCTTGTATTTCCTTAGTATTTTTAATATTTTGTGTAAGATGACTAGATGTTATACTCTAGTTATTTACTTATCCAATTCATCATCCACATAGTATTCAATAATATCATGAAGCATGTCATGAAATATGATATTCATGGCTCTATGATAAGTTGGACCTACATTTTTCAAGCTAAAAGGCATGACTTGATAACAAAATACATCCCATGGTGTGGTGAATGTTATTTTATGTTGATTCTAAGGTGTGATTTTGATTTGATTGTATCTTTTAGAACCATCCATAAGATATATCATCATATGTCATGTTGTTAAAATAACTATCGTGTTAATATTAGGTAGAGGGAAATCATCCTTTGGGCATGCCTTGTCGATGTCATGAAATTTAATGCATACTCATATTCCTATTGGTTTTTTGTTAATTAGAATAACATTATATATCTATTTTAAATAATAAATTGGTCTTATGAATCCAACTTCCAAGAGTTTATATATTTCTTAATTAACAAGAAGGGCCACCTTATGATGCATTTTTCATAGGTTTTGTTTGATAGGTTTTGCATCTTCATACACAACTCTATGATTCACTATAAGAGATGAGTCTAATCCTAGAATGTAAACATATGACTAAGTAAAAAGATATGTGAGTTATTTCAATAGAGCAACAATTATTTCCTTCTATTTGAAACTAAGATTTTCTACAAGTTTGATGATTTTAGGAGTCTCCTTTGTTCTAATGTTGACATCAATGGTTTCTTCAACAAGTTATTTATATTAATATTGAAAATATGTCAATATAGGGGGGAGGTTGAATTCCTTATCTATTATTGCCTCAAAAAGGTTTTCACTAATATATTCATCTTTAATTTCTTTATTTTACTTTTCTTCATTTGATATCACCTTAGAGAGGTTTTCACTAAGGGAATTTAATTTATTCTTTCGTTTATTTTTATAGTTTTAGTTTTTTTATGACTAAGGAACTCCTCCTACTCCCTAAAGTATGTTTTTATACCAAGATTGACATCAAAACCCTTTTTATGATATCCTAATGGAATTTCATCTCCGAGTCCCATAAAATCTATAATAACTTTGTCATTTTGTAAGAAATCAAGTGGTATATCATCTTGTTGGTCCTATCAATGAGTTCATGATATTTTAGGCCAAGGGTGAGAATAAAAGATTCATTAAAAATATTAGTAGAATTGAGGTCTTCATAAAGGCTATGGATAAAACCTATTTCATGTATAAAGAGGTTTCCTCAGAAATTATGGAAGCAATACTGATATAATATTATGGATCACCACCAGGAAGTTTACAATTAACACCACATATCCCTTGTTTGCATGAGAAGGTATGGGTTCTATGATTTTGTATTCATGGAGACCCAATCCTTTACCATGGGATACTCATTCATTTGGGAAAAAGTAGTTAAATTATCATTGTAAACCAAGAATCATTATAATTTTTGATCTTCTCATCTAAAAGAAGGCCTGATTTTACAAAAGAGGTTTTGTCAAATTGATAGGATACCTTTTCCTTATTTTTGTTTAGGTTATGCCTAACATATATTTTTGGAGAAATGGGAAGCTTTCCCACATGAAATACATCTTGAATATCATATTCACCTAAGAATTTGTCATTGATCTTAAAATGTGATTTGGGAGATGGAGATTTATATGTGGATGTCGAAGGTTAGTTTTTAGATATGAATGGGAGATTGTCTAGATGGATATAGGATGAATGTTTTGGCTATTCTAATGTCATAGACCTGTCTGCTTCATAAGTGTTTTTAGTGATAGGATAGTAATTTTTTTTTTGGATATCACCCTTCCAATAGTTTAAAATATTTAAAGGGTTGAGGGTCACCAGGAACAGTAAGTTCCATGATAGAATGGGGAAATTTTATGTATTTCTGAAGGGTGGAAGGGACAGCTTACATGGAAAGAATCCATGGTCAATTTAGTAGACTATTATAGGGAATATTAATATCAATGACATGTGATAATTATTGATGTATGATAGACCCAACCATAATAGGAATATGTATTGTGCCTAATTACTCTCTTTCTATGTTGTCATATATGATTTAACCTTTTAGGGTTTTATAATGAAAATCCTATGTTTAGATTAAAAGGTTGAGATGTCTAAATTAGTTAACTAATTTGTTGTGATTTTGACCTTCTTTACACTTTCTAAAAATAGAAATAAATAAGTATAAATATAGATTTATTTTAAAAACTAACTGTCATAGATGATCTAGGTTCTGAAAGTTGAGTTTTGAGTAGTTCTGAGTATCATCAATAGGATTCTAGTGTTCTACTCATTGGACAGTAGTAGCCAGTAGGGATAGTAACACCACGTTTGTGTAGTTTCTTTCAAGTGGTGGTAGTGTCCCCTTTGTAGGATTGTTCCTATTTTTTGTGAGCACCTGCACCTATGTTTTTAGGTCCTATTCTTGTGCTCATGAAATTTGGAGCTCTACGTTGTGCTTGGAAAAATTGATTTAATGTGCAAACCCTAATCTTCCTTGTAATTATGGCATGAGTAATAATTATGTGTTCATTAGAGGATGGATTGGACTTTCTCAACACCCCATTATGAAGAAAGTTACATACATACCAATAATCTGAAGAGGATTCAAGCTTAATGTAATTATCCCACTTAGTTTTTGATAATTTTTTATGTATGATAGACCCAACCATAATAGGAATATGTATTGTGCCTAATTACTCTCTTTCTATGTTGTCATATATGATTTAACCTTTTAGGGTTTTATAATGAAAATCCTATGTTTAGATTAAAAGGTTGAGATGTCTAAATTAGTTAACTAATTTGTTGTGATTTTAACCTTCTGTACACTTTCTAAAAATAAAAATAAATAAGTATAAATATAGACTTATTTAAAAACTAACTGTCATAGATGATCTAGGTTCTAAAAGCTGAGTTTTGAGTAGTTCTAAGTATCGTCAATAGGATTCTAGTGTTCATCTACTCATTGGATAGTAGTAGCCAGTAGGGATAGTAACACCATGTTTGTGTAGTTTCTTTCAAGTGGTGGTAGTGTCCCCTTTGTAATATTGTTCCTATTTTTTGTGAGCACTTGCACCTATGTTTTTAGGTCCTATTCTTGTGCACATGAAATTTGGAGCTCTACGTTGTGCCTGGAAAACTTGATTTAATGTGAAAACCCTAATCTTCCTTGTAATTATGGCATGAGTAATAATTATGTGTTCATTAGAGGATGGATTAGACTTACTCAACACCCCATTATGAAGAGAGTTACATACATACCAATAATCTGAAGAGGATTCAAGCTTGATGTAATTATCCCACTTAGTGTTTGATGCAAATGCAAGTGAATGCTAGAATGAGAGTGGGCTTGGATGCCTTCAATGTTCTTAAGCTTTAAAATCTTTAAAAATTGGGCTTAAGACTATTTTAGATGGTAGTATGTAGAAGTAGGGCATAATAGGGATCAAATACCTTAATTTTGCTCAACTTGTATTTTATTTGAATAAGCTTTTGCATCTCTTTTCCATTTAATGAATAGAAGTGAATTAGAATTATATCTATAGAGTTTTCTTATTTGTGTAAATAATAATATATTCTTAAGCCAACCTTAAGAGGGGCACACATTTGAAAAAAAATCTATTTGGAAGAGCTAGGGTTAAAGACAATAACACCTAGTTGGGGACACTAGTGTCATGTGGTTTTAGTGTCCCAAATATGGTACTTGTCAGGATCTTGCTCCAACAATAGAGCACATATGATTACTTCTTGTATTAGCAACTAAACACAGAATTTACCCAGAATCAATAAGTAAATAGAAATATGAAACAACACAGGAATATGAGAGACAATCCACAATTGTATTAATAATCACTCAGAAGAATATACAATAAGGAAGATGCCACTTCTTCCTCTACCTCAAAGGTTTGCCACACCTCAAGACCTTCTTCCCTCTCTCTCTCGGTCACAACAATCAACTCCAATACAGAATTGATGTTCACCTCTCCAACCAGTTAGTAACGCATTGCCAATTCACCAAGTACACAACCGTACTCCAAGTAGATCTCCTACTCTCTGCTGCTACCTGCAAATCACTAGACCTTACTCACCAATGTAGATATCTCTACACCCATGAAGAATCCTTGTCCTTGCCTCACCAAGTCCTTATGATTCTTCAACCAGTACCCTGGTGGATCAGCGCCTAGACCTTGCAGACCCTGCAACTCTCCCTGATCATACACTCTCAGCACCCCTGTGGAACTAGGAGGAGCTAATCTAGCTCTCTCTAAAAGCTCTATGGATTTCTAGCACTCTTTTACAATACATCCCATGAGTCCATATATAGATCTCATGCTTACAATAATTAGACTATCATAATTACAATAATTAGACATGCAACTCAAGACTAAGACTAGCCTTTGACATGCAAACAAACAGTCCAAAAATAGACTCTCCAAGATCAACATGCAAACTGCCTGTTCTCGCACAGGCTACTGACGTCGGCTCCTCCATGACCGATGTCGGCCGACTGGTAACCGATGCCGATTGGTTCTTCGTTGCTATTTGACTGACGTTGGCTGATTAGATCGACGTCGGTTTCCCTGCAACTGATTTTGCAACTCTCTGCAACCTTCGCAAGCTCCGTGACTTCTCGTGTTCACATCCTGGTGAAGCTTTTAGCTCCACAACCTAACAGTACTAATGTTCTATTTGCAAAATTTTGAGCAAGTTGGATTGGGATCTAAGAGGAGAGTCCTAGGATTATGTTTTGACTAGATGTAGGTGACTGTGGTCTATTGAATGACTAGAAAAGTAAGTACAAGGCTCTAGGATAGGTCTAGGGCTAAGCTAAGAATAGGGTAACTTAAGTGACACTCTTAACATCTAATTAACACTTTTACATGATTACATTTGCCCCCCACTTTATGATAGTAATGAAACAAAGTGAAATGACTAGTATAAAGGAAAAATAAGCATACTTAGAATTATCTTGGAAGTGATTCTCATGTCATTGATTATAAGTATCGAATCTGGGTTTGTGTATGTGAAACATGATCTAAAGCAATGTCCTACAATGAAACATATAAAAATCAATCCTTACTTAAGACATGATCAAAAGCAAAAAACTATGATGAAATGAAGTAACTATGTAAAAGATGAGTAAATAGAGAGGAAAGGAATGAATATACCTTTTTGGGTATGTAAACCAATGCATGAACCTAGTGATAATTTGTGTATGAGTATACATAGTGATCATATCATTGAATATCTTAGAATGAGCTAATGGCTTGTTCAATCCTCATATGGGTGGCTCAAGAACTCAATCTAGTTTTAACTCCATCATTACCCACCTCTTATCAGTATATCCTAATCTATGTGAATAGTTTAGATAAGACTATAAGTGTGTCTAACCTTCTCATATAGGTGGCTTAAGAACTCAAGTAGGCCATGACTCTATCGTTTCCCACCTGTGTGAAGTAGATGCATCTGTAACTATATTATGTAAAGTGATGAAAGTATATAACTAAGTATATCTAATTATGTATTTAGCTCTGGGGCCACTCAAGTATATTAGGTAGCTATGGGCCACTCAAGAATAACAACTACTATATATGGAATAAGGCATGAATCTAGTGACAACCTGTAATGTGATAACAAGTGTATACAATGTAGAGAATGGCAAGTAATTTTTCATTCCATATGATCAAAATATGTATATCTAAGTATATGGAAAGTATGTGTCATGCACATGCCCCCAATCTGGTATCTAATTATATTGAATCTAAATTGAGTATGCAATAGTTGAATTTGTGTAGCTAATCTGAATGTATGAGTGATCATGCCATGCATGATGCCCCCAAATCTAAACAACTAGTATGAATTTGATTTGAAATGAATGTATCTAAGATAAATCTAAACATAACTATCAAACTTGTGATTGTACATGTGCAAATCTATATTATACCTAGTGTACTAGTCTAAATGATTTGGATTGACCTAATGTTAGGGCTACTGGACAGTAGTGCCTTGTAGTAGATAGTAGTGTCATGTAGTGTAAGTGTCCTAATATGGGTACTAATGTCTACCTGGTCTAATTCTTATGTTATCTAAACTAAATTATGAGTCTTTGTTATGTTATGTGTTTGCCCTAAGTCTGATTTCCAAAAATGGGCTTGTGTGCTAAATTTTGTCTATGAAAAGCAAAGTAGGAGCCTGATCTCTATGACAAAGCCCTATGAATGCCCCCTCTTTTTTGGGTAGTTATGAAATATGTGTAAGGAATAAACCCTAAATAATTGGATCTACAAAATGTGTTAGTTGGAGCATGTGCATGATATTCTAATATAATTTACAAACATAACATCAAAATATAAATGAATTTGAGCTTAAGTAGGAAATTTAAGATATATGTTGTAAGGTAGCATTGAAAAAAGGTAACAAGATAGATGTAAGCAATATCTATAGTAGTAAATCTGAATAACTACCTAGGGGGATGGGACATGATGTCCATCATGACACTGAAAAAGGAAGGGTAGATGCATGAGGTCCCTCATGGCATCGAAAACTAGTGTGTGTGTGTGTGTGTGTGTGTGTGTGTGTGTGTGTGTGTGTGTGTGTGTGTGTGTGTGTGTGTGTGTGTGTGTGTGTGTGTGTGTGTGTGTGTGTGTGTGTGTGTGTGTGTGTGTGTAACAAGAAAATACAAGTGTCATGGTGTAGAAGCATACAAGGAAGAAAACATACAAACACATGAGGCATGTAAAAGGTAGGCCAAGGGGCCACAATATAAGGTACATGGGTACATGTCACTAAATATGAGAATGAAGACATACAAGGACATGTTTAAATGTCCACATATGCAAGTAATAATTAATTTAGCTTAGAGCCACATAAAAGGACATGTTCAAATGTCTACATATATAAATAACAAAGAACACACATAAGGGACATGAGCATGTGTCTAAGGCATAAAAATAGATAAGTGGCATAGATCCAAATAATAATGGCATATTAAAATGCCCTTGAAGATGGAAGAAGCATAGGAACACAATCAAGTCTACTATAGGATAAGTATAAATGAAAGCATGTATAACTATGTAGTACAAATCTATGTAGATGTTAGGATATATATATATACTAAGTCTAACTAGTGATAGTCAGTAAAAAATCTAAGTAATTAGAATCCATGATCAATATTAAGATAAATCAATGCATAAAGTGGAATGTATAATATGTAAGATAGAACCTAGTTATAGTAAATTTGTATGAAGCCCCTAAGTAGGTAAATGTATCAAATGTATAAACCTAGATCAGTGTAAATGCCCCCATTGGGTAGATGCTATCAGATCTCTATCAGTGTAGTGGACTAGAGTCCTATCTAGAATATGCAAGCACTCGACAAGAAAAAGTGAAGCATATGTGTATGATAAAACTGACTATACTAGGATAGCTATCAATATGCACTATCTATAAAGTAGTATAAATGTAAACATATCAATGCATACAATCTCTAACATTTGTGTTTTTGAAAGATTTGAATGTTTTTTGAATTTTGACATGTTATATTATTTGTGTGTTGTTTGAGTATAAGCTATGTATAAATAAATGAAATAAACTATGTACAAGGAGTAAGGGAGAGAATGAAGTATGTACAAGGGTGGAAACCATATTAACCAATGAGTCTTATGGGAGATTCACTATCACCATTACCTATGTCAAATATGGGAACTATGATTGTGCATATAGAGTGAAAGGGCAAATGTGAGCCCATGATCTACTTGAGTCTGCAACTGCATGTGAAGTGATGCTATGATGTTGTGGCACTAACTGTGATGCCCTATGAATTGTAGGGGTCTTAGGGACCCATTTGGTAGAAGTATAAGTTATAACTAATGTAGGTGCCCTATGTTGATAACCCCTAGACCCCAATATAACTAATCTCAGCATAAATTGAGTAGAGGAAGGTCTGCTAGAATCTATGATGTATCTTTGATGCAATGGTCTCTCTAGTAATGGCCTTTATGGGAGAGAATGTGTGTGTAGACATTGTATAAGTAGACTTGGCCTCATATGAGGATTGTATTAAACACTATTATGTATATATAAGAGTTGTACTCTCTATTATATTGATAACCATCCAATATCTAATAATGCTAGAATTGTAACTGGAGTTAGTGTTGGAACTATAGTTGAAAAGTGTGTTGGAATTGCTTATGGGAGGGGAAGAGGATACTCATATGGGATACCCTCAATCTTAATCACCTAGTTAGCATGTATATACTTTAGGCATTAATGTACTGTAGATGGGATGGCTCAAAGCTACATAACCATTATCTACCCAATAATATGTCGAATACACCTGTATTAGGTAATATTAGGAACTGAGTGGTTATGTGTGCTAGTCCAACCTCTAATAGAAGCATAATATCCCTGACAAAGCTTTGAACGTGGCCACTAAAAACACTAATGACTATATATGTGGGGAATATATCCCACTCTATGTATCCAAAGTATTGTAAGTGTATCATGGTGCACATACTTATGCTTGACTTGTTGTCAACCATAACATTGTGAATAAGATGGTGGTCTATGTATACTCATATGAAGAGCACATGTAAATTTGTATCATCATCCATAATCTCTTACTTTGAAAATGTGATAAGTGGTCTAGGTGGCACTATAGCATGATACATGTTGATTATGTTATGTAAGGGATGTGTTTCCTCTGTAATTGTGTGATAGGAAGCTAGTGGTGGATGCATCTAGCATCTATAGTGAGCACTTGATGTGCCCCCTACCTCATTATTTGTATGCTTAGGGAAAGGATCTTAAAATATATTTAGTGCCTTTGCCTCTGTTTGCTATTTTGGTGCCTCTATGGGTATGCCCACATCAATAATGTTGGCCTCAATAGATATTATATGTTGTTTTTAAGGCTAATGCATCTATTTTTCATGTGGCCTGGTGCCCTATGATACTCTTAAAATGCATTTGAATCATAACTCTTTGGAAGAGGCCATGTCATATCAACATCTTGATTTGGAAGGAGAGATATGGCATTGCATTCCAATAGTTATTGTACAACTCGTGTTGGTAACTTTGGAAGATTAGTGAAGACTCTGTGCTAAGGAGTGGATAAAACCAATTTGGGAGAAGGCTATAAAGCTATGCTAACTATGGTCTTTTGATCACTTTTGTTTTCTATGGCCCTGACCTTGTATGGAGGTTTATTTGTACTCTTAATAGTTGAATCTAATCCATTTATGTATTTGAGTTTGCCCATTGCTGAGAGCTTAACCTCGATTTCCTTGATTGTGTGGCACAAATATGTAAATGTGGAAAACTTATTAAATAAGATAACTTTGTGTAGTGTTAGTAATAGACTCTTTTTTAATATATCCTGAAGCTTTCTATCTACCATGGGGCTAGTCAACTTTGATAGTATTGTCTTGTATCATAAGACATAGTTGGTAATGGGCTCATTTAGCTTTTTCTTTAGTTGTACCACTTGTGTATATGATATTTTATCGCTAATGTTGATAAATAAGTGTGCTAGGAATATGTTGGCTAAATTTTTGAATTTCATGATAGATTGATTTGGAAAATCATAGAACCATTGTAGGTCATAATATTTGAGACTATATAGAAATAGCTTCATTAGAAGCCAACCATTGGACACATAGTCCAATCATGCTATGTGAAAGGCTCTTAGGTGATGCTCTGGGTCACCCTTGCCATCATATAATCTAAGCTTGGGTGCCACAAAATTAGATGGAAAAGGAGTTGATGATATATGATGTACTAAAGGTATATGCAAGAGAATGCTGGAATCCAAGGCATGTGATGGCCTAGTTATTCCTTTCTGAAGATATAACACCTTAGACTATAGAGTAATAACCTCCTACATAAGGCATTATAAATCTAGAGTATAAAAACTAGCCACAAGTGGTGTAGTTATCATTGATGTTTGAATAATAATCTTGAGTTATGCTATCTAAGTTGGTTGAGTTTGCCCCACTGAAGGTGTAACAACATTGCTAACTTGAGGGGTTGAAGATTGACCATTATTTGTATTTTGGAGTTCCTCTTAAAGAATTTTTATGAAATCGTCCTGTATATTGTTATGTTTGGACAAAAGAATCTTATAATTTTTTCTTATCAGTTTCATCAAATCTATTGTTAAATTTTACCATTATAGGTTGAAATGTAGGGAAACAAGTTATGTATATTTTTAACCTTTTAAGAATAGTAATCTAGGAAAGATTACAAAAAATGAAATATGGTAGAAAACTTGATATTTTTGGAATTTAAAATCTGAGTATAGATAAAAAAAAGGATACAAACCCTAAGTGTGTCTAGGGTTAGGGTTTTAGAATCTAGGGTTTATTTGCACTTATTTAAATTATATGTAAAATAAATTAAAACCTTGATGTGAAATTGATTTAATTTATATAGTTTATCTTTAAAAATGAGAAAATTAGAAGTATGCATCCCTAGATTTATTGCACAAAATTTTGGATGAATGCAAGCTAGGGTTTGAAGCAATATTCAAAGTAAGATGGGTTCACCAAATTATTTAACCTTTTAGGATTTTATAATGAAAATCTTATGTTTATATTAAAGGGTTGAGATGTTTAAATCAGTTAAATAAATTACAATAATTAAGTACTAATTTATTGTGATTTTAACCTTCTTTTGACTTTGTAAAAATAGTAATAAATAGGCATAAATATAGACTTATCTAAAAAATGTTTGTCATAGATGATTTGGGTTTTGAAAGTTGAGTTTTGAGCAGTTCTAAGTGTTGTCAACAAGATTCTAGTGTTTGTTTTCTCACTAGATATAAGCGGCCAGTATTGACAGTAGCACCATGTTTGTGTAGTGTCCTTCAATGGTAGTAGTGTCCCCTTTGTAAGACTATTCCTATTTTTTGTGAGTACCTATGCCTGTGTTTTTAATTCTTGTTCTTGAGCTCATAAAACTTGGAGCTCTATGTTGTGCCTAGAAAACTTGATTTAATGTGTAAACCCTAATCCTCCTTCCAAGTATGACATGATCAACAATTATGTGTTCATTAAGAATATGGACTAGACATCCTCAACACCTCACTATGAAGAGAGTTTCCTACATACCAATACTTTAATGAGGGATTAAACCTGATGTAGTTCTCCCCCCTATTGCTTGATGCAAGTACAAGTGAATGTTAGAATGAGAGTGGGATTGGATTCCTTGAATGTGATTGAGATTTGAAATCTTTAAAAATTAGGATTAGGGCTATTGTAGATGGTAGTATGCAAAATTAGGGTAGAATAGGGATCAAATACCTTATTTTTGCTCAATTTGTATATTGTTTGAATAAGTTTTTGCATCTCTTTCCCATCTAGTGAATAAAGGTGAAGTAGACATATATTTATAGAGTTTTATTCCTTGTGTGGATAAGAAAATATGTTTAGGTAGACCTTAAGAGGGGCATACATTTGAAAAAGTATCCATTGAGAAGAGTTAGGGCTAAGGACAGTTGCACCCAGTTTAAGATACTAGCACTATGTGGTTGTAGTATCCCAAATGTGCAATTCATGTCATATTTGCAGACTACTAAGTAAGTTGGATTGGGATCTAAGAGGATAGTCTTAGGACTATGTTTTAAATAGATATAAGTTATTTTCATCTATTGAATGACTAAAAAAGTAAGTATAAGGCTCTAGGATAGGTCTAGGGCTAAGCTAGGAATAGGGTAATTCAAGTGACACTCATAGCATCCAATTAACTCTTTTAGGTGATTAAAATATGATTTAATAATGATGATACTTTGATCTAATGTTGTAGAAGATTAAATCAAATTCTTAATAAAATTTAAATTAAAAATGTTTAAACTAAACCCATTTTCTACAAGTACTCTATTTACTTTACACTTGGTAATGTAGGCCTCAATTTACAAGGGTAGGTTATGGGATGGACCAATAAGGGATATATTTGTTTGGTCAAATGTAAGTTGTTGACTTGAGGATAAGTGCTTGATGAGTGCATAGAATTATGATGGATCAATATTGGGTGGGACTCTTAGCTCCTGAATAGTTTTATATAATATATATTTATGAATAGTAGATGTCTTGAAAAGGTTCATAATAAAAATATGGGTAGTTTTTTATTAAGCTATTCACTGAGTTTATATTTTCTCTCATGAGTGGGTAGAGGAGGTCCTTGGACAGTGATATTGGCTTGCCTAGTTATGACAACATAATCTATGTTTTTAACATTAATGGTGGCAATATGGTTGTCCATGATGTGACTAAAAACTACATCAAATAGATGAGGGGATTTATAAGAATTGATTTTATTAGTTTGGTTATGACCTTGATTCGTCTATGAATGAGGTTGGTCATGTTTTGGAAAGAGATATTTTTATATCATTAATTACTGATTTTTATAAGTGGATGCATTATTTTCAAGTTCTATATCTCCATTATTGATCAAATTTTGGATTAGTTTTTTAAATTCATGCATCAAATTATGGAATGGCCCTTGATTTTATGAAAGACACAATACTCATGTTATTTATACCATGTAGGTTTTGGTTAGTTCTCATCAATTGGTTTGGTTTGATGGAACATAATCATATGTTTAGCTACTAATTATAGTAGACTGCTTCAAGTGGTTCCCCTAAAGGAGTATAGGTTTTTCATTTTATCTCTTGCTTAGGTTATCCTATAGGGATGTTAATGTTTGAGGTACTTTGAATAGCTTGTATATGCTTGGAATTAGTTACCCCATCACCAACTACATTTGTATTCTTGCTAAAGAACTTAGGTTTTTCAGATTGGATTTGACTTTGGTGATCTTTGTGGAAATTTTTTGCAAATCTTTTGGCTGTAAGTGCCTTTTTTATTTTAACTCCCTTATCAATAATTTCATCAAAGGATTTTTCAAAAATAGATCTAGAAATTGAGGGAAATCTCTTGGTTGAGATTGGCAGTGAAGATACTAATCAATTATTTCTTGGGAATTATCTAAGCAAATCTACTAGATAGACTCACCATCACTACAAGGAGGAAAATCTTTCCATAATTTTTGTTTGGGATTAAATAAGTCCATCATCATGAATTTATGCTCTATGTTATAAGATAATTAATTTACAAATATGTCAAATAGATCTACAAAAGTCATGATGGACCTTTCGATAAACATAAGAACCACTCTAAGGCTTGGCTAATTAAGCTCTGAGGTAAAATTCTAAGCAAGTAGACATCACAATAAGATACCTCTTGGTAGAACATGAAAAACTCCTTAATGTGTTCCCTAGGATCACCATTTATTTTACAATTTTTGAACTTATGTGGTTCTAAGTAAGAAAGGAAGGGTACTCTTAGTATGTCTCTATAAAATGGGTAAAGGAACAATTCTTTGAAATTTTACTTCCTATTTTGGCTTTCATTCCTATCTTTTAATCCTTATATGGTATCCTTCATAGTTTGTCATTCTTGGGTAAATAATGTGCCTTTGAGTGGCATGGACCCAAGGGTTTAATTAGAATAGATATGTTGATTTTTTGATATTTGATAGTTACATATATGAAATATTTTATATAATTGGATTGAAATAGGAAGATAGTTTGACCAATTATTGGGTTAAATGTTGAATTTGGTCAAACATAACATTTTTTGGTTTTGATGGATTTTTTCAATTTGAACTAATTTCCCTTTGTTGATATGGACATGGGAGACATGTAGATGGGGGTTTCCATTGGTTTATTCTAAGTTTGTTTTATTTTGACCAACTAGATTGCTATAAGTGCATTGGTATTGATTAGGAGGAGTTTGGTCCTTCCTACTTATGATATGACTCAAATTTTCAAGATTGAAGTTTGAAGGAAGTTTGGCTCCTATCTCTATGAGTTGTAAAATGACATCATCCTTTTTCTAAAATGGGTACTGGATAACTTATGTATGGCCTTAGTTAGGTTTAAACAAATCTTGAGTTTCAACATTATACTCATTTTGATCGATGAGGCTATCATTATCATCATGGATGTGTACTCGATCAAAGTCAAAGGGGTTTTATTAAAAGGGATTTTCTATGTCAAAGATTGGATTCAATTTTTTTTGAGACCTTGTTGTTAGTGGCATTGGGTTAAGTTTGAGTTTGTTTTAGGTGGGTTTGGTTTTGAGTTAACTTGGTTTTAGTTTGAAAAAATAGTTTAACACAAGTGGACAATGAAAAAACACACACAAAGATAAACCTATGTTATTCAAGTAGGAGTGTAACCAAATAATGGCCCATAGATAATACATCAAATGGTACATAGTGGGTGATCTTAGGTAATGGTGTTTTTGATAAACACTACATGATTACAGTTGAAAGGTTCTTAATTTAGGTTTAAACAAACTTTTTTAGGGAATTCCTTTATATACATTATGGTATGATGAAGCATGATTTCATGAGATAAGGGTGTTATAGGTAGCCTTTGTATTGGTGGATGAAATCACATCAATTCATGGTATCAATAAAATAGGCCATCATTTAGACAATTAACACAATAACACCTTTGAATATTTAGAGTTCATCAGCACATGGACTTTGGTCAATACTTAGTGATGAAATCCAAGTCATTGAACCCCTATAAAAAATAAAAATAAAGAAGTCAACCTCATTTCTGACTTCTAATATATATTTTTTATCATGAGGAAAGAGCATACACAGTTGTTGACTTGGGATACACAAGTAGATAAGTCATTTATGGTTCTCAAGATAACCCTTTAGTGCAATACAATAACATACACAACATTATCTAGATAAATATGACATAGTGCCAAATGTTTGGCAATAACTATAGAATTTACTCATGTTTTCTTGTTGAACCTAGTGAATTAACAAATAGGAAATCTTTTTGGAAATGTGAAGTAAATTTATTTCTCCTGCATCCTAATCACTTTCACATTTTTATTATTATGTAATCCCCCAATATATGATATCATATAGATTCACAATGATAACTCATTTCATCATAACTTTGGGGACCTCTTTTCCACTCTTTATTAGAATTACTATAGTGGGATCTCAAATAAATAGGCTTCATTTCCTCAACTCCTCATTACCTATTGGAGTACCACTATCATCAGCAAATTTCTTAGTACTCCTTCAACTAATCCTTATAAGTCTTTGTGCATTAAGCTCAAGAATACATTCATTCACTGATATGATGGCTAGTCATAGTTCAGCCAAGATCTCAAGTGGGTTTGATCAGACAAACAAAAATAAATCCAAGTAAATAAATTGATTTTTAATGATTAAGCATTTGAAATCCATCTTTGATAAGTGGTGTTTAAAAAACATAAATTAGAATTTTTGATGATGTCTTTGGCTAGTGATTCCTACATGTTTAAAAAAATAGAAAATAAAAAAAACATAAAATATAAGTATTAAGACATAAAACACAAATGTCACTTAGCAAGGCATAAATGCCAATTAGCAAAGCATAAACATTTAATTTTGGGAAAAAAATAATGATTAACAAAAAAATTATAGAAAAATGTAAAGTTAATACCTGAGATAAAAACACTGATAACAAAGCAAAAACATCAAAATCCAAAGTGCAAACATCAATGTTCAAAGCAAAAATGCTGATAGACAAGGCACAAATGCAAAAACATAGATTAGATGCAAACACAAAATCTTGGGGTGAAAATGTTAAAGTGTGGGGCAAAAATGTCAAATTTCAAGGTAAAAATGTTGATGATTAGACATGTTCATAAAACCCCTACATAGAGACATAAAAACTACTCCATAGGATACAAACATCAATAATTAGTATGTAAACACTGCTCTCAAGGATGGAAACATCATTTAATAGGGTAAAAATATCCTTTGGAAAAAAATGACAAAGGTAGTTGAAAATGAAACAGTTATGATTTCAACTTAAACAATTGATAACTTGAATCAAAACTATGCATAAACTAATTACACAGTAGAAATAACTAGAAAACCCCTTCAAAATGAACAAAAAAATGTTAGAAATGAAAAGGGAAGATGTCATATTGGGAAAGCTAAAATGTAAATGTTGAAACTTAAAGCTTAATTAGAAACCAAGAATTAATCTAAGTTCCTACTTCAAATCTTACATGATCCTCTGATTAAGCAATGAAAGAGAAAAATAAGATCTTTACATTTACTTACGAATGAATCTCCTCCCCTTCATAGCCATGGATTTTTCTCATGCTTTGTGTATTGTGGTTCATCAAAATAACTTATATGTAAGAATTTTAGTAGCATATACCCTCGATTGACTGCTTTTTGGATGATAAGATTATCTATATTTTCAATTGAGTTTGTGATCTCATAACATGGTCACAAAACTAGAAGTGGGATTGTCAAATTATATATTTATTAGATTGAAATTGGATCAATAGAATAAATCTAGATTTAATTGATATTTTGATTTTTGGATGGTCATGATTGGGTCTATGGGTCAAATGCATTCAATGAGGAGGATGAAGAAGTTAAGGGATTGGTTACATGATTAATGAGAGGTTTGAATGTTTTAAAATGTTTTTTTAGGGAGTTGAATGTCTCAAATGAGTTTGTTTAAATGTTTTAATGTCTTAAATGAATTTATTTGAATTTTAAATAAGTTTGTTAATGATTAATGAGTTTGTTAGATGGGTTGATGATTTGGCTAATTAATTAATTAATTTAATTTTGTTATTATTTTTGTATGCATGAATTTAATTAAGATTCATTTAATCAATTGTGATTAATTTAATTAATTGCTTGTGGGGTAATGTTAGTGTGACTAAATGAAAATATTTTATTATTAGTATGTGGGTCATGTCATAATTATGGTGATATTAATTTAGATTTTTTACGATGGAAAGGATTAGCTAGGATAAGTGATGAATGATTAATGTTGATGATAGTAGATTAGTGAGGCCATTGAGGTGGTAGAATTAGGGTGTTTACACATTGTAATTTTACCATTTTAAAATATGTGAATGTCTTAGTGTAATTTTATACATGTGCTTGTTGGGTATTGTACAATTATGGCAACAATATAGAGAACAAATCCTAAGGTATTAAGAAATATGGGGCATAATTAGCTTGTATAAAAAAATCACTATATTTTTCATTGTTGAAATGGTTGGTAGGATTAATGGAAATATTACCATGCAGAAGAACACATTGCTTATATTATAACACATCCAATGAGGAGTAATTTAGATAAATATCACTTGAGATATTGTGCATACAAATTTTAGAGGGATTAATTTCAAGTTTTTTAAAAATTCAACCCATATAAATAGGTTGATTCAATATATTTTTGCAATTCATTTGCATATTACTAATTTGTGATTTTGAGCTTTGGTTGAGATAAAAAATGATATCTTGGATTGATCTGATTTGAGCAAGTGTAGGCCATCGTATAATCAAAGGACACTCTACCCTTAGTATATTTTAAAAACTTATATTTTTGATGTATTGTGTAAATTGTGAAATTTAAAAAAATTATGATATTTAGGCATTTTACAAAAATTGTTGTTGTCTATCAAATTTATCACTTCGACTGCAATCCTATGCAAACCTTGTATGGACCTATCCAATTTTTACATGGACTTATCTACAGACTCATATGCTTTACTACAGTCCTATTTGCATAGTTGTCTACTCTAATGTGATAGTGTTAAATATATTTTTTAGGGATTTATTTTGTTATATTTGTATAAGTTTTATTAATTTGATGTCATGATTTTGTGATTATAGGGCGACATGGGAATGTGAGAGTTTAGGCATGGGAATGTGATGGAGACTATGAGAGCATTGTCATTGAGTGACATAGAGAGATCTACTCTTAAGGTAGCTAGGATAGGTTATGTTAGAAGGTTATTTGTTGTCATATGAAATTCATATTATGTCAGTGCTTGTTGAGTAGTAGGACTCAAATACTTACACCTTTTAGTTCTCCATGGTGGAAATGACTATTACACTTGAGGATGTATGAAGGATATTAAGAGCTCTCATGTTTAGCATATGTGTGACCCAATGAGGTGGTGGTGGCAAGGTGCATATAGGATAGGCCCATTAGTATATAATTAGGCATGTTGGGGATTAAATATTTATCTAATGATACCACTATATTTTTATATGATATTGTGTTATCAAATGTTCTATGTGTGTGTAAATACATGTGTATTACTAGCATTCTTTATTTTTATTAATGATGGTAGTGTTTCAATTTCATATAGGATGCATTATTTTATCTAAGATATTGAGGAGCATAATACCATGTATTCTTGAGGAATGACAATATTGACTCACTTATATAGGGACCTGCATCAATTTACCCAAGAGGGTTTTGGTGGTGGGTTGGGATCAATGACATTATTACATTGTTGGGTGTATGAGCACATATATATGATACACCTTGTGGGTATGTCCCATGGTGATTGAGCACATCCATAAATTTTTATGTAGATATGAGTCAATAATACATGTGTTGTGTGAAGTGGGATGATGGAGTATCCTTGGATTATTTACCAACTACTAGTGGATTCTATTATTTGGAGACCTTACTAGGATTTTTCAAGGTGGGTTGAGGATATAGTATAGCTACATCAAATTCATGTTAGTTTTTAGTTCCATAATCAATGGCTAAATGTTTATGAGTGATTTCAATTTAAGCATGTTGCATGCTAATTTTTTATTAGATTAGATGTGCCCTTGACACTAGTTATATGGAGCTGATCTATTAGAGCTCCTAGACATGATGGTGATTGAGACCAACCTAGTACAACCAAGATAACATGAATTCCTTTAATTGAGGTGTATCTAGTGATTTAGATTCCTAATTTTAATAACGTGTGGTATACAACAACATACACATGATGGTAGATGGTGCATCATTGGCCTACCTTATTTCCTATTGTGATAAAGGGTGCTATTGAGGAATAATATGGAGGAGGAGATGTGGATGAGGTAGTAAATACTTGACCTAATGTTCCTCCTATGGTTACGAGTATCTATATATGTTTTATAAACATTTGAATCATTATTATTTAATTTGATAGATTTATCATTGATTTCATGTATAGTTATTTTATAGGAGGCGATGTTTATTGGATGATGATCATAGAGGTGATACTTCTACTTTTGACTAGACATGTGTTAGGTGAAGTATTTCTTGGTAGTTTAGTGAAGAGTGTTATAGATATAGCTGATGAGCAAGCCCCATTATTTTATTGATTTATTATAGCCATCATTGCATATGTGGTAGTTGCATTAGAGTGAGATGATTTAAGATTTGAATGTGATGCAATAATAATTGAGTAAGACCAACTTAGGGCAGAGTTGATGAGGTAGAAGATGCCCCCTTAGATCTAGATATACATTTGGGTCAAAGTTTACTATCTAAGTACATGTTATTATAGTGTGAGCATACAACTTTATAGGCATGAGTGGTTTTATATGATGAATGAGAGAAGAAGAATCGGTCTTGATCGAGGTCTCAACATAATGATAGTGGAACTTTTGTATCAAATTGATCGGAATGATGGTGTATATGGAGAGGGATTGATCATTGAGTGACCTTGTATATGTTTTGTTTTCATAATCATGTTGAATATTTTTTTATATATGGACTTTTAATGTTATTACTTATATTGTGTTCATGTGGACTAGATGTTGCATATGTTTTAAGAGTTATTGCATTTTACAATTTTAATCATGTGATGAAATTATTAGTTAGTACCTTGATAGATATTTTTGTATTTTGTATATGAAATAATGTGCTAATGATATAGTATTTAATTTACAACACACATGTAAGCAAACTAACTAAGAATCATAGAACGAGTTGATCACCCCAATGGGAATAAATTTTTTGTAGCATACTGATCATCATTTATAATTGAATTTTGATACTAAATCTTTGGCTTTGTATTATTAGAGATGGGAACACATGTATTGGTTACTTGTGGTATTTGAGGTTGATACTATTGATGCTCTTCTAATTTCTACAAAATATGCATTAAATATTCATATAACTAATTTAAAGCTTGGTACTTTTGATTTGGTACCCAATGTCTATGTAAGGCAAGATGTAACTTTATCTTGGACCATAGCATCCTTCAAGTGTGTTTTATAATTTTAGAATGTTAATAAAGTACCCTCAGAAGTAAAAGATTAAGTTGTATTTTTATTCACAGTTGTATTCATTTTTTATAACCATGGTTGTCCCAAAATCACATTTCCCCATGGAATAGTAAGTTGTACAATCAATAGAGTATTCATTATCTTGAGCCCTAAACTAATTAGTAAAATAATATGTCCCATTTATTACCCATGTGTATACTTCAAATTAAGCTCATTGTATCTTATGATCGTAAGAAATTATATTATGCATGTATTATCTTATTGCATATTATTTACAATAACATATTATCTATATTTACTATTTATGAAAGGTAAAATGACCATTAATTATTTCATGATAGTGTTTCAAGATATATTTGTCTTTATAGAGTGAGATGTAGGAGAATATGAAGCAGTGGATTTTATTATCTTCTTGTCCATTTTCCCAACTGTAATAACCCCTTTATCCCTAAGTTATGTAATATTTTCTTGCAATGAATAACAATCATTATCTTAATGTCCATTAATAATATGATAAGTGCAAAATGATTTGTATTTCACTTTCTCAAGATGATGATAATAATTAGGAGGGAGAGTAATTAACTACTTATCCAACCATGTTTGTAGAATATCATATCGTCAATCTCTAAAACTATCAAACTTAAGTAGTTGTCACTTATTGAAAGTATATTTATTCATGTTAGGTGGTGCTTTGTAAAGTGATTATTTATATTTATTGAAGACTTTAATTTACTTGTCCTTGATTATAATTATTTATAATGATTCATCTTTCTTATGAGAGACTATAATTGGTATCTTTTATTTAGTAGATGCGAAACATGATTCCACCCTCATATTAATAGCTTCCTTCTTAGTTTTTAACCTTAAAATATAGATTGGGGAATATAGGGTTAAAGGGGTAGAAATAGCCTAAGGCACAAGGATGGTAGACTATCTCTAAAGTAAGTCAATTAATTGTAAAAATTAGATAAAACATATACTAAATTTATTATGTTGAGATATGATAAAAATATAAAGTATAACTTGTTAAATTTTATGATGATGATGAAAACAAGGTACTTAGTTGGTTCTACTACTAAAAGATATCTAGATCTAGAATAGGTAAAAAGTAGACTAGAGTTAGATTCTGAATTAGTCACCTGATTCTATAAATTTAACTTTTGTAGTGATGGATACTTACATCAACCTTGAATGGTTGTATTGATGCTTTTATCTAACTTGGATGTATGTGTCTTATATGGAATACCTATTGGATCTAGATGTAACCACCTAGAATATTTTGGGTTTTGTGTCACCTTCACTCTGGTGTGCTCATATTTAGATCATGGGTTGTCACTCCTTGTCAAATAGCAAAACCCTAGTTCTTTATCTTCATAGTGGTTATGGGAAAAATGTGTTAGTGGACACATAATGTTGAGTTATCCCAAATACCCCTTTGTTAATGAGTTTTTCCTATAGATATAATACTCCAAAGAGGACCTTAAATTTATGTAGTTCTCCCCTATATATTAGCTTGTGTCTGTATCATGTAATGTGTGATAATTAAGTACATAGAGTGACATAGCTTGCAACTTGGTAAATGTGGCTCATGGAATGTTCCTTAATACTCCATACCTATAAATGTGTTATCCCTTTGATATGAAGTAGAAGAAAATAGGGAAGCCTTTCTCACTTGAGTGTTTTTTTGTTTTTGTTAAGTTTGTGCTAAGTGAGGAATGAATAAGGGTTGATCTTGTATTTATACCAATCCCTTTGGATAATATCTTACATTTAAACACTTAATCTAACCATATGTATACATTGTATTTGTAAATTGGATGACTTCATGGCAATAGACACTTGTGTCAAGTTAGGACACTTGCATCAATGTAGGTGTCTGACTAAGATACAAGTGTTTGGGAAGCATAAAAGTAGGCACATGTCCAAAAATTTATATTAAAGATAAGCAAGTTTATAACATTATAGACAAGATAGGAGGCTTGGGTCATCAAAATGACATTAGTAAAACTAAGAGGTGATTAATTAAGCATAGAGAGATAGTGTATGCAAGCTTTTCAACAATAGGGAAGGTCTAGAAGTTTAAGGTATATCCATGATATGTAGTTATTAAGTATACAATATTGAGGTGATATATAATTCATAGATAGTGTTTATACTTTGGGTGATGATGATCCTAATTTACTTACATTAGATCCTTAGGTGTTGTAGGATTAAGATCACATGCATATTTAAACACATTATTTTGTCTAAATTTGGATTAACCAGTGAATTAACCCTAATTAAGCTAACCTAAATGGAATAAATCAGAATGTTGGAAATGTACCTTCGACAAGTATAATGAAATTAAATAAAAAAATTTAACAAGGTGAAAATTATTGAAACAATGATAACTATGAAAATGAATAGCAAAATTAGTTGTTTATATCTAATTATTAACTATGTTTGACTGGCAGAAGGTAGAAATAAAAGTTAGGAACATGATATATATAAATCCTTAGAAGCTAGAGATGAAGTTAAAGGACATGATAGATAGATTTATGATAGTAGTGTCAGTAGTTATTATCCCTATCTTATGCTTTTATCCTTTATATAAAAATAGGAAATAAAGTCACAGTCACTCATGACATCTAAAATCAAGTCTATCTATAAATATTTGGATTTTAAAAGTGTGTAAAAGACCTACAAATAGCTTCTCTAATGTTGAAACCCTAGTAGGATTTTCCAATGATTAAAAACCTAAAAATAAAAAAAGAGGGGAATGTAATGGGTTGAGATAACCCCAATCACCCTCATGATTACTAAACATTGCCTATGTATCCAATAATTCAAGGAGGGAATCAAGCCCACATAGTTCTCTCAATTAGAGCGCTTTATATAATTGTGTTCCTTTGACTATATGAATGCATATAGAAATAAATTAAACACTTGATCATGCTTTTATTAGGGTTGGATAAAACAATATTGTGACTTGGCTAAGGACTACTTGGAATACTTAGAATTAGAATTGGGAAGAATATGGAACTTTTGCTTAGTGTGCAACAATGTAAATATGCCTTTGTATTAAAATTTCCAAGTGAAAGAATAAATGACTTGAGTGTGCATTTATAGTAATACAAAAGGGGAAAACACATGCTAGGAAGCCTAAAAACATGGAAGATAAGGTAAGAGAGTGTTTAACTTTAAAAATTCACTATTGGAGACTTTAAGATAGAAATTTCCCATAGGACATGAATGCCTCCCACTATTATCCCTAATGGAGATTATTGTCCCCTAGGTAAACGTGTGAAACTTTGGATCTAGGTTTGGACATATATATGCTTAAGGGAAATTTTAACAATCAAAACCTTTCTATAGGCCATAAATAATTATTTAGAATAAAAATAAGCTCTCCTAGGTGCTTAAGATAGGGTAAATTGATAAAATAGGTATTGATAAAGTACACAAGTTAATTAAAGATAAAAAGGGCCAAAATTAACATGACAAAGTATTTTTGACTATATTTAGGTTATTACACACATCCATGTATAACTTCTCAAAATAAGTATAAATTCTATGCATGGCTCTTTCTTTGAGTGGAGACATAAGGCCCCTACTAAACATGAATTGTTTTTACAAATCTGAGGGTTAATATATTAAATAATTCAAAGTAGTCTTAAATCACAAAATATAATCTTCAATAACCTCAACATGGCCTTGTTTTAACCCTTATAGATGCTAAAATTTGAATTTAGGCACCATGTGTTTGTGGTAATATGATAACAACACATATTATAATATCTTTAAAATGGGTAAAGAGCCATTAGTTAGATTATAAAACCAATATGAGGCATATCTTATTAATATTCTATGAAAATGTTAAGTTAGGATGCATCCATGATTACCCCGTTCTCCAATATAAAGTGTATATAGGTTAGATGAATACAATGATGTCTAAGACCATCAAACAATGGGAGTACATGCATAAATATATATATATATATATAGGTATTCACATATATTTAGTGTAAGGGTTGTCCTAAAATAATATTATCTTTAACATTAACATAACATGATCAAATTTACAAAGTGAGATCAAGTACTTGTCTTTGGAGGTCACCAATAGCATGCATCATGGATGGAATATGACTTGTAGAGACATTAGTGGTTTTTAGAGGCTTTCTCATGGGTTGTAATTGACCATATACTTTAAACATTGGTGTGAGGGAATCATGAATAATATCATTGCATGGCTTAATATTTAATTCTAAGACAAAATCAATGCATACTTTAGAATCATTGCATATCATTATATTCTTATCACATTTATTTTGTATAGAAGGAAAGATATCACATTGCATCTCATTGGATTATTTTGTCTTGAGATAAGAGTGAGAGTCATCACAAGTGATGTCATCATGATAATCACATTCTATGGATATAGTATGACTTGATAATCTTTGCATAATATTAAATTATTATCACTTTTTGAATCTACAGCAATAATATCATATTTTGTTTGTATATAATATAGTACATCACATTCATTTACATATTTTGGTATTTAAAGAGAAAGGAAGAAGCATCATAAGATGTTCTAACTTGTTTGTCATTTTTGAGGAAGGAGAAGGATTATTTTAATCTTGTATATCAATATCCATGTCTAGAGGAGTTTGAGGAATATCATATTCATTTTCATCATCTACATTTTCTAGAGATATAAAGGAAATATCACACTCATTAATGAGGTGTAGTGCAATGGAAATTTTGAGAGGTAAACTAGTTGTATCAATGGTATATTCTTCACATTTTGATCCCTGTGACAGATTAATGGAAAATATAAATTCATTATTTGTATGTTATTTTTGTTTAATGTATGATTAAGAGGAGAATGCAAAGAATAACTAAGTTCTTCAAATTTAGAGTTAGTGAACTCATTTTATTATTCATTATTTGATTCACTATTGTACCAATCCTCTTAATTTTCACAAGGAAAATCATATTAATAATCATAATCATTTATATCATAGTTATATTCATCATCAAGTAGCATCACTAATTGTACAAGTAAGATCATTAGTCTATTCATTATCATAAGCATAAGATACAACATCACTAGAGAGGATTAAATCCATAGGATGATCATAATTAGGGGTTTCATATTTAGTATCCATTTCAAATTTGTCGAACCCAAATAAATCAAATACAACAAACATCAAACATACTATTTACAAACAATCGATCATAACAAGGAACAAATTATATTAATAGGTTGATTTTGTAATGAAACTACTTATATGTTTTGTAAAAATAGAATAATATATCATATAATTAAGAGAAAAAGAAGAAAATCCACAATGAAAATTGACGAAAGAGAAAAATACTTGATAAATATGACTGAGACACTTCAAAGGGGGAAACCTTCACAATAATACAATAAGAGTGTAATTAATAATATGATGATAAAAAACTAACCACTACCTCCTAAATATACTCTACTTAGACATGGTTATTCCATAGGATAACCTTACTAAAAACATAGAGAAATGTGCCATGATAATATGAATGTTATGTAGGCCACAAGTCAGCCACACATATCCCTAGACACATTATAGGTTAAGGGCATAACATGCCCCTCCCATTCAAAATAACATTACCCTCAAATTTGAAGTAACTCTATATGTTATTTTAGGAAAACTTCATCTTCACATGTTTCATCTCTATGATTTAAATTCTTCCACTTGATCAAATCATCTTTAATCTCTCTTGTTTGTAGCCTTTTAATGCATGTGAAGGATATCCTCAGGCTCTAGAATGACTCTGCCATATTCATCCAATTTTGATAACTCAGTCTAATTATAAAACCTTTATTCAATTAGCTTATTTAGGCAAGATACATGAAATACAAGATGTATGTGAATGGATTGGGGTAGTTCTAGCCCGTATGCCACACTACTAATTTTTTATAAGATCTAATAAGGGCCATAATACTTAGGAAAAATTTTGTTATTATTATTTTTAATTTAGAAACATTTGCTTATATGGTTTCAAGTGCATAAAGACCCAGTAACCTATGTCAAAATATCTCTCACTATGGTGTTGATTCACTTAATGCTTCATTTGATTTTGTGTTATTACTAAATTCTCTCTCAAACTAATTAGTACCTATTGTTAATGTTGAATGTGTTCTTCAATAGTTCGAACCTTGGGCTAAACCTTCAAAAATGAAGTGATGGATGGGGGATGATAACCATAAATTGACACAAATGTAGGCATTTTAGAATAGGTGTGAAAGGAAGTGTTATACCACCATTATGCTAGTGGCAACCAATGAACCCACCATTCCTATTTATCTGATGTAAAACAATAGAGATACCCTTTTAGGCATTTTTTGACCACTTATTTTTGCCCATTAGATAGACGATGATATGATGAGCTATGAGCCAATTGAGTACCTAAACATGTTAATATATCAGTCTAAAAATTACTAGTAAAAATAGGATCATAAACACTTACATTGATCTTGGGAGTACCATGCAACTGTTAAACTGTATTAATAAAAGTAAAAGTTACTATATTGGCTATATATAGTTGTGATAAGGGAAAAAATGAACATATTTTATGAGCTTATCCACAATTACCATGATGAAATTTTTACCTTCATAGCTTAATGACCCTATAATTAAATCCATGAAAACCTCATCTCACCTTTGGTTAGGGATGGATAAAGGTTGCAGATGACTTAGTATCTTAATTATTTCACCTTTATTCTATTGACACGCCATGCATTCCACCACAATTGTATGTATATCCCCCTTGTGTCCTTCTCAAAATAAATCCTACTTGATTTTATGATAGGTTTACAAAAATCCTAAGTACACCCTATTAGATATGCATGAAGCTCTCCTAAAGGATCTTATGTTTGAGGATATAATTCTTACATAGTTATAATCTATATTTATACCATAATGTGCTCTTATTCTATTAAAAAATTTAAAAAACACTAGAACCCTATTGAATATTTTAAATTAGAACATGTGTATGCTTGTCATTTTCCCATTCAAATCTTGCCTCTTCAAACCAATCTACCTTCTAAATGGTCATTGTGCATAGCAATGCCTAGTTGATTCATCCCTCCTGAATAGTGCATTTTCTACAACATTCTCTTTTCCTTTTATATAAACTATTTCAAATTCATATCCCAACATTATATTCACCTATTTTTACTATTCTTTTGATGAGATTTTTATTCCAAAAAATATTTTAGACTATCATGATCAGTCTTTACCTTAAAATGTATACCCATCAGATAAGGTCTCAATTACTTTATTTCATGAAAAATAGTCATCATCTCTTTCTCATAGACTGGCTTGAGCCTATTTTTACCCTTGAGTTGACAACTCTCAAATGCAATGGATCTTCCTTCCTACATGAGTATTACCCCCATGCCATATCCTGATGCATCACATTCAATAACAAAAGTTTTGTAAAAATCAAGAGTAGTCAAAACTAGAGTGATGCACATAGCCTCTTTCAGCTTCTGAAATACCTTGGTATTTGTTTCATTCCAATGGAAGAAATCTTTCTTAAATAGCCCTATGAGTGGATCTATTATGTTGTCATAATTTTTTACAATTTGGTAATAGTAACCTGTTATCCTACAAAAATATGTGAAGGTTCTTAAGGGTCTTTGGCATTTACCACTCCATCATAGCTTTTATCTTCTTAGGGTTGACTTTGACTTCTTAATGTGAAATAATATTACCCAAGTACTCCACCTCTTGGACTCCAAAATCACATTTGGAAGGTCTAACATAAACATGATGTTGATATAGAACTAATAATGTCTATTTCACATGCTTCAAAAAAATTTCCAAGTTTTATTGTATATTAGGATGTCATAACAAAACACCAACACAAACTTCCTTAAAAAAGGCCTAAAAACAATATTCATCATACTCTAAAATGCATATGATGAATTTGTGACACATGTTATCAACCTAATTTTCACCCTTAGGAAGGTAGTTCAAGCCTTCCTAATTTGGAATAACATGGAAATACCTCAAGGTTGTGGGTGGCCTATTAGAGAGGTGAATCTCTAGGTTAAAGGGCTAGCTCCCCTTGGTGAATAACTTAGGATCAAACAATATTCTACCACTTGATATAAAAAGGGAGAGAAACCTATTTTAATGTGGGTTTTGCACCAAATATGATTTGACCACTACCAACCATCTAGAAATGCACTTCAAACATGAGACTAACCTACAACAAACACTTCTCCAAATTTGCCTCTCTACATCAATACTTCTCATGAAGGTTCTGAAGAATGTTTGAGCTAAGAAGACTAGTCAAGAGGTCATGACATGACACTATTGAAAAAACAACTCAATAACCCTTACACCTCACATAGACACTTCACAAGACCTACAAAAAGGATTTCAAACTAAATATGAATCTTAAATAAGGATAACATACCAATGAAGTAAGACTATCACTTAGAAATATCAACTAGTCATGTGTACACATCAAAACTAGTCAATGGAGGAGATTAAACCAAAATTTTATCATTGATTCAAAAGATGAAAATGGGTAGGGCTTCACCATACCTAGGTGGTGGATACAATCTTAGCCTATTAAGGCTAAATATATAGAGAAATGTGAGAGAAAGAGAAGGGTGTCAGATAATAAGAGATGACAAGTGTCAAAGAGAGTTAAAATAAAGAGAGGAGTTATGAAACTATCTCAATATTTATTATAAGAAAAATTTACTCTCTCTAAGATGCTCTCATCCTACAAGTGGTGTAGAAGTTTGAAACTTAGCTTGACACCTTGCATTTGATCTTCAAAAATGCCCCTTCTTTGGCTTGTGAATGGACAAGTGGAAATTTTAAACATCAGACCATGTTGAGTTAAATTATAGATCTATTATTGACACCTTTCATCTTTTTTAGAATCTCTCCAACTGACATCTCAGTGGCAATCATCATCCATCTCCTTAGGTGTCTTCAAACCTATTTATCTCATTAGGCCAATCATGATTACAAGTGTTAAAACTTGATTTCATCTTCTCTAATGAATTTCCTCTCCATGGAAGGCATCTACATATCATCTTATACCTTAAAAAATTCAATTGTATTCATCAAACTCTCCTTAAAACTCCATTTTTCACCTTTTGCTCTCATTCGACCTCTTTTCCTTGTAACCCTAAAAACATGTAAACCTCTTTTTGTAGAATAATGTAAGAAGGTTATTTATAAATTGAGAACATATTTGAGTACCTAGTATGGCTTTAAATTTCCATGCTAAATTTCATGTCCTTAATTTGAGTGGAAGTGTCCTTTTTATCCCAATCTCTCTCCTCAATTAGGCCTCCTTGCCTAGAAATTGAGTTTTGGCTCAAAAATACTCACACATTATTAGAAAATTATATGTATTTAAAATATAATATATCCAATTTTTATACCTTTATAATTTTTTATAATTTTACAGAACCTTATTCAGTCCTTAGCCAACCTTTATCTTGATCTAGAGATCATCTTATACCCTGCATATTTGCAAACAAGTTGTAACCCTGTATTATGCCTGGTTTCATACAATTGTACTTGCATGATTATTATCCAATGGATTTAAATTGTTATAAATATATTTTTTAGTGTCATAAAATTCATTATATTGTCAAACCAATTCACTTGAAGCACTTAGAAATGCAATATCTCTCATCGGGTTGAAACTAATCTTCTTAGGCAACCTAGAAGTACTTCAATGTCTTAGAAATGATTCATACATTATGATCCACCAACTTAAGAAAAAATTCCCAAATATGTAATTTTTTAATCCTATATAACACCTCCAAACTCCTTTTTCCACCATTCACCTCGTCAGGAAAGATATAAGCAAAAGATTTGTGTCTCTCGGGTGGCTAAGTGTACATTTTGTGAGGTCAAGAGAGAGAGTTTTATAGAAGGAGTAAAAATGCTTGGTTTATGTTAGAGACACATCATTTAGGTCTAAAAAAATAACTTTGACTTGTTCCCATAGTGTATTTTTCTATTCATCTTCATAAGCCTTCTGCAACCTCATTGATCTATGTTTAGGGTTTGTAAACCAATATGCACCCTTAACCCTAGAAAATTGTGTCTAAGCTTTTATTCAATATGTTAGGACATAAAACCTCACATATGTTTCATTTTAAATATATAAACCTATTTATATCCTTTTATGTCTTATTTTTCCTTCACAATTCATTCTCTATACAATCTAGCACATACAGGCCTGTGTGCTTGGACTTGACTATATAACTGTAGGGTTGATGGATTTACTTTGGTCATCATCCTTACTATTGAAGGATTTAAAAGCTTCATAACATGTTTTATTGGAGACCTTAACACCCCCTCAAGGAATTCATGTTAAATACTCACCTTCAACAAGCATGATTTTGATCTTCAAGTCAAACACCTCTCACCAAACATAGGTAGGCCTTAATAGTCTCCATTTTAGACTGTGCAAGTACAAGGGTTTAGATGAACTTTGTATTCATGATATTCTCTTTGAAATATATTTTTTAGTTCTTTGACTTTGAATTAATCTATAATTTTTTAACCAGTCATCAAAACCCAAATCTACCACCATGAACTTTATCATCTTTTCAAGCTTATAACTAGCTTGTTGACCCTGCAACCTATAGGTAGTCATTAGGGTGGTCTGAATACATTTTAGGGTTTTAATATCTTCACTTAAAAATTTTCAACATATAAATATATTTTTTTCATTATTGATAGTTTTAATCCTCCTCAAATTTCTCAAACACTACATCCTTCCAAACACACAACTATTTCTTACACATGCCCAGTACATGGTTGTAAGTGGCTATTTTGTGAGATTAAAGTGTTAAGCTCATGAAATGTGACCTTCCTCAAATATTTTATTGAAAAACTAAAGGTTAATAATCTCCATTGAAAACTCCTTTTTATCCTTATATGCAGACCTATGTGCATGAGTATTTGAGCTTGTAGACCCTATTATGCTAACCCTCATTAGTTTTTCAATAGTTAGATGTAATCATTAGTTTGTGACTTATTTAATGTCATGTCATCATTAGATATTGATGATTATCCAAGTTTAAAGCTACTATATTTACTTCACACTCATGTTTACAACTCATGCTTTAACATATTTCATTGAATTTCACCTAAATTACAAACCTACAGGTCTACAGACTTGTAGGTCTATTTTCCTGTGTTTCTAGACTTAGGTGCAAACATAGTATTTTTAACTCCAAGTTCATTCCTTTATTGTATCAAAAAACTTATCAATTAATCACAACTTTCAAATTTCTTTGGAAAACTAAACTTAGACCCTCCTCAACTCACTTTTTTATGCAGACAACTCTAAAACACAGTCTGAAAGGTAAATGATGATATGACCTTTTGGGAACTAGTACGGAATGCTTAGATGATCATAGGGCCTTTAATGAAGATACAAGATGATTTGAAACATACAAAAATAATTATAACATGTTGTAATATGCATCAACTCTCAACCTTAAGTGCAACACCCACAAACTGTATTTATGAGGCTCTCATGATTAAATTCTAATGCCATATGTGTGAGTCTATTAGGAAAAAATATATAATAATTTTAAATAATATTTAAACCTTATACAAGCCTCTTCATGCCCCAAAAATTTCATTTTTATAATAGAATTTGCCCAAAATAGAGCTAGTGGGGATTTGAGCCTCAAAAAATCACCTTCGCTCCTTAGCGATTGTTCATAAAGAGAATGAAATTAATAAAATGACCAAATCCAATAATTGAGATTATATAGGGGTCCCCAACTGTAGTCAAAATCTTATATTCTAACTCCACTTGTACAGCCTATACCACCCACTTGAAAATAGCCTTCATGAGCTTGTGAAGAGAGTGATGGGAGAGAGAAAGAGTATTATGCCTTATTAAGACCTGTGCAAGATTCCTAAGGGTGAATATGACTTTTTTAAGATTAAAGTATGTTATAAAACTATTTTTATTTGTAGGTGATGTCAACAAGTCCACACAAGTGCCTTAAACTCCCTTCTTTGGCATTAAAACTCTTTGACACTTCTAACTTAATAACATATGTGGTAGTTATTTACCTACTCCAAAAAATTTGACAAGTGTATTATATGGATTTTTTATCATTTTTTAGCTTTGGCACACATTAGAATTAGCAAAAATGACCTTTTTCCTCATAAAACATTACCTTAAAGTCCACAAAATAACCTTAACTTCTTCAAAACAACATAAAATGTTTATACAAGTTAGTGAAGGCATGAAATGACTTGAAAATACATATAAGGACCTATTACACCTCTTGGACAAGTCTCATCACTCCATGACATGGCTAGACCACTACACCTTAATTTCTCCAAACTTACCTTAAACAATGCTAATAAGGTTCTATAAAGACAATTTAAAGACCATTAAGGTATGTGATGAATATGAAAAAGGCTATCAAGGCATGACAAGAAATTTTTTACCTATAGAGGTTGACATTTTGACCTTGGGGGTCAAAATTGGTCAAAAAATTGGAGATTCATAGGGGTAGCATGCCTATTATGCTAAATAAACCAATAGCCTTGTCCTTCCATTAGACAATGAAGTCATTTGAACTGAGTTTCAGACCTGATCAGACCTTGACCATAACAAAAAAAACTAATTTGACCTCTAAACCACATAAAATAAGGACAACACACAAAGAGCAAAGAAGACAAGACACACACATGTGTTAGCCAAGCACTTAGGGAACACAACAAACAAGAAAATAAACTAACTATATACAACTAACTTAAACTTTTATTCCTCCACCTAGGTCAAAGGGGAAGTTTCTTGGATACTTTACTCCATGAGATGAATAATTTCATGAGGCAATCTACCTTTTAGGCCTTGGTTTTGTCACCTTCATCCTCTCCTTGCTTGCCAATCCTCTTGGCATGTTATCAAATAAAGTGACAGTTGTAAACCAATCACCTATGAACACATACTCATCTTGTGTTTTAAGATCCTTCTCATGATGTTTATCAGATACAACCTCAACTAATGATTCTCTATCTAGGCATGCTTCTTGGGCCTCAATAGCATCTTCAATGAAATCATACTTCTTACTAGATGTTACAAGTTTATCAACCTCTTCAAGGAGCTTTCCATACTCAACCCAAGCTACATCATTGTCCTCAATGAGTGTGTCTTGACCAACCTCTTCATGCTCATGCTCTTCAATATAAAGTATACCTCTACAAAGAGCTTCAATCTCTTGAAGAAACTCAATATATTATTGGCAATCATCACTCTTCTTTTTTATCAATGAGAGCAAGACCAACTAGAAGAGCATCTTCCTCTTTCTCCTCAAGGGCTATATGGTTGTCAAGGGTTTCAAATCTTTTTATGTAGTCATGGTGTTATTGTAAGGCAACTTCCTCAAATTCATCTTATTGTTCATTGTAGACTATGTCAACATTGTTCATAACCTTAGTTTGTTTGCTTAGAGAGCCTTCAACATCAAGACCAGCTACAAACTCAACAAAGTTAGATGAAATTTGATCACCTTTTTGAAGCATACTATCAAAATCATCTTCTAGAATCTCCTCTTTAAAAACTAATTTACATTTCTCTTCCCAAGAGAGTACCAATGGAAATCCTTTCATCAAGCTCACTTGAATAATCTTCATCAATTGCAAGTACAACTCTTTCTTCTTCACTTACCTCCCATAAAATAGGTTCTTACTCAAGAATGGATGTGGTGGAAGGGTGATGGATAGGTTCATGAGTTGGATAGGGGGTATGAGGTATGGTGGATGGCTCCTGAATGGGCTTGGGAATGGAAGGAGTACTCTTTAAACTTGGGGTCTTGGATATGGAGGACTCTTCTAGGAACTCTTGAAGAGAGAGTAGACTCAATTGTGCTATGAATGCCTCATCTTTCTCAACAACCATCTCATCCTTATTATAGTCTCTTTAAAGTTCAATATTAGCTACAAACTATTTTTAAATCTTATCAACTAGGACCTCCTTCCTGTTTTAAAAACCTTCTTGAATAGACCTCCAAGATGGAAAAGTTAAAGGCTCTCGAGGAGAGGGAAATAGATTTTGAGTAGGCATAAAGCTTTCTTTGACTTCAAACTCTTGATCTTGGCTTGATTCAAGATTCTTCATTTTCAACTCCAACTCTTCAATTTGTCTATTATCCTCTATTGGAATAGATTTTATTGAAGGTGATTAGTGACTTCATGAGGATAAGGAACATAAGAAGGGTGATATGAGATACAATAAGGCTCTTGATGAGGGATAGGATGGACTTGCATAGGTTCATATTATTCCTTGACTTTAACTCCCCAATATATACTTATCTCAACTTGATTACTCCATGATTTTACTACTTGATTCTAGCTTGGAGTCTTGAAAAACTTCTTGGAGGGTTCTTGAGAAAGATAAGTAGAATATTGGTTTTTAACAATAGGCTGCTCAACAACAATCTCCTCCTTCTTTTGAATGTTCTCTTAGATTTAATTCCAAGAAGGGAAATTTTGAGGAGTATATGAAGGATTTGAAACACTTTTAATCTCACTTATAAAGGTATCTTAGGGATGATTGTGTGTCATATATGAGGGCTGAGATGGTGTATATGAAGACATGTGAGGTTGATGGAGTTGGACTTCTTATTCTTCACTAAACCTTAGCTTATCTTCTATGTTTTGAATGAGATCACTTACATCCAACATTTCACGTGAGAGGATTTACCAATTTTCTCTTTCAATAAATGTCCATTCTTCTTTCATTAGTTGGAATGAGTCTCTCATATCATGAATGAGATGACTAGGGATATCTTGACCATATTCCCTTTATGTGTTGAGCCCTATCATGTACCTCTTATAACTTAAGAGAGTTTTATTCAAACTTGAAATCAACTGATTTAAGAAGTGACTATGTTGACTAGGAACATCTTGAACTTGATCAGGTTAATCATAGGACTGATATAATTCATGGTAAGGCTGATAAGGTTCATAGGAATAAAATGGATCATAGTCAGGTTGATAAAGTACATCATAAGACTATAGGGAATACTATAGGCTTGAAGAGCTTCACCAACTTGAATGAAATTTAACTCTACTTCAAACTCAACCATAACATCCTCATCAAGACAATGAAATGAAAACATGACTTACTTTGAACAAATGACTAGGCTGCTAGAACTAACTAATTATGCACATAGTCACCATTGATGTTTTAAATTCTTCTAAAGGTTGATACGTAGAATAACAACACTAAGAATCTTTCCACAACTTTGGACCTTAGTCCTATCAAGTGTCCCAAAATTGTTATCAACCAAATTTACACCCTTTGGAAGGTAGTTCAAGCCTTTCAAATTTGGAATAACATGGAAACACCTCAAAGTTGTGGGTGACCTATTGGAGAGGTGAATCTTTAGGTTAAAGGGTTATCTCCCCTTGATGAATCACTTAGGCTCAAACATTAATCTACCACTTGCTACGAAAAGGGAGAGAAACCTATTCTAATGGGGGAGATGCACCAAATATGATTTGACCACTACCAACTAACTACAAATACACTTCAAACATGATACTAGACTACAATAAACACTTATCTAAATCTCCCTCTATACATCAATACTTCTCATGAAGGTTGTGAAGAATGATTAAGCTAAGAAGACTAGTCAAGAGGTCATGACATGAAACTATGGAAAATACAAATCACTAAATCCTTACACCTCGCTTAGACACTTCACAAGACCTACAAAAAGGATTTCAAACTAAATATGAATGTTGAACAAGGACAACATACCAAGCAAGTAAGACTATCACTTAACAAGATCAACTAGTCAATCATTCCCATTAAAACTAGTCAATAGAGGAGGTTAAACCAAAATTTTCTCATTGATTCAAAGGTTACAAATGGGTATGGCTTCACCATACCCAGGTAGAGGATACAATCTTAGCCTATCAAGGCTGAATATATAGAGAAATGTGAGAGAATAAGGAGAATGGTGTAAGAGAAAGAGTGATAGCAAGTGTCAAAGAGAGTTACAATCAATAGAGGAGTTATTAAACTATCTTAATAGGTCTTAGAAGACAAATATACTCTCTTGAAGATTCTATCCTCCTAAAAATAGCGTAGGAATTTGAAACTTGGCTTGATATCTTATATTTATTCTTCAAAACTACCCCTTATTTGGCTTGTGAATGGACAAGTGGACTCTTCAACATCAAACCATGTTGAGTTACATTCCAACACTACTCTTGACACCTTTCATTAGCTTTAGAATCTCTCCAATTGACATCTTAGTAGCAATCATTATCCACCTCCTTAGATGTCTTCAAACCTATTTATCTCACTATGTCAATCTTGCTTACAAGTGTTAAAAATTGAGTTCATATAATCCAATGAAATTTCTCTCCATGGAAGGCATCTAAATATCATATTGGACGTGAAAAACTCACTTGGAGTCATCAAATTCTCCTTAAAATGCCATTTTGCACCTTTTGCTCTCATTAGGCCTCTTTTCCTTGTAGCCTTGAAAATGTTAAAAAACCCTATTTATAGGAATTTATGGTGGTTATTTATAATATAAGTACATATTTGAGGACCCAGTATGTCTTTACATCTCTATTCCAAATTTCATGTCCTAACTCTGAGTGAAAGTATCCTTTTTATCCCATTCTCTCTCTTTAATTAGGCTTCCTTACCTAGAAACTGAGTTTTGGCTCAAAAAACTCCCACACATGTGAAACTCAATAAAATCATATGATTAACTTTACCCATGCTAATTCCAACCTCCATGTCAATTTGTAGCTCCTTAGACCCTATACAGATGGGTGAACCATGAAATGGTCAAAAGCCCTAGTCAAGGCATTTAACAGGCATGAGAGATAATTTGAGTGTTTTGAAATAATTTTTATAGATTATAATGCTTAAAATGAGTTTTTTTAGGTCTAAAACATCTTTATCAACTCAATTCACTAAGGATAGGTCTCTTTAAGTGTTTTATGGACCTGTAGGTGGCTCCTTTGGCTTGTAAAATAATGGATTATCGCCTCATTAACCAAGTAGATGTCTTGTAAAGCTCATATATCCCTTTGTGAAACCTTTGTAAGTGTGTAAAATGTTTAAGAACCTTATTCAATCCTTATCCAACCTTTTACTTGATCTAGAGATCATCTCATACCCTGCATACTTGTAAACAAGCCTGTAACCTTGCATTATGCCTTGTTATGTACAAGTGTACTTGCATGCTTGTTATCCAATGGCTTAAAATAATATTAAAGAGAGTTGGGAGTGTCATAAAATTCATTATATGGTCAAACCAATTCATTTAAATCACTTATACATGTAATCTCTCTCATCAGGTTGAAACTAATCTTCTTCAGTGGCCTAGAAGTACTTTAACATCTTAGCAATGATTCATAAAGTAAAGTCCACCAACTTAAGAACCAATGCCCAAATATGGAATTTAATAAACTTATATAAAACCTCAAAACTCCTATTTCTACCATGCACCTTGTCAGGAAATATATGAGCAAAAGATTTGTGTCTCTCGAGTGGCTGAGTGTACATTTTGTGAGGTCAAGAGAGAGAGGTTTACAGAAGGAGTAACAATGCTTGGTTTGGATTAGATACACATAAATGAGGTATTAAAAACTCACTTTTACTTGTTCCCATATTATATTTTTCTATTCATCTTCATAATCCTTTTTCAATGTCATTGATCTATGCATAGTGTTTGTAAACTAATATGCACTCCTGACCCTATAAACCTGTGTCTGAGCATTTATCCAATAGTGTAGGACCTAAAACCTCATATATGATTCCTTTGAAATCTATCAACCTCTTTAGATCCTTTTAGGTTTTAGTTTTCCTTCATAATTCATTATCTATACAATCTATCATATGCATGCCTATGTGCTTAGACTTGACTATATAACTTCAAGGTTGATGGATTTGCTTTGGTCATCATCCTTCCTATTGGAGGACTTCAAATATTCATAACATATTTACTTGGAGACCTTACCACCCCTCCATGGTATTCATGTTAAATATTCACCTTTAATAAACATGCTTTTAATCTTCAAGTCAAACACCTCTCACCAAACATAGGTAGGCCTGAACAGTCTCCATTTTGGACTGTGTAAGTACAAGGGTTTAGATTAACTTTGTCTTGGTCATTTTCTCTCTAAACTCTCTTTTTGAGTTCTTTGACTTTGAATGAATCTAAATTTGTTTAACCATTCATAAAAACCCAAATCTACTACCATGAATTTTATCATCTTTTCAAGCTTATAACCAGCTTGCTGACCCTGCAACCTATAGGTGGTCATTGTGAACAAGGAATATGTAGAGGGGAGGTTAGTCTTGTGTTATTCCATGAAATAAAACTCAAATAAACACACTAAAATCCTAGCACCTCTATCATAGACACTAGGGATATCATAGGTAATAATCAAGTATATGAAAACATAACTAAAACATAAAAAATCACTCTTTTATCTTCCTTGGAGCTCCAAATGGCTTGTAGAAATGGATTGTTTAGATTATGCATCAATAAATCTTCATCAATGGATCTTTACCTTTCCTTGGCACCTTGGATTTTATTTCTTGGCTTAAGATTTGGGCATCATAACAATACTTATAAGGCATTTAGGCATTATAACACTACATCAAAGGAGCTTGTTGAAGATATTTGTGCATAATAACTTTGCACCAAAATATCTTGAAAACTAATAGTCATGGCCTTGTATTTATAGCTCAAGAATTAACTCTCACCTAAGGTGAGTTAAGTTTGATTTTAAACATGTAATGGGTTAAAACTAACCCTCAGTGAGTTGAGACTAAATTTAATTGAGTTATTAGTTGTCATGTAATTATGATTTTCAATTACTAGGCATGGCTTTCAAATTAGATATTTTGAGATATTTTGGAAGAGTTTGACAACTCACAAAGGCATTGATGAAAAGGCTTGATATTTTAATTTTTGGAATTTCCATTTTTAGATATTCATTAATTGTAAATGGATAATTAAACTAAGCATTTAACCTTGTTTAATTAGTTAATTCATTTTGATTAACATTTTTTCTCTTTCAATATTTGATTAAGTGCCCCACTTAATAGGTTCATAAGCCAAATTGACAATTGTTATGTCAAAAGGTGATTCGGGAAGAATTCATGAGAGGTTATTGTTACATATGATCTTTGATAAATGATGTATGAGAAAAATTGGGATGTTCAGTGATTCTTAGGCTTAATTTGTAATAGTTGGTAGGAATCAGTCTAAAGTTCGGTTGAAATCCAGTTGTGGCTAGATTTGGATGTCTATAATTTTCCCCTGTTTGGGAAGGCATTGCAAGCTATAGGCATAGTAACATCTTCTAAAAGAATGAAAAGGTCATGTATGCCTACTACTTCAATGGTAATGGATGAGCTCTAGATGCCCCCTCGAGGGAGTAGTTGGTAAAGAAGGTTGGTAATTGATCCCTTGACAGACGGAAAATGATGAGAATAAAAGGTAAAAAGGGGTGGAAAAGACTAATTTACCCATAGATAGTTATAATCAGTCGCAGAGTGAGCTACCTCAGTTGGGCAGATAAGTAGGATTATTTGCCCAAAGGTGGTTAGAATCATCAGCATGACATGATAAAAGGTAACGATTTGCCCAAAGGTGGTTCAAACCATTAGCACAATAGGATAAAAGATAATGATTTTCCCAAAGGTAGTTATAATCATTAGCAAAAAAGGGATAAGGGTAATAATAGAATGATTTTCCCAAAGGCAGTTATAATCATTAAAATAAAAAATAATGATTTGTTCATAGGCAATTAGAATCATTGGTAGGATAAAAACATGACCTAGTTGGGTAGATAGAGATAACGGTTTACCCAAAGGTGGTTATAAGCATTATCATAATGAAAACATGCCCCAATTGGGAAAAAAATGATAATGATTTGCCCAAAGGTGGTTATAATCATTAACATTTGGATAAATCAAAACACAACAACCTACCCATAGGAATTTATAATCATTGGCTCTGTAGGAGAGATGATACACAATAATTTTCCCAAAGGCAATTAGAATATTTGGTAGAATGATGGGATCAATATGGTAACTTGGAAAAGGTGGCTTACATATTGAATCCACACTCATGGAGTAAGACTAAGCCAGTACAAAGGAGAAAGATAAATTTGGGCAACCTGTTAGTATGGATATGCACATCCTAACTAGCAAGGAGGAAAATTCTTTCATTAGTTTAATTACTCTATATGTGGGAAATGATTTGGGTAGATCGATAATTTTTTAGGTGCCAAGGAGAAGTAATGCGATTGCATTGCTTGTAAGATTTCTTGAGCTGAGTTTTGATGTAGCACATGATGGTATGCATCATGATAGAACACCATGAGAACTTAGTTAAAATATGCATAAGGACTTACACACAATCTAATAAACAATTGAAAATAATGCACCAATTATACAAACTATGATGACAATGTTGACATATAATATAGATGGACTTAAGAATAATGTGCAAGGAATCACCCAATGAACATAGATATACTAAATCAAGGCACAATAATGAAAACAAATAAACAAACAAAACAAACACCAAGAAATGAAGACGTAATAAAATAAACAAAACAACATGAAACAAACATAAACAATGGTTAATCACAATGTTAGCACAAATAAAGAACAAACAAGATGATGAACGTTTCCCCTTGGGTATAGGAGACAATAAAATAAACAAACAAAATGGGGGGAATAGAATAAAAGGAAAGGGTAGTCGAATTGACTCTAGATGCACTAGGCAAGTAGATGTTACCTACATAGTTTCATGGATGTAAGGTCCAACATAAACTTCAGGCCAAATGTAGTTCTACCAGGATATGGGATAGAACAAAATGATGATAAGGAAAACATGATTGTATTATAGAAGAATAATGGGAATGGTTTTGCAAAATGGTGAGAGCATGAGATGAAGCCAAGAGGTCATTAATGTATCAAATTTGAATACAAAATGTGTAAAATATGAACTTGTAAAATGGTGAGAGTGTAAAGCTAAGGGGCCAAGAAGGATGGGGAAACTAAAGGACAAGTGGTTTCTTTTGAAATAGCTAAGGGTCCCAGAATCTTTAAGGTAAAAAAGTGGTTAATTTGGTGATATTTAAGATTTTTTAGATTGTTTATAAATGTTTTTAGAATTTTTTATGTATCTCAACTTGGTCGGGGATGATGAGATACTAAATGGTCCAACTCACAAAATGGTGAGAACATTCAAACTTAAATTGATCATAAAATTACAAGAGCATGGCAAAGGGGTGACCGAGTTGACCTCAATTTGAATAGATCACTACCTACATGGTCCCATTATAACCTCAAATCACTATAGTTCTACCTTACAATAGAGGAATCTAACTAGGTAGTAACAAGTTCATAAAGTAGGAAAATTAGGCAAATGACACAATATGGCATAGTAATGGCAAGGTGGGACTTCAAGGCATGATAAAGATGTTGTTCTTAATTTTCCCATAGGAAGTTATAATTAGGAAACAATGGCAGAGGTCTATGATACTATTTTTTGCAAAGATGGTTACAATTAGTAGTACGACATGAGACACTGGTCTTCCCAAAGGTGGTTATAATCAAGAATACTCAACATGAAATGAAATAAGAAACTAAGGATGCAACTGTCGAACCATTGTCATACTAGTCCAAGATATGGCCTCTGTCTAGAATACTAAAATAAATACAAAAATATAATCTAAATCCCCTCATTGAAGGTTCCCAAAGAACCAATGGAATGTAACCAAGGTCAAAGAGGTTAGGTAGGGAGGGTAAAAACAATCTTGGGTCAATAGGGAAGGTATGGTAGAATAGTATATGGTATGGTACAAAGAATATCATAATATAGTACAATGAAAATGAGCCTCATAGACAATACTTCAAGTCTCTCAAGCTAAGTAATGTATGAGGTGTATGATGTTCATCATCTCATCAAGTTCATCCCTATCTGGTGTAGCGAGCTTGTATGCTCTAGAGTCATAATTTTCAATAATGATATAGGGGCCTATCCAATTGGATTTTAACTTGCCCTTCTTCTTCTTAGTTGTGGTGTTAATTTAGTTTTATTTAAGAACAAGATCACTAAGTTTTAATTCTCTGTGTTTGACACACTGATTATATTATCCATAGAGTCTATTTTAGTATGCTTGAAGGTTATTGACATCAGCCATGCATTTTTCATCAAGTAACTCTAGCTCTTGTAGATGATCTACTCAATAATCTTCATCATCTAGGATATGATTTAATGAGATGAGGAAAGAAGGTAACTTGAGCTTCATGGGAAGAATGGTATTAGTGCCATAAACTAGGGAATATGGAGTGATTCCTATTGGGTTACATTAATTAGTGAAGTATGCCTAGAGGGCCCAAAAGATTTAGAGGTGCTAATTACGGCTAGCATCATTGACAATATTTTTAAGAATGTTAACAATGGTTTTGTTGGATGCTTCTACCTGGCCATTACCTTGTGCGTATTATGCTGTAGAAAAATGTTGAGTAATGTTGTAGTCAGCACAAAGTATTTTGACATCCTTGTTATTAAATGAGCTACCATTATCAGATGGGATACCATAGCGAAAAATGAGATGATTGAATATGAACTTGGAAATTTATTTTCTAGTCATGTAAGTGAGGGGTATTTTTTCAACCCACTTTGTGAAATATTTGGTAGTAGTAAGGATGTGTTTATGGCCATTAGATGAGGTTGGGTTAATCTTCCCAATGAGATCAAGTCCCTGTATGGAAAATGAACATGGTGTAAGCATTGGTTTTAGTGTTTTGGCTAGGGCATGAATCAGATTAGCATGCTATTAACATTTGTCACACCTTTTAACATATATATATATATATATATATAGTTGGCCAATAATATCTAGTATGTAGGAGATTTTTGGCTATGATGGCCTCATTGGTGTGGGCTCCATATACTTCTTCATGAAGTTCCTATAACACTAATGTTGATTCTACTAAATTTAAACAAGTAGAGTTCCATAAAAACTATAGAGATAAAGGGTTGGTCCAAGTAAGGTATATCATGAAGCTTGGTGGGTAAAGGCCTTTTTTTATTTACATGATAGGTCTGGTGGCATGATATGGTCATGTAGGTAGGTATAGAGGTTTAAATACCTATTATCAATCAGACTCGCACCCTTATGAAGGTAGTTTCAGGCCTTCACAATCTGTTGAAACATGGAAACAATCTTAGGTTGTGGGTGACCTAATCAATAGATTGAATCTCTAGATTCTAAGGGCTAGCTCCCTTTGGTGTATCAATTAGGATCTTTGTTCTATGATGTAAACTTCTTAAGAAAAGGGAGAAAGAAAAATTGAAGGAAAATCCTATCTAATGATGGTGATACACCTAAATTTTGGTTGATCCACTCAAATTGAGCTCCTAAAACACTGATTTAGATAAGAAAAAAAATGAACTTTCAACTCCTATTGACCAATATGCATAAGTATTTCATAAAAAGAATTTATCTGATGATTAAATCTTGAGGGATATTATGGAATAGGACTAATTTAAATCACTAACAACCTACTTGCATCCACTATAACTTCAGCCAAAAGGCATCAAACATAGAACATGACCTACATAATCTGATCAGCTAGTAACTAGGTAAGAATTAAGACTTGGCAAGGAATAAAATTCTATCACATGTGAAAATCATTGACATAAATACACTATACCAATAGCTAGAAATTAAAAATTGTCCTATTAATCTAAAAAAGGTTACAACTCAATCTTTGGTAGAATTTTTGGTCTTGCCAAAAGAGGGATACAATTTAAGGCTAAAAAGCCAACTTATATAGAAAAGAATACAATAGCCAAGAGGTTGGCACTAAAAATAGAAGAGGAGATCAAATCCCACTTCATCGTAAGTCCAATTTTAAACTAAGCCAAGAGAAAAAAGCCTTCTAAAAATATTTTTTGTCTTTTATCTTGCATGAAAAGCTCTTTGGCATTGAAAAAGATAGTGGGCCTATCTTGGGCTATTCTTTTTCATGCATGAAATCTATGCTAACTTTGGATGTATTGACTTAAGTATGAATCAATTTAAAGTTGAGTTAGAACATGAGAATGCCCATCTTCATGAAAATCCATGCCATATCTGAATTTAAAACTCTGCTTGAACTATTGGAAACATTTGAAAGGCTCAGATTAATGAGACAAACAAGAATGCATGCATGAAATTTTGTGTTAAACTCTCCAATATTAAACTCCTTGAGCCCTTCATGCATTTGAGTCTCCATTTTTAGAACTAAAAGAGTCATGTTTGAAATGGTTACACATTTTGGATGTATCTAATCCTTCTTTGAGTCACCTTACATATATTTCTTATGGATTTTATATTTGGGCCTTTTTTTGTGGAATTGACTGCCTCTAGACTAATTATTCGTGGCTTACTCTCTTGGACCATTCCTTATGTGTCCTTATCTCATGTTTATTTCTTTCCTGATTGGTCCATTTCCTTTGAACAAAAATTTTGAAGGAATTATATCGTTCTATCTCTTTGCAAGTGACTTATCCTTTAGAAATCCTTCGAGCATTTGTCTATTTCAATTCCTTCGAACAAAAAGTCTGAAGGAATTCTTCCTTTCTAGATTTTCTCTCTTTCAAGCTTTGGCTTAGAGCACTTTGCCATGGAATTAACCTTTTGGATTTAGCAAAGTGACCCTTTAGGTTTTTTAGAACTACTCTTCAAGATTTTTGGCAAGCCCTTCAGCTTTCATCAAAACTTTTGTAATTACCCTTCAGATTTTTTTTCAATTGTCCTCCTTTTTGAAAACACCCTTTGACAACTTGAAAATTCCCTTCGAGCTTTTGAAAGAACCCTTCAGCATTTTGTAAAAGACTTTTCTTTCATTCATTTCCTTAGAATTGTTTCGAGCCTGTCTATTTCTTTCAAACATTCCTTCAGACAAAAAGTCTGAAGGAATTCTTTCATGTTAATCCTTTCTTTATTTCCTTGTCATTTTCCCATGGGTAAATCTTCCAAAATAATTATTTCAAACAATTTGTCTGAAAGAATTCTTTTAGACTTATCTATTTCCTAGACTTATCTATTTCCTTCTTCGAATTTTTGTGTTTGGACCTTTCTTTCAAACTTTTGACAATGGACTTTCTCAAAGGGAAAGTGCCCTTCAAGTTTTCTATAATGGACCTCTTGGCCTTTTAAAGCTGCCTTTCGTAAAAAATGAAAATGGTCCACTTGCCCTTGAAAAGTCCTTTGAGTTTTATGAAATGCACCCTTCTAAAAGGAAAGAATCCCTTGAAACTTTGCAAATGGATCATTTCTTCAGTAATTGACCCTTCGAATTTTTTGCAATGGTCCTTCAGCTTATTGTAAAGTACACCTTCCCTTCAAAACTTTGAAATGTCCCTTCGAGCTTTTTCAAAGTGTACCCTCGACCTTTCTCCAAGTAACCCTTCGGGAATTTGAATTAATCCCTTTGGCAAAATGAATTGGTCCTTTTTATCTCTGAAAATGCCCTCTTTTGAAGGGAAGGAACCCTTAAAAATTATGCAAATGGACTTTTCAATTAAAAAAAATCCCTCAAAATTTTATCAATTGCCCTTCGAGATTTTGTGAAGAACCTTCACAAAGGGAAAGAACCCTTTGAGAAACCTGTAAAGGACCCTTCTTCTTGTAAGGCCTGAAGTTCTCTTTAGAATTTGCTCCTTTCAACTACTCTAGTCAACATTTGTTCTTTCCTACAAAGAACAAGACAGGTGAAAGAAAACCCACTAAATCACCTAGACAACCTCAAGCCCTGTTAACCATGGATTTTTAAGGAATTTTTAGCAAGGGTGGAAATTTGACCTGTGGGGTCAAAATTGTCAATAGTTTAGCGACTCAACTAGGAAGCATGCCTAATATGCTTGGAAAACTTGGCCATATACATGAGTTTTGAATTCACAAAGAAATGACAAATCTAATCCATGAGTGCAAACTCTCTTTTGGCATGAGATGACCTTCATCCTTCAAAACAAAAAGGGGAACACACAAAATAGAAAACTAACAAATAAAATGTGCAAAAAAACACTTAATTGAAACAAAATAGAATGAAACTACTATGCTTGAATAGCACTTGAAGGAAAGCAAAACAAACTATGTACAAAGAGCTTCGCTCTTCAGTAGCAATGTTTTAGATGTATCCCATTAACTAGGATTGAAAGCTCCTCACCATCCTTATTTGCAAGTTTGAAGGAATTATGGGATTTGCAGTTGGAAATTGTATATGGACCACTCCAAAGGGAATCAAATTTTATGTGTTTTCATGGTTTATCTCTATTCTCATCCCACTTGATGACCAAATCTCCTTCTTTGAAACTTCATGAAGAAACTCCTTTGTCAAAAGTTCTCTTCACTCATGCTTGATGAATCTCCATGGCTAGCATGGACTAATTTCTCATCTCTTCCAACTCCATAAGCTAAACATACTCGATCTCTATAGGTTCATTCTCCAATAATTCAAATTGATGCATTAGTTCTAAAGAAAGAAACTCAAGAGAAATGGATAACCTTGTTTCCTTACCATTACCAACTTATATGGAGAGTTGGCTATTGACCTCTTGTAGGTGATCCTACCAGCCCATAGAGCTGACTTCAACTTGAGATGCCATGATCTTTGATTATCTTCAATAGTCCTTCTTATGATCCTTAATAGGTTCTTATTCATAGATTCAATAAGGCCATTACCTTGTGGTGAATAGTTTGATGAATTGATAAGATAAATCCCATGTTGGACATCCCATTGATTGATCCTAAATCCAAAAAAATCCATTTCATTATCAAAAATAATAGTTAAAGGAACTCTAAATCTAGTAAGCAAACCTTCATAGAAATCTAGAACATTGGTTTCATTTGCTTCTTTCAATGCCACTACTTCTATCCAACGTGTGAAGTAATTTGTAGCATTTAGAATCCATTTATGTCCTAAACTTGAAAGAATATTTATGAGACCAATAAATTCTAAACCCCATTGGACAAAAGGCTGATCCACCGTAATTTTTTGAAAAGGCAAGGCTACAAGTTTCACTTTTCCTACAAACATAACACACTATTTGCACTTTCTAACCCATGCATGGAAATCACCAAATATAGTAGGCTAAAAGTACCCACCTTTCATGATCTTAAGTGTTTTAGTTCTTATGGGAAAGTGTCCTCCACCATGTCCATCATGGAATTCTTTAGGCAATCTCTGAGTTTGGCTTGGTTCTACACATCTTAGCAACATGCCATTGATATCTTTCTTGAACAAAACACCATAAATAAGCAAATATGGAATTGATTGCAATCTAAAATATCTTCTTTTAGAAGCACTTAGATGAGAGGGATAAATACCATCTTAGAGATAGCTTACCAAGTCATGAAACCAACTAGAAGGTGAGGTATGACCAGCTATAACCTCTTCATCATTTGACACCAAAACAAGCTCATTAACCTCTTGTAAGTCTTGAGCTAGATGCTCACACAATCCTTTGCCTCTAATCAGCCTTGTGACCTTAATTTCCACATCATATTCCATTACCTTGGTTATCCAACGAGCTCTCTTCTCATCTATATCTTTGTTCAAAAGGAACTCCTTGATGTTTGGATGAGGAACCATTATGTGTATCTTGTTGTTAGACAACAAGTATCTAAACTTTTTAAGAGATATTATAACTGAAAGTAAATGTTTTTCAACAAAATAATACCTTGTTTCATATTCTTCCAAGACATGACTGAAGAAAGCTATTGGTTGCTCCAAAGCCTCATGATTTTGTTGCATAAGAATGCTTGAAATGGTGTCCATGTTAGCATATGTATACAAAATGAAATCTTTTGTAAAATCTGGATTTATAAGTGTAGGAGCACTAGTTATGGCTTTCTTTATATCCTCTAAACTCTTTACTCCTTCTTTGGACTAGATGAAGCTCTGATTCTTATTTAGCATGGTTGTAAGTGGCTTAGCTAAAATGGCAAAATCTGAAATATACCTCCTTATAAAGTTGATTTTCCCAAAGAAGATTTTCATAGCCTTTTTATGATTAGGCAAAGAGAGTATAAGAATGGAGTCTATCCTTTCAAAATTTATGCTTAAACCATGCTTTTAAACAACATGTCCAAGAAGCTTACCTTCATAAACCAAGAAGACACACTTGTTGGGATTTAAAGATATCTAAAATTGTCTACACATTTTGAACACTTGCTTGAGATGAACCATGTGATCACCTACATTCTTTGAAAACACTATTATATCATCTAAATAAATAAGTAAAAACTTGTTAAGAAGGCCTTGGAATGCCATGTCCATGGCTCTCTAAAAGGTTGCTCCAACATTAGATAAACCGAATGGCATCTTTCTGTATGCAAATGTCCCCCACTTGGTTGTGAAGGCTATCTTAAATTGGTCCTGTTCTTTGACCAAAATTTGATTGAAGCCACTATATCCATCTAATAAAGAAAATCTCTTTGAACCTGAAACTAGCTGTAAATTTTTTTCCATTGATGGTAATGGATAGTGATATTTAAGTGAAACCTTGTTCAAATCTTGAAATTCAGCACACAATCTAATCTCACCATTTTTCTTTTGTACCAGAATAAGATTTGCGACCCAAGTTGAGTGCTTGATTTAAAATATAATAGCTGACTCTATGAGCTTGTGAAGCTTATCTCTCATCAAAGGTCAAACTTAGGATTGATGGGCCTTTGTCTTTATCTCACTAGTTTAGTTTTAGCTTCTAACTCAATCGTGTGTTAAGCTAGACTTGGGTCAAACCCCTTGAGATCACTATACTACCATGAAAATATATCAAAAAAACTTGTTCATAATTCAATAAAAGCTTCTTTTTGTGAAGGAGTGCATACCTTACCCAACATTAAAATCTTATAAGCTGCAATCTCTACATTGGCATAGTGTTCTTTATTTATTGACAAGGATGACTTATCTTTCCTTAACTCACAATCACCACTGAAAATGTTCTAAAGTGTGAGAAATCCTTTGGGTAGCTTATTTTTTTTTAGTTGCACAATCTGATCACCATATTGTTGCAAGTGCTTTGGTTGGTTTCTTGAAGAAAACGTAGCCTCCTCTTGCAAGAATCTCATGATTTGATTGTCATCTTTGAAAACCTACCAATTCTCATGATTATCTGGAATAGAAGGCCTTACAACCACCTTTATGTGTGACTAAATTTTATCACTTTTTATATTAGCTAGGATACTAAATTGTGATCCATGGCAACCAACCTATCTACGTGTGTATTCTCGCCTCTTGGTATTGCATGAATGTTAAAAGCTTGATAATATTCAAGTAAGTCCCATATTCTATGCTTTTAATATTTAAGCAATAAATTTTTACATACATTAAAACCTCTTACTTGGTGAACTACAACTTCACTATCATCAAAAACTTGCAAGGTGTTGACTTTCATCTTCTTAGCCCACTGCAAATCATGAATTAGTGCCTTATACTCTACAACATTGTTTAAATAGCCAAACCAAATTTTAATAGAATATAAATAAATTTTATTTTTTGGAGAAACCAACATCATTCTAGCTCTGGTTCCATGCCTATTCCTCAATCCATCAAAGTACAATTACCATAGACCTTCACTAGACTCATCATCCTTAACCATGGTTGAAATTGGTGCATCATTCTTGTGAAGGCAATGCACACCAAGTCCTTCTTATTAAATTATCTTATAAGGATCATGCTCATGTAAGGTAGAAGCTGACTCATTAAGAAATAAATCTAGAACTCCATCCAAAGGTGAATCATTTTCTATTTCACTATTTTCTAGCACATCATCTGAAATGATACAGTTAGTGTTTATAACACTTAGCATATATGGCTCCATATGGAAACATGCAATAGGATCAAAGTGAATTGTTACCTTGGTACTATATCTAGTTCTAAATAACAAATAAGTCTAATCATCTAATAAATATCCCCTAATCTTTGATGTGAAGTCCCTTGAAAGGCACATAGCAAAGTAAGGAGGCAAGTCTATCACAACAATATCCTGTTGAATAGTAACATTGGGACAAACATGTAATGTAAATTTTAGATATTTGATGATGCCTACCATATTTTTTGGTGACCCATCCAATTTTAATACTCCCTTAGTGTTTGGCTCATAGACAAGGTTGAGTTTGTCTGCAATCTATTTAGGCATGATTGTACTACTAGCTCCACTATCTACCATACAATTATGAACCAAAGTATCACCTACTATCAAATAAAGGTAAAAATGAGGAGTTTTCTTTACTTTTACCTTAGTTTTTTCCACCTTTTCCATCTTATTTACTTATTTTACCTTTTGCTTAGTTGGTTGATCTGAATTAGTCAAGACAACACCTTCTTTCTCTATCAGTTTTGGAGACAATTTGAGAGCTGAAAGCTCTTGGATGAGCATATCTTTTTGTCTTGGAATGGAAAGAGAATCCCACATGATAATATTGATGTTATAATTCTTCATTTGATCCACTATACTGAAATGAGATCCATTAACCTTTGGTTGCACCTTTTAAAGCACTGGCTACTCATGGAGTAGAGGTAGTTGATGTACCTTACCAACCTCTATATTCTAATTTTTCTATATTGTACAAATAGAAAGTTATTATTTTTTACTCTTATAAATAAACCTAGGATTACTTGAATCATTTGTCACCTCTTGAGCCTCTTCAATGGCTCTTCTTTTAGCTCTAGTTATAGCTACAACTTGACCACTTGAATTGTTGGTTTAAACACCTTGAGTAAAATAAACATAATCTACTTGCCAATTTACATTAATGGCATCAGGCTACCCTTGAACTTAATGAGTCTCTCCTTGTGATGCCAAACCAATATCTTGGTACTGACCTCCTTGAAAAGAAAACTCTTCTTATGTCATTTGTGGCAGGTGATGTCATGTGATACTAAGGCTTGGTTTTGAGCATCATTGAGATTTGAGGACTGCCATCCTAAATCCTGCATCATGTTATTTTTTAGGTGGGGTGGGAATAATGACCTTTGAAGTGGAAGGAGCATTAGGATTAAAGGAAACATATGACTTAGCTGGAGTTATGGCTCCTTGTGCCCAATAAGGTGGTTTATTCTCTCTAAAACCCTGATAAGGAGGCCTTTGATCTTTGAAGGGCTAATAGGTGTTATGATTTTGTTTTTGATAGGGCCTATTAGATTTATATTTCTACCTTTTGAGTTGTACTATTTCATTCCCAAAGGACTGTAACAAGCTTTTCAACTCTCCTATCTCACTAGCTTGACTAATAGGGCCTATAATTTGAGCTTGAGGTGATGAAATAGGAGCTAAGGATGGGATTTGAGGAAATTGAGGCGATAATATAGAACTTATTTCTATAAATATAGGCAATGGAGGTCTTATATAAATCTTACCAGCTGGTATCAAACTATTTTCTACCCTTATTACAACCTCATAAGCATCTAGCAAGATAGTACCACCCATTGACTGTATCATCACACTAAGGTCAAAAATAAGGGCTTTCAGATAGTATAGAAATGCATATTCTAGGGATGGCATTATAAACATAGGTATTTTTGTCCATGTCTTTTAGAATCTGAGGTCAAAATCAAACATGAACTCATGAGGAGCCCTTGTTATGGCAGTCAATTGCTCAACTAAATATAGGTGATCAGATTTGTCCTCAAATTGTTTGACTAAGGATACACCCAATTTATCCCAAGTAGAAATGGAATTTAGTGGGAGATTTTTATACCATTGCAATGATTTTTCTTTGAAGGAAGTAAAAATAAATCTGATAGCAACATTATTTTCAACAACATTATGGACTAAACAAAGATTAGCCACATCTTGGATGTGCTCAATAGGGGTTTTTTTATTTTCTCCTAAAAAGAATGGGATACTCTTGAGGGAAAACACCAAAATGTCATCAAACTAGGCTAAATTTAGTGGGATACCTCTATTGAATGGAGAAAACACTTGATTTCTGATGGCCATTTGGGTAGTGGGGGTTGTCGTGGTTAGAACAGTAGGATAACTAGGAGGCAAATACTATTTTTGAGGATATGATTTTGCCCTCCTAAATCTTGATCTCTTATAAGATATAATTTCAAAACAAATACCTTTACATGCTAACCTTGTGGTAAATTTTGGCATGAAAGAATTGCCTAAATGATGTTATGAACTCTACAACCTGAAGAACCTTTAGCTTGAAGATGAATATTCTCATCTATTGCAAATGCTTTTCTTCAACTTCAAACTTCTTCAGATCTGCAAAATATTTCTTTGTGGTCCCACCAACCATGCCAAAAACTATTGTTAATCAAACTCACACCCTTGTGAAGGTGGTTTCAAGCCTTCATAGTCTGTTGAAACATGGAAATAATCCTAGGTTGTGGGTGACCTAATCAATGGATTGAATCTCTAGATTCTAAGGGCTAGCTGCCTTTGGTGTATCAATTAGGATCTTTGCTCTACGCTACAAACTACCTAAGAAAAGGGAGAAAGAAAACTTGAAGAAAAATTCTATTTAATGATGGTGATACACCTAAATTTTAGTTGATCCACTCAATTTGAGCTCCTAAAACACTAATTCAGACAAGAAAAAGGCTAAAATTTCAACTCCAATTGACCAATATGCATAAGTATTTCATGAAAAGGATTTATCTGATGATTAAATTTTGAGGGATATGATGCAACAGGCCTAATTTAAAGCACTAACAACCACTTTTATCCACTATAACTTCAACTAAAAGACGTGAAACGTAGAATGTGACCTACATAATCTGATCATCTAGTAACTAGGTAAGAATCAAGACATGGCAAGGAAAAAAATTCTATCACATGTGTAAATCACTAACATAAATACACTATACTAGTAGCTGGAAATTAAAAACTATCCTTCTATTAATCTGAAAAAGGTTACAACTCAATCTTTGGTAGAATTTTTGGTCTTACCAAAAGAGGGATACAATTCAAGACTGAAAAACCAACTTATATAGAAAAGAATACAATAGCCAAGAGGTTAGCACTAAAAATAGAAGAGGAGATTAACTCCCACTTTATCCCAAGTCCAATTTTATCTATGCCAAGAGAACAAAGCCTTCTAAAAATATTTCTTGTCTTTTGTCTTTTATGAAAATCTCTTTAGTGTTGAAAAAGATGGTGGGCCTATCTTGGGTTGTTCTTTTTCATGCATGAAATCTATGCTAACTTTAGATGTATTGAATTAAGTATGAATTGATTTGAAGTTAATTTGGAATGTGAGAATGTCCACTATTGCATGGAAAGCATGAGTGGATGTAGCACTTGATAACCAGTCAACTAGAACTCAAGACTAGTCAAACTCCAATGATCTCCACCTGCATGAAAAGCTACGTCACGTCTAAATTGAGAAATTTGCTTAAACTACTTAAAATGTTTGAAAGGCTTAGATAAATGATACAAACAAGAGTGCATGCATGAAATTTTGTGTTAATCTCTCCAACTTTAAACTCCTTGAGTCCTTCATGCATTTGAGTCTCCATTTTAGAACTAAAAGAGTCATGTTTGAAATGGTTACACATTTTGGATGTGTCTAATCCTACTTTGAGTCATCCTACATGTATTTCTTGTGAAGTTTATGTTTGAGCTCTTTTCTACATAATTGACTTCCTCAGAACTAATTATCCATGGCTTACTCTCTTGGACCATTCCTTCTATGGCTTTATCCCATGTTTATTTCTTTCCCAATTGGTCCATTTCCTTCGAACAAAAAGTCTGAAGGAATTATATCCTTTTGTCTTTTTTTAAGTGACTTATCCTTCAAAAATCCTTTGAGCATTTGTCTATTTCAATTCCTTTAGACAAAAAGTCTGAAGGAATTATTCCTTTTCAAATTTTCTCTCTTTCAAGCTTTGGCTTAGGGCACTTTACCATAGAATTGACCCTTCAGCTTTTGTAAAGTGACCCTTCAGATTTTTTGCAATGGTCCTTCAGCTTATTATAAAGTCCACCTACCCTTCAAAATTTTGAAATGTCCCTTCAGGGTTTTTCAAAGTGTCCCATTGACCTTTCTCCAAGTGACCCTTCAAGTTTTTGAAATGATCCCTTCAGCAAAATGAATTGGTCCTCTTTATCTCTAAAAATGCCTTTTTCTAAAGGGAAAGAACCCTTCAAAATTTTGTAAATAGACCTTTCAACTGAAATAAAATCCCTTAAAATTTTATCAATTACCTTTTGAGCTTCTATGAAGAACCTTCTTGAAGGGAAAGAACCCTTCAGGAAACCTGTAAAGGACCCTTCTTCTTGTAAAGCCCGAAGTTCTCTTTAGAATTTACTCCTTTCAACTGCTCTAGTCAACATCTGTTCTTTCCTACAACGAACAAGATAGGTGAAAGAAAACCCCCTAAATCACCTAGACAACCTCAAGGCCTGTTAACCATGGATTTCTAAGGATTTTTTTAACAAGGGTGGCAATTTGACCTGTGGGGTCAAAATTGTCGACAATACCATATAGAGTTGGGACCAATAATATCACATATCATTACAATGGTTGAAGGTTCATGATCCAACACTAGAATATTTTCAATGAGGAATTGATATTTTTTTATCTTATCTATGTGATGGATCAAAGAGCCAATGGTGGCCATGGCATCTGTTGTTTTGTTACTAGCCCTTGGTATGGGTTCAAAACGGATGTCACCAATCTACTATTTGAGAGTGTCAATCATGGCCTTGTATGGCACTAGCTTATCATCTTTGGTATGAAAGTGGTCTGTAACCTAATTAATAATTAATTGAGAATCACCATAAACCTTTGGTTGTTAAACATTCCATTATACTACTTGGTGAATCCCTATAATGAGTGCTTCATATTCATCCATGTTGTTAGTACAAGGAAAGTTGATACATAATGATTGAGGGATAATATCCCCATGTTGTATCATAAATAACACACCTACCCTCGATCTATGTGAAGTGAATGATCCATCAAAATATAGCTTCCAATGTTGCTCCTCAAGAGGTGTTTCAATGATGGTCATAATGGACTCATTTGGGAATTGAAAAGTTAAGAGGTTTTATATCTATAAGGGGAGGTTCAATAAGCTAATCTATAAGAACTTATCCCTTAATAATTTTTTGGTTGACATCTTCTATCTTAAACTCACTCAAAATCATTATCCATTTAACCATGTAACCTTGTAAATTTATCTTGGATAGTAGATACTTGAGCAGATCTACATTGGAAATAATCATGGTCTTGTTGTTTAGCATGTAATGACACAATTTATGTGTTGTGAAGACCATAGCTAAATGATGTTTTTCAATAGGCATATAATTGTGTTCATACGTGACCAGTGTACAGCTTAAATAATACACATGTTATTTTCCATTGTCATCATGTTGAGCTAGAAGTGCCCCTAGGGCTTTGTCTATGGCAGATGGATACAGTAAGAACATCATTCCTGACATAGGTGGAAATAAAATAGGTGGATTTGTAAGATATTCTTTGAGGTGCTATAAGGTTTTCTAGCATTCTTCATCCTAATGAAATGTAACACCCTTCTTTAGTGTGTAAATAGATGTCATTTATTGACTAATTGCAAAATGAATCGCCTGATATATTGAATCTTACCCTATAAGCTACAAATCTAATTTAAATTGGAAGGTGGTGGCATATCTATAATGGTTTGTACTTTGATAGGATCAATTGCAATGCCTCTATGAGAGATGATAAAGCCTAACAATTTGCCTGAAGTAACATAAAAAATCCACTTTTCAAGGTTGAGTCTGACCTTGTATTCATGTAGCCTCTCAAATATTTTCTAGATTACAAATGGATGATTAGCCCTGGTCTTTGATTTACCCAATATGTCATTAACATAGTCTTCAATAATGGCATCCATCATATCATGAAATATGATAGTCATGGCTATTTGGTATGTGGCCCCAACATTCTTGAGACAAATGACATAACCTAATAACAAAATATTGCCCATAGAGTGGTGAACATTGTCTTATGTTGGTCTTCTGGCAAAATATGAATATGGTTGTATCCTAAAAATCCATCCATTAGTGAGAGCATTTCATACCCCACTGTGGAGTTGAAAATCATGTCAATGTTCGATAGAGGCTTCTTGGGGTAGGCCTTGTTTATATCTTTGAAATCAGTACATATTTTGATTCCTTCAGGCTTCTTATTGACAGGCATAACATTCAAGATCCACTCTGAGTAGTCGATCGATCGAATACATCTTGCTTTTAATATTTTTTCCAATTCTTTCTTTACTAATACAACAATATAAGGATGCATTTTGTGTAATTTTTTCTTCATGAGGTTGACATCAGGATGTACAACAAGATGGTGTATAACCAAGGTGGGGTCCAAACCTAGCTTGTCTAAATAGGCCCTAGAAAAGATGTCAACAAATTCCCTTAAAATGGATGTAAAGACTTCATGTTCCTCTTCGGTGAGGAACAGACCTAATTTGATCCATTTCGGGTCATCTAGAGTCCTGATGTTGACTTTTGTAGTATCTTCTATGAGGATAGTTGAACCATCTTCTAGAATGGTTAGAAATGTTTTAAATTGGCTTACAACTATAAAGTCCTTTGTTTGAACTAGCTCTTCAAGTTATCCTAAACAAGATGAATTAGAATCTCCCAATGGTAGGGATGGCCATGTTACAAACACTATTAGAAATTATTGAATAATGCCTTCAAAGGCATGTTATTATTTAGAACTAAATTTGGCCCTAAAAGTAAGTTCATCATTGGTGGTCTCCTAAGCTTTATTAGGGGAATGGTGAACACCCCCATCTAATGTCACGTGAAACACATTTTTACCATAAGACTGGCCTTTCTCTTTATTTTTACAATAGTCTAGAAGTGCCTCAAAGAGGTTTTCACTTTGAGACCTCAAAATTTTATTTATTTGTTTGTGGCTAAGGGTGTTCATCTATTCTCAAAAATAGGTTGTAGAATCCAGCTTGATTGAGAACCCTTGTTTGTGGTCTCCCAACAAAACATTGTCCCTTAGGCCTAGGAAATCATAAAAGGCCTCATCATTTTCAAACTTGTCTATAGGCACTGTGGATTCTTATTGGTCCTAGGCTATAGGTTGAGGGTAATAAAGAGGAAGTGGATTATTGAAAATAATTAGGGAAAGGGTACAAATGACATGAGGGTCAAATAAATTGGTATTGGAAAGGTCTTTTCAAATGCTATGATCAAACTCTACTTCGCTATCATTATTGTCATCACTAGTTGTTGGCATTAGAATGTGAATAAGATATATAGGGTCACCCCCAAGTGGTTTAAATCTAACACCATAGTTTCCTTTATACCATGTTATAGATATTGGCTCAAGTGTACCCTACTGATTTGGCCTGAGGCCTCCTCCTTCATAAGATTGATTCTCCATGATCCAATTATGAATAAGATACTTGGCATTTTTGTAGCAGTCAACCAACTTCTCATTGTATAACCAAGATTCATTTTTGGTAAGTGGGTCCTCTTCTTGGCCAGTGGCTGATGTGAAAATGATAGGAATTGGACTATGCAATTTTCCTTTTCCATTTCATTTCCATTCCATGCAAGGTGGCTTGGATTTAGGTATTTCAAAGGACTAGGGGTTCTTTGGAATCTTGACAATGTGAAAAATGTCATGGGTCAAATATTCTCCTGGGCCATTAGCCAAAATGGTAAATTGATTAGACAATTCAAGAAGTGGCATAAGATGAATCAAAGTTATCTGGGTCTATGCAATTATCCTATAGTAAATCAACAAGTATTTCTATTCCTTTGTCCTTTTTGGGAACTGGATCTAGGCTAAAGCAGTAGTTATAGCTTTTGTACTCAAATTCCAAATGTTTATAATGTTCATAGGGCTGTAAATCTCCATTGATGGTGACCTTCGTACCTGAGTGAGAGAATTTGAGATATTAGTGCAATGTTGAAGCGATTGCATGAAGTTCATGTAGCCAAGGTCTACCCAATAGAAAATTATATGATAGGTCTAGGTTTAACACATAGCAAAGTGTATCATGGATTAAAGGCCCAATGATAATGGTAAGCTTATGGTGCCTTATGATTCCTACTCTTCATGGTCATAGGCCTTGATTGTGATTATTTCCAGCTAAAAATTGATTATTGTGTATCCAATATGCTTGATGAGCTTTAGAGACACAATATTCAGGCCCAATCTATTATTTATGAGGACATGTTTAACTTTGTGTCATGTTATGGCAACTTTAATGTATAATGGATTGTTATGAAGAGGGCCAAGGGATGACATATCATTGGTCGAAGGTTAACTATTGGCATAGGGATTTATGTCCAACCAAAGCTTGGAATTTGTTTGGGGATGTGTCATTGGGAACTTGGGATTGGCCTAGGAACTTTGTTAAAATGTTTTTATGGATCATAGATGTATGCAATAAATCCAAAATGGAGATTTATGCAGGAATCTTTTTAAATTTGTTCCACAATTTTGAATGACCTTTCTTTCACACCAGTATATGGCTTATTCCTAGCTAGAACGATGGGTTGGATGGGTTTAGTGGTAGGTAGATGTGGGTTGGGAATGGTTATCTTTGACGGTTGAGTTATGATTGCACAATCAAGATTAGATACATGATCGATGTTACTAAAAAATGATTATGTAGGGTGGCTAGATAAGATAAGTCTCAGTTATTGATGCACTTGTTTTTGGTCAATAGGTAAAGATGAATTATTGGTATAACATCTAAAAGTAGTAATCCTTGGCTGCTAGTGCACCTATTTATGGTCCCAAGTTAAGGAAGGATTTGTTGGGGATCAACCAACAATATGATTACACTTATGAAAGCAATAAACCACAGAATTAAATCAGATAGATAAGTAACTAGAATGATAAATAGCAAAGAACAAGAGATACAAGAAACCACCCTGAAAACTTGTATTAAACTCTTTACAGAAGGAATACAATTGAAGAAACTTTTTTCTTCCACACCTCTCTCAGATGTACAGATCTCTCTCTAGATCTCTTTCCCTCAAGAGCTCTCTCTCTCTCAAGTACAATCAACTCCAACAACCTGGAATGATTCACCTATACAATTCTGTACTATTCTTCAACATTCACACAATGAACTACTACTACCATAAGCTAAGAAGATCTTTCCTACATATAGAATTAGGAAACTTGAGCATGCACTTACAACCAACAGTTAAGCCTCTTGAACAAGGGCTCTAAAAATAGTCTTGCTAATAATAGAGATGCAGACTTAAGACTACAACTTAATCTAATCATGTAAACACTTAGTTCTATCCTCGGAAATAGCTTTCTGGACGCACAGGTAATCGACGCCGGTTCCTGCCTGCTTGCCTGTGACCGACGTCGGCCGATCTCTACCGACGCCAGTGTCTCTTCAACTGTTCCTGACTAACGTCGATCGCTCCTGACCGACGTTGGTGACTGTGTAAACCTGCAACTTTGGTAATGCGCTCCTTGGTGAAGCTTTTAGGCTCCACACCTTAACAATCTCCCACTTGGAGATAAACAGTTGCACCAGTACCTGTACAGCAACATCTTCTAGCTCCTCCATCTTCAACTCAATCATGAAGACCAACAAAAGTTGAATGAAAATTCAACTTCTCCTTTGTAACCAGCTTGGTTAACATATCAGCAGGATTCCTATCTGTATGGATCTTCTCCAGCTTCAAATCACCATCCTCCAATACCTGCCGTATGAAGTGGTACCTAAGCTGTATGTGCTTGGTTCTTGAATGAAAGGCCGAATTCTTAGCCAAATGGATTGCACTCTGACCGTCACTATACAATCTACAACTCCCATGCTCCCTTCCAAGCTCTTCCATGAACCGTGTCATCCATATCATCTCTTTGCTAGCTTCTGTGGCTGAAATATACTTGCTTCTGTAGTTGACAAGGCAACAACCTTCTGCAACTTTGATATCCAGCTAACTGCCATTCCACCAACAGTGAAAACATATCCTGTGGTGCTCCTCCTGCCATCCAAATCACCTACCATATCTGAATCTACATAACCATGTAGAGAAGTATCTGAACCTCCATAGCACAAGTGCCTACTGCTGGTTCCTCTCAGATATCTAAGGATCCACTGAACTGCTTTCCAGTGTTCCTTCCCTGGATTGGCCATATACTTACTTACAACTCCCACTGCTTGGGCAATATCCGGTCTAGTACACACCATTGCATACATTAAACTCCCTACTGCGGAAGAATATGGAACTTTACTCATGTACTCTACCTCATCATGTGAATTAGGACATTGTTCTTTACTCAACTTAAAATGTCCAGCCAAAGGTGTGCTTACCAGTTTTGCATCCTGCATATTGAATCGTTTAAACACCTTGTTCACATAATCCTCTTGAGACAAAATCAACCTGTGATTTTTCTTGTATCTCTTAATGCTCATGCCAAGGATTTTCTTTGCTGCTCCCAAATCCTTCATGGCAAATGTTTGATCTAATTTCACCTTAAGCTCAGAGATATCATGCATGTGTGATCCTGCAACCAGCATATCATCTACATACAACAATAAGATAATATATCTACCATTATCCAATCTCTTAAAATACACACAATGGTTAGATTGACACCTACTGTAGCCATGCTCAGTCATAAACCTGTCAAATCTCAAATACCACTGTCTAGGAGCTTGCTTGAGGCCATACAAGTTTTTCTTCAATCTGCACACTAACTTCTCCTTACCTTTGACCTCAAATCCTTTCGACTGTTCCATGTATATTTCTTCATCCAAATCTCCATGAAGAAATGTTTTCTTAACATCTAGCTGCTCAAGATGCAAATTCTCAATAGCAACTAAAGACAATATAACCCGTATAGAAGTCATTTTAACAATAGGAGAAAAAATCTCACCAAAATCAATACCTGGCTTTTGTGCAAATCCTTTCACTACCAACCTGGCCTTATATCTCATCTGTCCATTCTCACCTTCCTTCAACCTGTAGGTCCATCTGTTCTTCAGTGTCCTCTTATCAGCTGGCAACTCAACCAAATCCCATGTTTGGTTCTCTCTTAAGGACTCCATTTCCTCTTTCATGCCTAGCTCCCACTGACTCTTGGACTCCACCTGTAATGCTTCTTCAAAACTCTCTAGTTCTCCACCATCAGTTAGCAATAAATAGAATAATGAAGGAGAATATCTAATTGGAGGCTTACTTACCCTTTCTAACCTCTTGATGGGCATCTGAGACTCGTTCACAACACGCTGTCCGCCTAAATTCTCTGACAGTGACCGACCTCGGTCACCTGCAGACCTGTTACTGGCCAACGCCGATTCTTCCTGATCGACGTCGATGCCTATCCTGCCGACATCGGTCTCTGTATGACCGACATCGGTTTTTGTCCTGTCGACGTCGGTTCTTGACCTGCCGACGTCGGTCTCTGTGTTTTCCTGCAAGTGATTATTTCTTTTTCCCACGAGCTCATTTTGGACCGTTAGCTCATCCAATTCTCCATTGCTCTGCCCAGATTGATTCAGCTTCTTTATCTGATCACTATACATCACTTTTTTATTGAAAACAACATCACAGCTCCTAATTACCTTGTTAGTTCCTAGATTCCAAAGTATGAAACCAAAATCATCTGAGTCATAACCAATAAACGTGCACCTCATAGACTTAGCATCCAGCTTCTTTTTACTTTCCTTATCAACGTGCACAAAGGCTTCACAACCAAAAACTTTGAGATATGAGAGATCTACCTTTTTACCTATTCATGCCTCTTCTAGAATTCCACCATCTAGAGCTGTAGAGGGTCCTCTGTTAATCAGGTACACTGCAGTGTCAACAGCTTCTGCCCAAAACTCTAAGGGCAAACCAGCATGCAATCTCATACACCTTGCATGCTCCATTATTGTTCTGTTCATCCTTTCAGCAATTCCATTCTACTGAGGTGTCCTTGGAACCATCCTTTGCCTATGGATTCCATGCATATAACAATAATCTCTAAACTTATGACTGCAGAACTCACCACCATTGTCAGATCTCAGGCACTTCAATCTTCTACCTGTTTCATTCTCAACCATAACCTTCCAAATCTTAAAAGTCTCAAATACATCAGATTTCTTCTTAATACAATAGATCCATACCTTTCTTGTAGCATCATCTATGAACGAAACATAGTACTGTGATCCTCCAATAGAAGCAACTTGAGCTGGTCCCCACACGTCTGTGTGAACAAGCTGCAACTTATGCCTCTTCTTAGTTGACCCAGTCTTAAGAAAACTCACCCTCTTCTGTTTTCCAAACACACAATGCTCACAAAATTCCAGATCTATGCTTTTCAAAATTGAAAGCTTACCTCTAGACTTAAGAATTGACATCCCCTTCTCACTCATGTGGCCAAGCCTTGAGTGCCACAATTTAGCATCCACATCTGAAGTAGATAATACATAAGGAGAATTGTTAGTAACACAATTACATAAATAGAGAGTACCAACTCTCTTACCTCTGGCCATTACAAGTGCACCCTTGGTCACCTTCCAAGATTCTGTTGTGAGAGTTACTATACAACCCTCATCCCCTAACTTTCCTGCAGAAATCAAATTTCTCTTCAAGCTAGGAACATGCATCACATCTCTCAACACCCATGTGTTTCCATTCTACATTTTAAGCTACACTTTACCTTTGCCAATAATTTTACAAGGCTCATCATCCCCTAAATACACTATTCCAAAATCTCCATGGATATAGTCACTAAAATATTCTCTATTAGGGGTAGCATGAAAAGATGCACCAGAATCTAAAACCCAAGATTCTATATTATTATGCAAAGAGAATATTAAAGCATCTTGTGCAATACCTGCAACCTTTGCTTCTTCCTTTCCTTCGTGCTAATTGTCCTCCTTAGGCTTTGACCAGCAATCTCTGCTTATGTGCCCCATCTTTCCACAATTCCACCATTATGGCTTCCTGCCATTTCTGGATTTGGAACTACCTCTCACCTTAGACTTAGATCTTGATCTCCTCTTGCTCCTCTCTTTTTGCCTTCCCCTGCTCTCAAAATTTAAAGCGTTCCCTGATGTTTCCTCTGTGCTTTTCTTGTGAATTTCCTCATTCAAGATAACACTAACAACATCCTCTACTTTTAAAACATTTGAAGCAAATGCAGTATTAGAAACTGCCATTACCAAGCTATGCCAGCTTTTAGGCAAAGAACATAATATTAAAAGATCTTTAATTTCATCATCAAACACAATTTTGACTGAACTTAATTGATTAACAATTCCATGGAAATCATTCAGATGATTAGATACAGATCCACCTTCCTGCATATGCAAATTAAATAACTGCTTCATAAGATATACCTTATTTGAAGCGGAGGGTTTTTCATACAAATTTGCTAAAGTAGTCATCAACTCTACCGTTGTCTTTGCCTGTGATAAATTAGATATCACAGTGGATGCCAGACTCAGTCTTATAGACCCCAGAGCCTTTCTATCAAGAACTTCCCATTCTTCATCATCCATGTCTTTGGGCTTCTTTGCAATCCCACCTAACGGTAAGTATAGATCTTTTTGATATAGATAATCCTCTATCTGCATTCTCCAATGTTGATAGTTCTTGCCATTGAACTTCTCCATTCTCAATTTACTTTCTTCTGCCATTGCTTCTCCCACTCAAACAGAAATCCCTGCAGAAACCCCTGTGAGCAACTTGTAATCAATACACACTACACAGATCTGAACCACCTGTTAGTGAACCTAAGCTCTAATACCACTTGTGGATATCAAGCTCTAAACCTGCAACCAAGCTCTAATACCACTTGTTGGGGATCAACCAACAATATGATTACACTTATGAAAGCAATAAACCGCAGAATTAAATCAGATAGATAAGTAACTAGAATGATAAATAACAAAGAACAAGAGATACAAGAAACCACCCTGAAAACTTGTATTAAACTCTTTACAGAAGGAATACAATTGAAGAAACTTCTTTCTTCCACACCTCTCTCAGATGTACAGATCTCTCTCTAGATTTCTTTCCCTCAAGAGCTCTCTCTCTCAAGTACAATCAACTCCAACAACCTGGAATGATTCACCTATACAATTCTGTACTATTCTTCAACATTCACACAATGAACTACTACTACCATAAGTTAAGAAGATCTTTCCTACATATAGAATTAGGAAAATTGAGCATGCACTTACAACCAACAGTTAAGCCTCTTGAACAAGGGCTCTAAAAATAGTCTTGCTAATAATAGAGATGCGGACTTAAGACTACAACTTAATCTAATCATGCAAACACTCAGTTCTGTCCTCAGAAATAGCTTTTTGGACGCACAGGTAACCGACGTCAGTTCCTGCCTGCTTGCCTATGACCAACGTCGGCCGATCTCTGCCGATGCCAGAGTCTCTTCAACTGCTCCTGACCGACGTCGGTCGCTCCTGACCGACGCCAGTGACTGTGTAAACCTGCAACTTTGGTAATGCGCTCCTTGGTGAAGCTTTTAGGCTCCACACCTTAACAGGATTATTGACATAGATAAGTTAATTGGAATTGTTTATCAACAGTCATGTTTTGTTAACACATGGTCTTAGATTAATGGTAATGGTTGAAACATGACCTCTCGTAATATGGCTTACAACTTTATTATAATCATGTACAACTACTTGGTAAGTCTATTGGGTATTAGGATCATTTTGGCCTTGGTTCTATCCATTCGATTAATAACATTGTTATTACTGCTAGAATTATTATGTTACAATTATTGATACTACTATTATTGTTGCTTTGGCCTTTGTGGTTGTTGTTATTGGTTGTTATTGTTATGTTGTGGAAAAGGGTTTTGGTAGATATCTAGGTTCTGATTAGATGTAAATGATCTATTATCTAATGTAATTTCTCCATTTTCAAACATATTTTCAATGTGGTGCTTGATCTACACATGATGATGTAGATTATGTCCATGAACATGATGGTATTCACAGAACTCATTCTCTCTATACTAGTCTGGATTAGGAATACCCTCAGGATAGTGCTTTAGTATTGGCCAACTAATCATATTAGAGGTGGATAGTTTTCAAAACACAACTTTAATAGGTTCTCTAAGGTCACTAAAAATATGATGTGTAAGCACATTTCTCCTTGGAAGAGGGGTTTGTAAAGGTAATGGTTGGTGTGTTTGTTGAGCTGGTCTAGGTTGATGCGAAGGTTGCATTGATTGAATGGTTTTTTGTTGAGGATTAATTTTCATGTGTGGTATAGGTTGAGCAGATGGTGTTTACACTATTTAGACATGTTGTGACTTAGTTACTCCATTTTTAATAAGATTCTTATCGTAGTTAAATTGCTTGGATTTTTCATAATTACTAGTCTGCGCTAGTGCTGACACTTGCACTTAGACTTGGTTTTGGTTTTGAGTTTAGTCAGTTCCTTGGTTTTGGTTCTAATTTTGGTTTGATGAGTTGAGCTTGATAATCCCTTTATTAATAAGGGCCCTTTCAAATAACAAACCTTTATTGATGATCTCTTTAAAAGAGTGTGCACATTACAACTCTAGATGGTAAGATATATCACTGTGGAAGTTTTTGGTAAACACAATGGCTATTTTTTTGTCTGGTAAGCTATGGGTGAAACAACTAGCAAGTACTCTCCATTTCTGTAACTTGCAAAGCTTTCACCAGCTTTCTACTTGTCTTGAGTCAAATCTACCAACAAAATCTCATGTTCAATATTGTAGGAGAAATGTTACACAAATTTATCTGAAAGGTCATCAAAATTAGATATTGAATTCTTTGACAATTTTAAGAACCATTCCAAAGCCTATCCTACTAGATTTTAGGGAAACAAGAGGAATAAATAAATGTTGTTGTAGGCCACTAGTTGGCAAGCAACAAAAAAATATGTCAAATGGGCCTTAGGGTCTCCTTTACCCTTATATTTTTCAAATTTTAGTGGTTTGTACCCTAAAAGAAATGGTATCTACATAAACTCTATGTTGAATGGATAGGAACACACATCATCCAAATTAAACTTCTTGGTCTATTTCCTAGCTTGGATGGTAGTAATTACATCTTTCATTTGTTGCAGTTCTTGTGCCAAGAAGCTAAATGGAACATTGGTATGAGGTGGAGGTTGGGTGGTCAAAGGCATAATTCTTTAACCAAGGTACCATGGAGGAATGGTTTGTTGTCGAATGTTGGTTTGGTTAGTGAATAGACCAATAATATGCATACATAGATTGGGATTAGTTTGTTGAAATTACATGCGTTATGGTGCAAAATTTTGGTTTGGATTTGATATATAGCCCTGGTTTTGGGGGAATTATGGTTGAGATGGAAGGATATGGATTTGAGTGAAACACTGTGTCTACTACGATTGAGTAGGGACTTGTTCTTGACTAATCAAACCTTGATAAATAAGGGAAACTTATGGACTAAGGCCTTATTATTGGATCTATGGCATGTTCTATGCAAAAGATAATTGTTGCCTAATTGGTATTTGTTGGATAAAAGTACCTCTTGGTTATGTGAACACTCATTGTGAATTTGATGTTTGTTAGATATTTGACATTTATCACTGACCAATAGACATACATTATTGATTAAACAATGTTTTCAAAGGCATGTTGGTTTGTGACTATTGAGGTGTACTTGTCATTACCTAATGAGATGGAACATTGGTTGTCCCCTACTAAGGTGGCAAAATGTTTTACCTCTGCTATATTGGTATACTAGATTGTGCTTGTTATTGTGGAATGTTAGTCATTACCTATTATGGTGGAGTAAAATTCATCATGTTTTGTTTAAGTAAGGCACTAGTTTGCATTTGACTAATTAATCCTTACGATTATGTGCTTTATGAAGTAGCTAGTTGAGGATTGGAGGTAACTTGTTTTGGTTAGGATGTAGGGGTTCTTGCCCCCTATTATTGTGAACCACTCATGGTGTTTACTAAAGGCACTTGTTACAAACTAGTTATTGGTGTAGTTAAACCACTTCGACCAGGACTAGAAGACACTTGCATGTTATCCATTGTGTTTGGCACATTTGTCCATGCATAAGTAGTAGACACTTCTTTAATAGCTGGGGCATTGAACATGTCACCAACTAAAGTGTTTTGTGCAAATGGTTCTATACATGAATTATTTTGACCTATCAATTCGATTAATACCCCTGTTGAAGGAGCTAACTCAATGAGTGGAGCATTTGACATGGCCATGTTGTTAAAGTTGCATGCTAGGTTCAAATAACTTTGATATGTTATCTACATTTGTATAAAATGGTCCTCCATGAGGCCTTTTCTTATGAAAATAATATTTTTATTTTGATACGACATCAGCATGAGTGCTCGAGGATTGTTAGAAGAGGCATGTTTAATGGTTTGTTTATAATGTATGTTGAAAGGCACTCTAAATAGACTAGGCAATTTTTTGTGGGGGAAGTCTGCTAGAAACTTGGCCCCTACCTTCATGGATCTGACTAAAACTTCATCCTTATTTTTAATCAAACAATGATCAAATAAATAAGAATCATATGTTGATGGCATCACAACATAATACAATTATTTTTGAGCTTATTCTACAACTGATGGTACACTATCAAGGTATTACAGTATTTGTTCTTGGTCCTGATTTGAGTATGGAAGCATATTAACCAATTAGTGAGCTAAAAGATCTTGGATTTAATCCCTATATTTAGTATAGTAAGGAGGTTAGGGATCCATCTCAAAAACTACACCATAGGGGTATTGAACAAAGTCATCTTGTGTGACCACATTATCATAACTTGAATTGACATGGCTCTACTACAAGTATAACGAGACATACAAAATCAATGATGAATGTTTCATGGAAAGGGCCTAGATTTCTAAAAACTCTTAAAAATAATGTCCAAAGTACAAATTGTTCGAACTTGGTCTAACTTGGTCTATGGAATGGAGTTATATCTCCTAGATGGTTTGTGTTAAAACTAGGTCTAAAAATAGTCTAATGTCTAATGTTAAATGTGTTATACAAAAAGGTCAAGTGGATGAAATAAAACTAAAATGCCAAACTGTAGGTACAAAGTATTTCGAATAAGTCTAATCTAGGTCTAAATAAACAAAAGTTGCTAGGTCTTTTGGAAAACAAGACATGAAAGCTAGGCTCAAAATAGGCATTTATTGGGTCTTTTGGAATAGGCACAAAAACTAGACTTTAAACAAAATGAGGTCTAAAAGGCAAGAGAGTTAATCTAAAAAATTTGAAACACTTTGGTATAAACTAGGCATTCAGATTTAGATAACAACTTGATAATTTGGATATACCACTTTCCCGAATCTAGGCACAAAAATAATCTTTAAATCGATCAAATAATTAACCTAAGATGCACAACCCAAAATTGAAGGGTAAACACCTAAGCTAAAATTACACAAGGCATAGGTATAAACCAATCAATGTTTGGATCTAAACTTATCAAGGCTAATTTCAATCTTGATTTATAATACTAGACTTCTCAAAATAGATAAAAAGTTAGACAAAGATGAACAATATAACAACACTAAACATATATCCAAAAGGCACATGTGATTTTCAAGATTTAGATTTTTTAGACACAAGGTAATAAATATTTAAAATGAATCCAGCAACGTAATGATGTTATCATGCTCTAAAGATATGACAAATAGTTTGTTTCAAGACTCCAGGGCACAATACTCAAAATGAATTAGGTAGCATAATGACACCCTTTTCAAACAAGTGACACACACAAAAAAGTTTGTCAAAAAACTAAGACAAAGTTATGGTGTCAAATGGATGGCGTAACACCTCCTCAAACAGAGGACTGATGTATAAACAAGACTAATTTTTGATGTGGTATGACAAACAAATAGTTTTGACTCAAGACCATCTAAGTAAAAAAGACAAAAATGACATAAACACCTATGTGTAACGTCCTAAATCCTTAAACTAACAAGGTTGCATTATACTATTGAATTCCATTAATATACTCTCTCTTGAGAGGATTTTAAGTTGTTAATACAAAAAGTATAAACACGTAAAAAGTAGGGTTTTTAGGCCCCCTCTTCTCTCAAGAGTTTGTACTATGACATGGAACTTTAGGCTACTCACACTGCATCAACCGTATGTCCGAGATAAGTGGGGTTGTCCAAACTATTAATTTTCATTAATTTCTAGATGGTCCCAAGTGTGGATAACACTAGGGATGCAATCACATCATTTGGATCTGCATCAACTAGTTTGTTATGAAAAAGTCTTGTCCTTTTCACAACCACTACATATGTCACTTACTCAGTGTAGTGCAATGTCTGAGTTACCCCTACATTATAAGGCTATGTATCACTAACAGAGCTTATTTTAACAACTCAAAATAAGCATCCTAGTGGGTCAGCCTCAATTTATATACCCCATCATGGAGTGGGTTAAAATGATGCTAGGAGATGAATTCCTAGGTTAACACTTCCTTGGAGAACCCATGAGGAGGTGATAAACTCCCGCTCACAAACCAAAATGAATGAAAATAAAGACAAGTGGAAGGACTTTAGGGTCATTTTGGGGTCACCCAAATCATGTAGGTTTGGGGAGGGCCTTAGCGACTTTACTTCCACGCTTTTGGACCAAAGTGACAAAAAAACAAACAATAGGTATTTTTTATCACCCGAGTTCCCTAAAAGGGATGGGGGGAGAGCATACATGCATCACCCATTTTGCTAAAACAAACACTTTTAATAAACAAGTATAAAAATAAAGACTCTTGTGAGTATGTAACTAATGTGAGAGTTCAATTTTATTGCACCAAAATGAAATATGTTGTGAAATTTGAGCCCTTTGGCATTTATAGTTGAAAACTTTGAAAAACAAAAATGACTTAGCAAACATATTTTTAAAACACCAATTTAAAATGTCAAATTTGTAACTTTAGAGTGTTTTAAATGTCTTCTCCTAGCCTTTGGGTCCTACAAAACATGTTCAAGGGTCCTTGTGCTTAGAAGCTAATCATGAGTGAACAAATGGCTTGTCAAATCTTGCTCTCATATTTTCAAAATTCTACATAGAGTGCAAAACCATAGAAACACAGAGCAATACCACAACTCTCTCTACAAAACCATGATTATTAACATAATACCACAACTTGCCTATAAAACACAAAGGAAATGCAATATCACTACTATCATGACAATAACATAGAAATAAAGGCAATATCACTACTAACAAAGTCACAATATCATAACTTAACCCTGTAGCATGAAATGGTTAACAAGCAGACCGTTAGCAGTTAAGCAATATCGCTAAAGTTTTGACAAAATTGCGTAAATTATGGCGATATCATGACTTGAAAATTTGTGATATTGTAATATCATGATTTTTAACATAATGCCATGAATTTAAAAGTTGTGATATTGCAATATCATGATTTTCCCTGTAGGTATAAATAATTAGCAAAAACCTGAATGATTAAACATAAAAATGAAATAAATATGACAAAATCATGATTGTATACATAGTGATATTATGAAATATTATGATTTTAGAGAGCAAAATCATGATTACACATATCAACTTCACGACTTCTAAAAAATGTCTTTGAGCCTCCAATTTTCACCTATTTTGATTAATAAGCTTGAATTTTTACATGAAAATTGTTAGGAGAATGTCCTAAAAGGCCTTAGAAACAACTTCATGGGGTACAAGTCACACCGGGCATGCCAACATGTGGATAATAAATACGTAGATGGGAGGTTAGTTTTGTGTTAGTCCAAGAAATAAAACTCAAATAAACACACTAAAATCCTAACACCTCTAGCTCAAACACTAGGGAGAGCATAGGTAACAAACAAGCATATGAAAACACAACTAAAACATAAATAAAACACTCTTTTACCTTCCTTCGAGCTCCAAATGGATTTTAAAATGGTTTTCTCAACTTGTGCATCAAGAAATCTTCATCAATGGAGCTTTGATGGCTTCACTTTTCCTTGACACCTTGGCTTTGATTGTTTGGCTTAAGATTTGGGCATGGTAACACTACTTGCAAGGCATTTAGGCATTATAAAACTACATCAAAGGAGCTTGTTGAAGATATTTGTGCATAATAACTTTGTACCAAAATAGCTTGAAAACTAATAGGCATGACCTTGTGTTTATAATGTCAAGAATTAACTCTCACCCAAGGTGAGTTAAGGCTGAGTTTCAACATGGAATGGGTTCAAACTAACCCTAGGTGAGTTGAGACTAACTCCAGTTGATTTAATATCTTTCATGTAATTATGATTTTCAATTACTAGGCATGGCTCTCAAATTAGATATTATGGAAGATCTTGACAACTCATAAAGGCAATGATGAAAATGCTTGATATTTTGATTTTTGGAATTTACTTTTCTAGATATTCATTAATTGCAAATGGATGATTCAACTAAGCATTTATTATTATTTAGTTAGTTAATTCATTTTGATTAACACATTTTCTCTTTCAATATTTGATCAAGTTCCCCGCTTAATAGGTCCATAAGCCAAATTAATAGTTGTTATGTTGCAAGGTGATTAGGGAAGAATTCGTGAGAGGTTATTGTTGCATATGAGCTAGTATCCCAAATAAGGATGACTCAACATAATTATATGCTTTTACGAATGATGTACAAGCAAATTTAGGATGTTAAGTGATTCTGAGGCTTAATTTGCAATGGTTGGTAGGAATTAGTCTAAAGTTTGATCGAAAGGTTGTTGTGGCTAGATTGGATATCTATAGTCATTAGGGTGGTCTGACTGCATTTGAGGGTTTCAAGATATTCACTTCAAACCTTTGAAAATCTCAATAAATTTGATACATTATTGGGAGTTTTAATCCTCCTGAAATTTCTCAAACACTACATCCTTCCAAACACACAATTATTTCTTACATATGCCCAATACATGGCTATAGGTGGTTATTTTGTGAGATTGAAGTGTTAAGATTAAGAAAATGTGACCTTACTCAACTAGGTAATTGACAACTTGAAGGTTACTAATGTCCATTGAAAGTTCCTTTGTCCTTTTTATCCTCATATGCAAACCTGTGTGCATGAGTATTTGAGCCTGTAGACCCTATTATGTTAACCCTCATTGTCTTTCCAATAGTTAGGTATCATCATTGGTTTGTGACTTGTTTCATGTCATGTCCTCATTAGTTATTGATACTTACCCAAGTTAAAATCTACTATATTTTCTTCATAATTAGTTTTACAACTCAAGTATTGACATATTTCATTGAATTTCACCTAAATTGCAGACCTACATGTTTGTAGACCTCTAGGTCTACTTTCTTGTGTTTCTAGACTTTGGAAAGGTGAAAACATAGTCTTTTGAGCTCTGAGTTCATTCCTTTATCATAACAACAAACTTATCAAGAAATCACAACTTTCAAATTCCTTTAGAAAAACAATATTAGACCCTCCTCAACTCACTCTATTATGCGGGCAACTCTAAAACATAGTCCAAAAGGTGAGTGATTATATGACCTTTTAAAAACTAGTATAAAATGCTTATATTATTAGAGGGACTTGAATGAATCTTCAAGATGATTTGAAACATCTGAAATCACTTGAATATGTTGGATTGTGCATCAACTCTCAACCTTAAGTGCAACACCTACAAACTACCTTTATGAGGCTCTCATGCTCAAATTTTAATGCCACACATGTGAGTTTGTTGGGCATAAGCATAGAAAAATTGTGAATATATATACAAACCTCATACAAGCCTCCTCATGCCCCAATAAGTTCATTTTATAAGAAAAATTGCTTAAAATAGAGCTAATGGGGATTTTAGCTTTAAAAAATACCTTAGCTCTTTAGTGATTGTTAATAAATATAATAAGCTCAATCAAATGATCAATGCCACTAATTAAGATTAAATAGGGGTCCCCAACTCTGGTCAAAATCTTATACTCCAATTCCACATGTACAGCCTATACCATTCACTTGAAAATGGCCTTCATGAGCTTGTGAAGAGAGCGATCGAAGAGAGAAAGAGTATTTTATCTTTCAAATACTTATGAAAGTTTGTTCAGGGTGAATATGAATTGTGGAAGATGAAAGGATGTTTTGAAACTATTTTCACCTATAGGTGATCTCAACAAGTTTGTACAATTACCTTAGACTCCCTTCTTTGGCATTGAAACTCAAGATTCTGATCACTTTTAACTTGATAACATATGTGGTAGTTATGTAACTACACCAAGAACTTTTAAAAATGTCTTGTATTGATTTTTTAGCATTTGTGAGATTTGACACATGTTGGAGTTATCAAAAATGACCTTTTTCCTCATAAAACATTACCTTAAAGTCCACAAAAGAACCTTAACTTCTTCAAAGCATAATAAAATGTTTATACAAGTTGGTCAAGGCATGAAATGACTTGAAAATACACCTAAGGACCTATGACACCTCTTGGAAAATTCTCACCACTCCATGACATGGCTAGACCACTACAAGACCAAGAAAGAACATTACCTTGATTTCTCTAAACTTACCTTAAACAATGATAATAACGTTCTATAAAGACTATTTAAAGACCACTAAGGCATGTGATGGCTATGAAAAGGGATAGTAAGGCATGATAAAAAAAAATTTGCATATAGGGGTTGACATTTTGACCTTGGGGTCAAAATTGGTCAACAATACCAAAAGGCATGATTATAAACTCATAATGGCCATCATGAGTTTTGAAAGTTGTTTTAGAGATATACTCATATCTAATCCAAATTTGATGATACTTAAAACAAAGATATAGTTTGGTAAAAATAAACAACACCATGTAATTCATCTAACAAATCATCAATTATTGAAATATAAAACTTATCTTTGATGGTGTACTTGTTGAGTTCTTTGTAGTTTGGGCACATCCTCCAAGTGTCACCCTTCTTACACACCATGACCACAAAGGATGAATATTCACTTTGGCTATGTCTAATAATACCTGCCTTCAACATCTCTTGTACCATATTTTTAACTTCACTCTTATGGGCATATAGATATTTGTATGGTTTGATGTTTGGTGGTGTACTACCTAGAAATAGTCTTATGGCATGATCTGTTCTCTTCTTGGTGGTAGTCCTTTTGGCATGACACCAAGAATAGTTGGATAGTCATCAAGAATCATTTGTAAATTAGGATGTGTAGACATATTTATTGGGTGAACTTCTATAAAAAATAATCATGCTATAAATACTTCAACCCCTATTTTAAGAACCTTCATCATCTAATGTGAACTAATAAATTGTGTAGATTTTTCCCATAATCCTTATAGTTCAAATGTCCTACTTGATAATGAATGTGCATAACAATTCTTAAAAATTCATCTCTATTGTGCCCAAAGTTGTGAGCCATTGTACTCATAAAATAATGTCAGCCCCACCCATAAGAATAATAAACATAAGAGAATATAACAAGTAGTCTCCCATAACAAGCTTAATACTATGGCATTTTTCAAGACAATTGGCTATGTCACCATCTGTAATCATGACCTAAATTTATTAAGTTGGGTATAGTTCAAATGATTATCCAACTTACTATTGATGAAGTTGTGTTTACTTCTTGAGTCAATCAACATTGTCACATTCTATTTCTTGATGAAACCCACCAACTTAAGAGTTTGAGGAGTACTAATACTCAAGTGTGCATGACAAGAGATAGCAGGGTGAGAATATTTAGATTCATCATCTAGCTCTTCCATACCTTTACTTGATGTCTCATCAACTTCTTCATCTTCATTGGCACCTTTAATGTAGAATAACTTATTTTCAATGCATTTACGTCTTTTGCTCCACTTGTTGTCACAATCAAAACAAACCTTTTTACACTCTTCTCTTCAATTTGTTGAGGGTTAAATCTTTTAGGATGATAAAATGATTGTGCCATGGAATTAAATTCAAAAACATTAGCAAAAGCCCTTCTTTTGACTAGATTTTTTCCCCCTGCCTTGCGTGCTAATGGTATGGATTTAGATATTGAAGTTGAATTAACTATGCAAACCTCAAGTTGGATGTTATCCTTGAGCCCACCCAAGAACATATCAGTCATGTTGTCCTCATTGATGTCATCCACACATAAGGATATATTCTTGAATTATTGAATATAATCCTTAATAGTCCTTATTTGTTGTAACTTTGCTAACTAAGTAGTTTTTTGAGAGTTTATTATGATAGAGCATTTGCAATCCTCAATAAATATGGACCAAGTAATAGGAAGGCCCTTATTTTTCTTTTGAGCGCGTAACTACCTATGCTAAATAATTTCTTAGGTACCAGATACAGAGATGCCATGACCACCTTTTACACACATGGGGTCTGAAATAGATTAAATAAATTTTCTATTTGATCAATTCAAGTGAGTAGATCCTTACCATAAAAAATTGCACACATCCACTTTTAGCATCATGTGCTTTGAACCGGTATTGGAGTTGTTATTATTCTAATTGGGAGAAGCCAAATGGAGTGGTAGAGGATCATTTTGAGGAAGTTGAGCCATAAGAATGGTCAACTACCCATTGATATTTTCTAGCTGATTCTTCACAACATCAATGTCCCCTTTAACCCTAGTGATGTCCCCTTTTACAACATCAAGATCATATTTCTTTACCATGTTTTGTATATATAATTGAATTTGGTGAACTACCTCAAAAACTTAAAGATTTAAATTTTTGGACTCCATGTTGTCCTTGTGAGAAGTTTTTTGGAGTGTCTTGCCTTTTTTTGGTGGTTACGAGTGTTAGGATTAGTTATGCATAAACTTTATTATGGAAGGTTTCAAGCCCAAAAAAAGTATATTGACAAATTATACCATTATGATTGTCTCACCAAGATGAATCCAATGATTGCGGTGATGAAAAAAATATAAATTTCTTTTTTTTTTCAAAAAAAATTGAATAATATTATGGTGACAAAAAAATTAAATTCTTCCCAGATCCCAAGTTAAGTTTTTTCAATCCTTAAGCTCTCAAGATAAATGTAACACCATATATAAAAAACATCATAAAAACTTACCCAAATATATGTTATGATATCACTTGTAATGAAATTACTTAGATATTTTGCAACAATGAAATAATATGTCGATGAATTAAGAGTAAAATAAGCATATCCACAACAATAATTGATGAAATAGTGTAATACTTGATAAATCTGATTGAGCCACTTTGAGGGGAAAACCTCCACAATAATGCAATAAACACAAAATTCACAATATGAAGATCAAAGACTAACCACTACCTCCTATATATACTTTACTTAGCCATAGAGAAACATGACAAGATAATGTGAAATATATGAAAGTCACAAGTTGACCACACATATCCCTAGAAATGTTATAGGTTAATGACATAATAGACTAGGCTAGGTATTTTAGATTTATAGGCTCTTAGATATATTGATCCCAACTATAAAAAGTGAACAAAGTGTTGTTATGTCAAATAACAGACCCTGTTTTTAGGCTGAAAACAGGGACCCTCTTTCTTTTGAGATAAGTTTTGGTGATATATCTCATGATTATATTTTTCATAGAAAATTAGCTTGGTATTTGCAATGTTTTATATAACCATGATATTCTTTGCATGTGAATAAAGTTTATCACCCCTTTATTTTAGATTGTTTTACCACATTTGCTATAGATTTTATCCTATGATTGTTTGAACTTAAATCCTTATTTTTGTGCAAATGATTGGTTTTAATTCCTGTATTTATTGATTATTTCTTATATAAAATTTATTTGACAAAAGAATTCACTTTATCGAAAATATTTACTTAGTAAAAAAAAAAATTCTCACAGGTTTTCAAAGATTCATAGGGCCCTCCAGATTATTACACGTATCCAAATCTCGTTGACACATGGCTTTGGATTCAAATATTTTTGAAAAAAATGACCATCTTTTTAAAGCCCTGAGATCATGCCACATGGCATGATCCTAGTGACTTGGACCCTAAAAACCTCAGAACCTCAAGAGCATAAAGGCATTAGCCTGATGGCCTAGAAGTTGATTGACATTGGTAAATCTTTGTGCCCATAAATCTTTGATAAGACACCACATGGCACCCTCTTAGAATCCCAAGAGCTTATAATGATTACAACATAATCCCAAAGCATAAATAGTCCAAGGGCCTAAGAAAAAGCCATGTGGTAATGACATAACAAGTATACGTAAACCTCAGGAATACTGACAAGCTGCCAATTGACAAAGTGGGACCTGGTGGGCAAATTCATGAAGCCTAATGAATGAATATGAATGAAATGTTGAGAAAGAGCCATATGACAGTGATGAGGTTAAGATAACCCAAGAACTAAGATTTACAGTCTGTCTAGTTGTCAAAACTATCAAGAGTCCCAAGAGGATTGTGCATCAACTCTGAAAAGCACAATTAAAGTGCAGTTGGTTCCTCACTAACCAAAAGGCCTTGAAGCAAAAGATTTCAAGATAATAAAAGAGTGAATTTATCTAAGAGACCTTGAAATTAGGCTAGGGATGACTCTTTCATTTAATCAACCCTTAAAATTGAATGTAGAAGTCTATGCAAGGCATGGTGGAATAATAGTTCCAAGAAACTCCCAATGACAATTTGTTAGTAATAATTGAATATGATTACAAATAACCCCCCAAATTGAATGAAAAGCAGTTAGTATGATGAGTCATCACATGACATGCATATGGAATAAGGCCAAGGAGAGATAATGAGTATAAAAGATAAAAGGTCTACTTTAAGAGGTGTGGCCTCTAACTATAAATCATGGTCGAGCTGGCAAATCTGTCAAAATCTTAACCACATTCCCTAATCATTATTGAATATTTATAACTGACCTGATTGTGGGTTGATCAAACTTTAAGGACAAATTTATATATATAAGGGACATTGTTTTCCCTTTGAAAAGAGGGAGACTTTTGGGTTCAAAAAACTATTGAAATTGTGTCAGGATTGCACCTGTCATTCTTCATGTTTTGGTGTTGATTATCTACTTAGAGAAATGAATTATAATAAAATACTTTTAGAATGTTGAATACAGATTTTACCATGTTTTATTCACTTGAAATGCCTCTAGTACTTTGATTTAGCTAGTTAATTGATGTTAGGGTTGATATTGTGCTTGATTACAGACATGAATGTGGCATCTAGATTGTGCTTATGTTAGTTTAGTTCCTTGATAATTATGTCTAGTTTCCTCTTTGAATGTTCTATGTTTTATGTGTTTTCAATTATAAAAATTTCCAAAAGTTTCATGTGTAATATGCTACAAATATTTGGGTGTCTAAATATAATGAAGAATTTACAAGTTGAGCATTCATATTTATAGATGATTGTCTTAGTTAAAATGTGCAACAACTATTTTAATTAGTCTATTGGATTTGTTAATGGTTTACTTTAGTATTTTCCTACTCATTGTTTATAACAACTTCAAACTGCCAATAAGACTATCTTTAGAATGGGTTCAATAGATAAATGACTTTCGTATCAATGTCCTTAGAAGCTTGCTCATTGAGTGGCTTAGGTTTGTGTAATTGCTAGACCAGTCACACAATAATATAACTATGGTCAGACATGCTTTCAATTCTTTGGCATCAAGAGGCTCATTTAAGTCAAAGACACCCTCTCTTTTATACCTACCTCTCTCTCCTTTTCACTTTTTTGGATGATATCTTGCCTTAGATTAAATATTAAAATAAATTGTAGTGAAGTAGATTCTAATTATTTTATTGGCTGAGTCAAGTAGACAACAAGATATAGACAAATAATAAGTAAGTAAATGAACATGAATGTTCAAATCAATTAAACCTTTGGTGATAACAGTTACTACTCTCAGAGTAAACTTGGTTAAACTACTTGGTCCTTAGATTGAACTAACATCAATATTAAAACTAATGAGGGGATATATTTATCCCATGCATTGTCCTCCAGTTTTCTCTCTGGAACACTCAATTTCATGAGTGCTTTCGGACTAAGATTTTGGGGTGAACAACACAAAGACCAAAGGGGCATTAACTACAAAGGATTCCACCATCGTTTAGTCACACTATCTTATTTTTGAGGTACATTGAGAATAACTTTTCAGGGTTAATCACTTACTAGTGCACTATTGAACCAAATGGGTGAAAGACTTCCTATGACTGAAAAGCCAAAACTCTATGTGTTTCTGATATACTATGAGGTATGTGGAAACTAAAGTCCATAAATAGTGTTGTCTAATGGCTTAAGTATTGGAGCGATAACCTTCACACCATAACTCAGAGAAATTAATGATTGATTTGCCTAAAATGCCAACTCCTATGAGTTTTACAACTACCGAAACACAATTATAAAAAAGAAAAAAAATAAAAATAAAATCCAATAGAAGAAAGTTTTTAATACATGGAAATCAAGAATTCAATTTGAAACCCGTAGGTCAAAGACAAATCCTAGAGTAACGCTCAATCGAATCCTGAAAATGACAATCACATTTCTCTTTAGTGTATGGAAATCATGAATTCAGTTTAAACCCTATAACAAAAATAGAAAAAATAATGTTCAAGCAACAAATAGATTTACCATTATGTTTTACCTTATATTTGATTTAATAGTATTAATAAGTATAAAATTTTGAAGAAATTAGAATGTTAAAGATATACAATTTACCAATAATTCTAATTGCAACTTGTTAAGTATAATAATATGCTATTTTTTGAAATCACTAGGAAGAAGCCAACTTACATTTTGAGATTCTACTAGTCTGAGATTCTACATAGGTTTGTGATCATCCAGGTTTAGAAATAGAGTATGTCCATATGTTTGCACAGGGCTGCGCTCCCTGGAAAACTGTGCAGACCGACCTTGTTCACTGATTGTGGACTTATCTACAGTGAAAATGATAAAATTATAATTGACCTACCACCTGCACATATGTTCACTGAGACTATTGACATATTACCATGTCTAAAATATTGCGTAGAGATACTTGCAATATAAAACCTTAGTTCTTGCACAAAATGATTCAATATTAAATAGGGGGGTGCTAGGGAAAAAATATTACATTAGATTGACCTTAGCAAATCCCCGTTGATTGACCAAGCATTATAATACATTGCCAATGCTCTAAATAGGGTTCAAACTTGAATGTAGTTCTCCTGTTAATGTGTATGTGTGAAATTGTGAATGCAAGCCTAGATGATATTTTTCATATTTTACCCTTGGCACAAGCATGCAAATATGGATTCAACGTTAGCATCTTTCATATTTAGCTTCAACGATTATGTAAATGAAATATTTAATATTTGTCTAACTCTTGATAAACTTGAGTGTCTTCTTCAAATGCCTCATATTAGCTTTGAATTTATAGAGATTTTAATTTCGAATAAGGAGATCCATTGGTGTGCAAAAATTTATCTAACAAGACTCAAGCAGAGAAAACATATGACCCAAATGAAATGTGACCCAAAAGAACTCCACAAATCACACCTAGACAAGTCCACATTTCATAACAAGTCTGTAGGTCGGTATCTATCTAGAAACTATGGACTTGTCCAAAAAGCATACAAAAAGATAAAAGAATGAAATTGGGGATCTCCATGACAAAATTGAAAAAATGAACAACATTGAACAAATGACCACACAAACATATAACATAAAGAGGAAAAACCCAAACAAATACACCAATAGATACTTCATTCATCACACACACACACACACACACACACACACACACACACACACACACACACACACATATATATATAAGTATTAAAAATAAATTTGTACGAAAATTTGAGTGTCTACAAAAATAAAGACACTCCAATTCTTTGAATAGAAGTAACAAAAAAGGGATAAATATAGATTTTATTACCCTTTATTTGTGTCTCTCCACTTGTTAAAATGCAAGGTTAGTGAATGAAGGGTGACACTTTAATTTCATGACTAGGGATAATGCTATCAAACCAATAATATAACATTATGATTACATGGTGGATCTTTTTGGTTGAGTTAGGCACTTGGATGAAACAAAGGACTTTATTAAGAAAATATCAGTCAAACATGATGTTATATTCAGGGGAGCCTTGTTTGGTCCTTGCAAAGTCCATGGAAAATTTGATCTGGGTAAACACGTAACAAAACATGTTATTCAGTTAGAACCACAATGTGTGGGAACATACACACTATTTTCAAACATGTATGTTGTATATGGTAAGTGGGTCGATGTAACAAATGTGAGAAAAGTTATGAAAGAAAATGGTTTGAAAAAATATCCAAGACAAAGTTGGATCAAGGTACAAATTAGGTTATATACTTTTATTACAATGTACTCACAAGGGAAATATATTCAATGCTAAATTAGCTTGTTAAGGAGATGCATAAAGAGGATACATTACATACACAAATTTGATGTAGCATCTAAAAGGAGAGAAAAAAGGCACATTCTCGACCACCATTGTCAAAGGCTACTACTTTCTTTCAGGGTTACCAATGCTTCCTCTAACACATCCATCCACATCAGTGGAATTTGTATGTGGTGATTGTCATACTACACCAAATTCATGTCCAAAATTGTTCACCCAAAATTTGTTTAAACAATCGAATTTGTCTATTAGAGTATACTATTTTGCTCAATTTCAACATTTTATCATATCTCTTGGGGATTTGAACATAAACATCTCTTTTAAAACCCTTTTGCTTTTACCACTTAAGCTCATCTTTTTCACAATTTGTATTGTTTTCAGTGTAACAAAAAACAATCTTTTTCTATTATATATATTTATTATATTTTTGAATAAATAAAAATAATTTATAATATTCAAAACTTAAGAGACGTGGGTGGGTCTTTTTGATATGGTTATTGATATAGAATTTTTAAGCCGAGAAGTGTTCTACAATAGCATTTGGAGATCGTGGGTTGTAATGTTTGTAAATATCTTCACTTTTAATTTTTATTCTAAATTTTACATCCATTTAACTATTATTTATATATATTTTTTCTCGGAGAAGTCAATCAAAAACTCATAATATTTTGACTATAGAAAAAGTTTAGAACTTTTTTATATTGTAATTTTTTTTTTGAACTTCATATATTGATGTTATTTGATTGACACGATTTATCAATAATAAATAGAAAATTTATTAAAAAATAATAAAATTATTAATCATCCAAAACAAGACTTTAAAATTAATATGGTTACTAATTAGTATTTATGATATAGATATATTTAAGATATCCACGATTTCAGGGTTACTAATTAATTTCCAGGGTTTGGAGTTAATGTTAGGATTTTCCTGTTTCCGTGGTTATGATCTCCACCACCTCTTCAGTGGCGCACACGGTTTTTAAAATTTCAAGAGAACACTGGCACATGGCTGGAGAGAGGTCATGGGAGGCTATGCTGGGTTTTTTGCAGGTTTTATTTGTAAAGTTCTCATGCATTCTTCTGGATATCTCTTCAATCTATGAAAAACAATAAATAGGTATTGGGAGGGGTTGTGTGGAGGTGAGCGGATTGGGGATCTGGTCTTCATTTAAAACTGAAAATTTAATTTTATCCATATTTTACTTTAACATTTTGTGGTGTTTGCGATGGATTGCAGAGGGAGGAATGTATGGTGGTTCGCGGTGGCTTGCAAAGGCCAAATCAGAGAGTGAGGTTTTAGCATGCTGGTGCTGAATCAATGGCTGTAAAGGTAGTTCACACAGGTGGAGCTTGGTGCATTGAAATCTGATGTATCGTTCAGTTCTATTTTTAACTCTCAAAAGAAGAAACCCCCATCTCTTGATATGCATATAGATATGGATGGTCTGCTCTGGGAAAATAAGAAAGATCTATTATACCTGATAGGCAAGATTCAGTGAGGTGAAAAAGACTATTTGATGCAGCTTATCTTTCTTTTATAATACTATTCGGTTTCCTATTTTGCCCTTTTGAGGCGTATGTCATTTTAATTCTTTGGGAGAGATGTATTGATGTTCTTTTATTTCTTTATTTTCATTTTGATTTACGTGGTTTTGATGATGCAAAGAGGTCGTTGCCTATCGCTGTGCTTTTGAAGAGCATGTTTACCCCAGGCGATTTATGTGCTCTAATTAATTAATGTAACAAAACACAAATATACGTTGGACTGAAATTAGAAACTCTACTCAATTTCCTGTTTGAAATGATTGCTTGTAGAATGAAATTCCACTTTTGTAAGCATGCAGATTCAAAAGTGCCGGCAGAGTTTTATGAGTCAAGACTTATAATTTTGAATTTTCAGATAACTATCTAGATATCAAATTTCTCTAGAACTTCGCTGTTTGATTATCCTTTATTTGTGATCAATGGATTTGATATCATCTTTAAAATCTGACCCAACTCTCCTGTCAGATTTCAAAGTTAATGTAGCAGAGGAGTGCAATACAATTGGTCCAGTAGAAAGTATCAAGGTTAGGACTCTCATTCTCACCATGATTGCATAATGACATGCTCTCAAATTGATTTGGTCTACAATGACTATTAAAATTTAATAATTATGTTGATGTTTGGTGTGAATTGTTTGAAAATTTATAGTCAAACAGTGCTTTTGTCTTGTTGGTATTGCCAATGCATGCCTTGAAGATACTTCATCAAAATGCCAGGGTCAGGGTCATTGTTATAAACGCATTCTAGGGACCTTAGAAGTTGCTACCAAATTATTCCAATCCATGCCAATTATTGTATACTAAGGATGACTTATTCACCCTCCAGGGAATAAAATATATTTTTCAGTCAGCTCAACAGGCGATCACATTACTCCTAAGAGTTTGCTTTGCTATAGCAAGAGGTCTCTTATCTCAACGGCTTAATATAAATGTATCTGATGTACAGAAAATACAGATACTCTCTCCGCCGTCTATATTTGTACAAAAACATGAACGAACAATCCTCCAAGCAATTCTTAACATAAAATATCTGCCCAATTTACAATTTCCTATCATCAATAGACCAATATTCGACTATTCTGAGAAGCTACACATTCACTCTCCAATATTTCACATTGCTCAGTCTATTTGCAGCATTAGGAGTTTCCAATACAGTGTGTGGAGGTGAACCACTTGTCAACATATATATTTAATGCCAACTTTGATGACTTAGGAGAAACAATAACAATCTATAAGGATCTGATATAGACATTCTTGTACAGTTCACTCCCAGGTAGTGGACAACACACCTGGGTGTTTTTTAATATATATATATATAGTAGAAGGGTAGGCAGATTCTGAGACCATTATCAAATTTAACATAGGCAAATAATTACAATTTCTAACAGAGAGCATGACTTTGATGAATGCTTGATATTTAAAAAATTACCTAAGGCGAAAAATTTACACCAAATAATGTTGTGAGGTTAATGATAATTCTTGGATTATTGGATTCCTTTGTCTGGGTGGAGATTGTTGCTGCTGAATCCAAGGCTCCCTTCTATACCTAGTCTGATGGCTATGCAATGTTTCAGCCCAGGCGCAAGTAGTGATGCGATGAAGGTTGTCTAGTGGCCATGTTGGGTGGTAGTCGTCGCATGGTCTGGGTCATTTCTGTAACATACCTACTCATATTATTACCCCATTCTAGAGAATTCTAGAGAATGATGTTATGAGCCAAACTAAATTCTGAAATTCTGAAACAATTTTGGAAATAAAAATTTGCAAAATCTTAAATGTTTTTTGGAGTTTAGAATAAAATCTATTTTATCGCACGATAATGACATTGTGACACCATTAGGATAGCCTAGGTTCATAGATGAGCAACTCCAAATCTCGAAAATACACAATCCTCAATTAAGTGGGAAATCAACACAGTTTGTTTTTTCTCAAAAACTTTGTTTTCTCAATTACCACATTTTGTAAAGGTTTGAAGTTTTATGAAGAACAAATATCAACCTACCCATTGTGTTCAAATGGGTAAAATCAAAATGTAGATAGATTGCGAAATTTATAAAATTGATTAGCGAAACAATAACAAATCTTAGGTAAGGAAAAGCAGACAAAATTGTAGTCCATTTTAAGAAAAACAAAGTCTTTTTTAAAAAGCAAATATGCCTATCCACCGAAAAAAAAAGGAAATTTCAACTTTCAGATATATATCTCGCATTAACTGATGGCAGGGCCGTGGTCAATGTTAAGTTGGGGGCGCTTATTGCCACCATAGTAGCATAAATTGTGGGGGGGGGGAATCGTTTTTCAAAAAGTGTAAGTGTTTTTAAAAAAATCGTGATTAATAGGAAAAAAATTAGGAAAACTTAAAACCGCCAAAAAAATGTGGAAAAAGGAGAAAACTTTTCTTTTTTAAATTTAAAGGCATTTACATTGCATAGAGATACATATCAGGCATTTGAATTGCATAGAGAATTGATAAAGATTATAAGAGGAAGATAAATGAAATTGTACGCCATCAAAATCAACTAACTTTTTTCTTTCATTAATTTTCATACAAATAAAATTTCGTTACATTTGCATTTTAAAATGCATACTATTGTCGTTTACAAAGGAACAAAAAAGGGGAGGGAGCCAATGGCAATGAGGTAGACTAAGGGATCAATAGGTCTAGATTTTGAAGCTACATTAGAGCCTCTCTTGATTTGAGAGACAACTTCGGTGTTGTACCCGACTTTCTCCAACAAGTCGAAGTTAGTGTCGTCTTAAATAGGCTCATCATTATTTTTGAGCCATTTGAATTTTAGATCGATCTCGTCAAGGTCAATCCGCTAATTTTTCTCAACATTACCTAACATTATCAAATATAATGCATATGTAGTGACTTTGACGAATAATACTTGACAAGAATATAAATCAACTTTCCATATGATTTGAGAATTATAAATACAACATTTTTTAACCTTGAGCTTTCTTCATCTTCAAGTGAAGATTGTGGTGGACAAACACTAAATCATTACACTTGCACAAGGTCAATCCGCTAATCTTCTTCAACTATGCCATTCTTGAGTGAGTCGATTGTGCTTTTTTGGAATGTATATGCTCAAACACATTCCAACTACACTCGCAAGTAGATGAATTGCATGGCTGGCTCAAAATATGCATTGCCATCTATTGAAGGTGTTTGGTTTCTTTGCCAAAAAAATCTCACTATTGTGTTGCAAAAACATATTTTGTCAACATTGTAACATGCACATTTTAGTTAAAATTTAACACTTTCATTGTACATGGTGTTTGCAGCATTTCTGTAGGAGGACTAAGTGCATTTGAACAACATCCATGAGGCAGACTCAAAAAAATAGCACTTTTATCAGTGCAGCTTCCATACTGATTTTTTCTTTGATTCTGGAATCCTAAAGCAGGGATCTGGGGGTGGTAGCTCTCAGTTGGGTCAAGGGGCAGTGCCCCAGGTGTACTCCCACACGTTTTTCCTCTTCTATAGCCTTCAAATTCTTCATTGCCAAAGCAATTTTCACCATTTTTTTCTATTTCCAAGGCATCCTCACCACGCTATAATTCTATGAATTCAGTGCCCACGTCTGTGACATTTGTAGTCTTCTAACAATTCATCTTCTTTTTGCGATATTCAAAAGATGTCATCTTCCTTGGAATATTTTCCTCTGCTAATAGGCTTATGGTTTTCCCTGATCCTCTCGCTTTACCTTGATTATTTCTCGAAAATATCTGAAAATCATTTGAAAACGACAAAAATATGTTTTTTTGCTATATATAGCCAAAAAAAACAACTTAAAAATCACGTTAAAATTGCGCTTTCCAAAAAATCATATTTTATATGGCAATTTTCAATGATTTTCCATGTTTTGTATGGTGTTGACCATTGATTGCGGGAAAATCGTGACTTTGGAGGTCAAATTACGTGTTCTAGGGCACGTTTCAAGTTTAATCGTGATTAATCGCACTTCATTGGCGATTTCTGCTACCATGATCGTCACAATAACCTAAAATCAAATTTGTGGGCATGCTCCTGACAATCATGTGGTGATAGCTTTGATAGTGGCAATGTGATGGTGTGAGTTAGCAAAGTTGAGTACCCTCTCCAGCGTCAAAAGGGGCTTGACCATAGGTTGCATACTCGCTGAGTGGATGAATACTAGCAGAAAATTGTGCAGGGTGAATACTCGTTGGTTTAACTTGCAGAGTTACTTTTTTTTTAAAAAATACTCGCGAGTATTTACACGATACTTGCGACTACTCACAAATACTCGTGAGTACTTGCAAATACTCGGCAAGTATTGTGTGAATACTCACCAAAAACGTGTCCAATTGGTAAAAAATGCATCCAAAAGGCCAAAAAATGTGTCCAAAAGGTCAAAAATGCGTCCAAAAGGTAAAAACTTGTCCAGAACACTCAAAAAGTGCAGAAAAAACACAAAAAGTTGTCCTTTTTAAGTTGTTGAGTATTGGTGAGCATTTGTTGAGTAAATTTTTTGGGGGCTGGGTGAGTACTTGCCGAGTACGGGTATGTGGACTATGGGCTTGACAATATTCAAAAAATAATCTCACACTGACTAATTAAAATATATATTATGTACAACACCTTCAAATGTTTGTGAAACGCATAAGAGTAAATAACAAATCCAAGAATTCACATACTTGAGACTCCATGCCATATCGTATCATGTCATATAAGATTTCTATGGTGCTTACTACAAGCTGACAAGAGTCCTTCTGTGCTTAAGTAGTTAAAGCCTTTGGGATAGTGGCCGATTACAATGATGATTTGGAAAAATTAGACAGGAGAACTCCCGATCCAGTAAAATAAGACAAGCAATCAGAGACCAAACATATAGTCTTGTTGTAATCAACTATTTGCAGATACGAACCCAAACAGAAGACCAACCCACATCAAGAAGTTCCTCGCTATCGGTAGTCTTGTCCAACCAGTAAGAAGCATTGCAGAGTACATGCTGGCAAGTGCAAAAATAAAATGGAAGAAGGTATAGGAACAGGTAGCAGGCTGTGCTTCATCCCTATTTTCATCCTTCTGTCCTCCCTTTTCATCTTTAGATTCTTTATATGTGAGTAAAGGCCTCTCAGAACCTGGAAACAAAAACATCATTTAGCACATCAGGTAAATGAAAATGATGCTTATTTAAGATTTTTACAGATTTTATGGCTACAATGTTGTAATCTCAGACATTGGACAGAAACCTCATGGGACAAATATCATAAGCAGTATAATAAGTTATGATGTACTACCCCATGGTGATGACGACGGTGAAAGAAATGAAGTAGAGGATCCTGCTTGGACAACAGAATAGACAACAGACAGAATTGTTGTCACTGTGTCAGCATTCTAAGAATGAGAGACTCGGTAGAGATAGCTTTGGTATGGTTATAAGCCTGTTGCATTCATGATCCCTTGGATCACTCGAAAGTCCACTGTAGCACAAGCATGCACAATATGCATAAATTACATAATCTGGCAAAAGGCTGCCATTCAGCAGACACAGAACGACATGATAGTACAACAATTTTAGGCCCACGGTCCATCTCTGGCTAATAAGATACCTGGCCATATGTGTACAAATAAATATTTACCATGAAGGGAGATATAGCATTTACCATAACAGAAAATGTTAGTTTATGAGAAAGCAAAAATTTATCCCATGGAAAAATCCTAAATTATCTACCACAATATCTTCCCTAATGACATGTCAGATTATCAAAAACAAAGTCAAATCCCAAAAGAAACATATATATTAAGTATAACGACACAATTTTATAGCTTTGAGTATGTTTTATAGAGTAGACATGGTCATAAAATAAAATATAATTATAAATTAAGAGTTCAAATGTATTATCTTAATTTCAAGACAGCCGTGTCTCATAGAGGATGATGGTGTATCAGAAATTTTGTTATAACACGTTCCTTATCGATTCCAACAGAGAGCTTTAGTAGTCGAAAGATATGCCCCCCACTCTATATCCCAATGCATTTTCTGCATTCGCTGGGAACTTTGCCAACAAAAACCAAATCGAATGCATTCCCGGAAATTATAAGATAATTTGTATAAGATAAATATTCCAAGATCAATGCATTCTGTGAAGGGAGATTATATATTGTTAAAAAACAGTGACAAAAGTAAATAAAGTAGATATTATAAATACTTAAGAATATGCATTAAGTATTGTAAAAAATGCAACCATACATGCAGTGCTGAGAAAACACAAACTTAAATAATTTTTTATTTTTGCAGCAAGAAGATGCCATGAAAAGTAGACACTTCCCTAAGATGCATTGATCAAAATGAAAAAAAAATGAACTAAGAATAAATTCAAAATGAAAACAAAAATAAGATTGACATGAACAACTAACACATAAAAACACAGGGTCTCATTAAAAAACCAATCACAATCCCCTTAGACCTTTTGCTCATTGGCAAAGGTATTTCAAACTTCGGAGTGAATTTTTGTAAACCCAAAATACTGTCTGACAAAATGCACCAATAAGATGTTCAAACAGATGATTGACCTTCTCTAGTGGTCTCATTGTTTGTGTGAATGTGCCCTATCTAGACACCGTTTCAAGCTCCGTGGAAAGTTTCTGAGTTTAATCTGTAACTAAACTATGGATTTCATACAATGTTTACATAGAAGTTCTGGCCAAAGCTCTCAAAGATATGTGGCCTAACTGTGTTTATTGGAAGTTAATTCTCGGTGATTCTCAAGAAAATATATTTGAAGAGTGTTATTCCAATCTCATCCTTCTTTTCTAGCACCCTCCTAGTTTATCCCGAAATGGGAGCTTTGGAACAGGGTATGTAGATCCCTCATATTTATTGAAAACAGATTTTGTCTAATTCTGATGTTGTGGTATTACCTAAGTGCATCCAAAATGGAAAATTTTGTCCAATCTTATGTACTACCCTAATTGCATCGAAAATTGAAAATTTTGTCCAATCTTGTGGTACCATCCTAATTGCATGCAAAATGGAGATCTATACTAAAGGCACACAAATTGTTAACCTGACAAAATATTTCAGAGAAATATCAGCTACGGCCCTGTAAACATAGTGTATATGCATGAAATGGGCATGCTGAAAAATCATTGTTAAGGTATTAGCTGGTAAGTCAGAAATTCAAAAGGAGCATTCACCACAATTCCAGTAGTTGATATACAAACATAACCCTCCAACCTATGTTTCAAGAAATGAAAAACAAAGAAACGTGACGGAAACGACAACGTGACGAGAAACGCATAAGAAATGGAATTTAGTATATACAATTATAATTAAAAAACTTAATAAAATTCAACCGTACACAACTTAAACATTGAAATTAACATAATAAACTAAAGATAGTTTATATAATTTAAGCGATAATATAATGATTGTAAAAATACATCCTTACTTATAATGATAATCTAATGATTGCAAAAGTATTTAAAATAAAAACATATCCAATATATGTTTTGGATAAAATCAAATCCAATTACTAATTATATTTATTTAAACATATTTATAATTTATTTAAAAACTATTGGTAATGAATCTGACTCACTAAGGGCTATGGGGATAGCATGTGGGCATCTCCATACCCAGCATAATATCATATGCTTAGGTATATAACACAGTACTTAAGTGGATTCGAACCTCCCGCCTATCGCTTTAGGTATGAATGCTAGCAATATTACTTTGGTTTATATTTATATTAATTCCATGCAGTTAGCTTGCATTCCTTTTTCAATCTGCAATATCTAACCAGATGATTCGAACATTGTTTACCTATTATTTAATCCAAATGAGTTTTCTTATGAATTGAGCTGAGATGAATCAAACCTAGTAACTGTTGTTCAGACCGCAAGCAAAGTCAAACAAATAGAGAGCAGACAGAGAGCAGATAGGAGAGCAAAGGTTAATGCAGAAATGGGAGAAGCTTATTGAGAATTACCAGGAACAGCATACAGATTTTAGGGCTGCGTTTGTTTTTTTACCAGCTGTGCAAACTGGCCACTCCAGTTGACATCGCACAGTACCGCTGCAGCTATAATGTTGATGCAATGTTGTGATTCTTTCAACTCTGCCCCCAAGTATGCAACAGGGAGCTGGTCGTAGTTCCTCAAAAAATAATTCCATTGCTCTATAAAACCCATGTCTACACCCTACAAAACCTAATTGTTAACTTGCCATATTCTAAAAAAGAATTTTGTGTGGCATCCATAGAAAGACGAGTATATATATCCTCAACCCACCTACATGTTTCATACAAAAATCTACAGATTACAGGTTGTCATTGAGGTTTCTCAGATCTAAACCAAGGATTTTAAAAGAGAAATTATAGTCTAAGATAAGCTTGAAACCCCCCGTTCCGAGGGAAAAGTAAAGTTTAAACAACTATCTGTGCATCATTTGAAATGCATATTAAAAAATCCTGTTTGCTAAAATTTTGAATCAATTTAGAAAATTGTCTTTGCTGAATATAAAATATGCAAGCATGAGTAAGAAAAAATATTTAATCATCATCGCCAGGATAACATGCAAACAGTACCTGAATAATCCAAAACTCTGGAAAATCTACTCTAGGCACTAATTTCATTAAAAATTTACCAAAAGAGACTAAATTTGGTGATGCCCGATAATGGAAAAATAACCTAATTTTTGATGTTATGTGGGCAAAAATCACACCACTCATAGGGAAAATGCATCTCCATAACGTATTTTCCATGGGCAAAAATCATGCCTACCGCGAAACTCTGCCTCTGCCCGACTCTGCACCAGTTTTAAAGGGAATGTATCTGATTTCCTTAGTATGTATTTGACAAAAAAATCAAATCATGTTAGAAATATATTAAAACATTAGGCTATACTATCAAAACTGGGCCTATATTAAAATTTCACATATGTCAAAAAAGCAAGTGTATAAATTTACCTTTTGACTAAATTTCTCCCCTAAAAATTACTCGCAAGTTACATCATCAGGTTTTAGGGAGCCACTGAAATTAACAATGGCAAGGGTCGTGAATAAACTACTGCTTCAAAATAAGAGAGGGTACGAACAAATGTTTTTCCCAAACATTCTCCTGGCTGTCAAATTTAAATTAAAAAAAAAACACTTCTTTCCCTATCTCAGTAAATACACAATCTGTATCTATTGCAAGACGCCAAAGAATGGGAAAGTTATATATTGCTTAGCATCAAGAATGAGAATTATGTTTAGGTTGCAACCCTTTTGATAGTGCAACAATGCTGTTATACATGGTAGTGGTCATCCATTATCTAGCAACAAGATTACCTCTGCAGAGCTATGCACCCATAGTAATTTCATGAAGGCTTGTGATATGTGCCACAACAGTGTTTGTATGTGGTAGTGGTCTGCCATTATCTAGCAACAAGATTACCTCTGCAGAGCTGTGCACCCATAGTAATTTCATTAAGGATTCATAGATGTAGTCAAGAAGGGAGAGGTATCACTGAAATCATGTTCAAAGGACTTCCCATCACGTCAGATTAGTTCTAAGTTCTAACTCAAGCCTGCACATTCATACTCACTAGGGAGGTTGTGCAGGGAATGTTTTTAACTTGGATGATTTGACAGATGAACATTGGATTTACTTCTTGATATCAAGAAGGTCAAACAAGACACTTTTTTTTCTAGTTTTGAGAGCCACCATTTTATACCTCAAGGTGATAACCAATGGATTTAGCAACATACAAATTAGATGAAACACTCTATGGTATATCAACTCTGGAATCAGGTGTAATGTCAGCAACTTCTCTTCCTATTTGTTGAAAAAGTAATATTGAGCTACCCTCATTAATTTCACCTAATTCTGACATTTCAAAATCTTTTTGGGATCTAAAAACTACAACCATAAGCTGTATCTATCCTACAAAAATTAAATGCTGATTCATTGAAATGACAAAAAGACAGCAGTCTGGAGAAGCACAGTAGTTTTGAATTTTGTATCAGCAGCAGTTTGGAAATGAGCGGGAAAAGCAGAACAGTTGTCTAAAAGAAAAAAAGAAGAAGATAATAGAGGAAAACACAGAGCAACAACTACAGCAGCGAGAGAAGAACATAGCAACAGAAAAGTGTGTGCAGCAGTCTGAACAGAACAGCAAAGAGAAGGATACAGTTGCAGCTGTTAAAATGAAAATTTTGGAATATATTGTATACAGCAGTATATTCTAATCAATATATATATAATTTTGTGTGTTTATCTCTTGTATTTGCATTAGTTTTATTTCTGTGTATATAGCAGTATGTAAGATATACAAAGCACATGCTATTTGAATCTTTTCACCAACAAATTGGTATCAAAGCCTACTTCTTTGGTCCTGTTTGATTATGACATTGCTTGAAGATATCAAATGCCTCATTTTTATGTTATAAGAAGTAGACTCATGTCTTTCTGTTGAAATCATCTATGAATGTCATGAAATATTCATTTTTGGCTATAGAGAGAGGGTTTCCATGGGACCAGACAAATCTGAATGTATCAACTCATGTGGAGCTTTTGCTCTCCCTGACTTATCTGGTGGAAAAACATTTCTATTCTGCTTCTCCAGTATGCAGCCCTCACAAACTTTATTGGGCTGTTTAATTAGAGGCAGTCCTCTTACCATCAGTTTCTTATAAAGAAGATTCTAGGCATTGAAGTTTAAGTGACCATATTTGAGGTGTCACATATTAGAATCTTAGATTGGTCCACTATGACAATTTTAAATGCTGCAGACAACTCGTTTTGCATTCTTAATAGAAACATTCTGTTCTTTGTCATTTTGACAGCTGATATTTGCCTATTGCTGTCATGTCTATCATATATTATGCATTCTCCACTTTCAAATTTAACCTTACATCCCTTTTGAACTCAGATTTCCTCATTTGTAGGGTTTTAAAATCAAGAGCACCACAGAAGGCAAGATTGAGAGACACAACGCAAGACTAGTTGTCAAAGGGTACAAGCAACAACCTAAACGATATTACAATGAAACATTTGCTCCTATAACAAGGATGGAAATTGTGAGAACTATAGTAGCAATAACAATTCAATATAAGTGGAAGACACATCAGATGGATGTCAAATTAGCCTTCTTAAACGGAGTACTAGAAGAAGAAGTGTACGTGGCACAACCCCCTGGATATGAGATTCCGGGGCATGAGAACACAATGTACAAGCTAAAGAAAATACTTTATGATTTCAAGCAAGCACCAAGGCTGTGGTACAGTTGCATAGACTCATATTTATTGAGCAATGGATTTAGCAATAGCGGCAACAAACCAACTCTCTACATTAAGGCAAGCCATCAAAGTGATATTCTAATTGTTATCTTATATGTAGATGATCTGATTTTTAATGGAAATATAATTCTGTCCATAGAAGAGTTCAAAGTTGCAATGAAAAAATAATTTAAGATGACAGATTTAAGATTGTTGAAGTATTTTTTTGGCATTGAGGTTAAATAGATAGATAGATTTTTCATATCTCAAACAAAGTATGAAAATTTTAGAGAGATTCAGAGTGTTGAATAACAAACCTATATCAACACCAATAGCAACGTGTCTGAAGTTCAGCAAAGAAGATTGCGACAACAATGTGGATCCAACACTATACAAGAGCTTGGTAAGAAGCTTAATGTCTTTGACAACAACAAGATTTGATATCATGTATGCAGTCAATATGATCTCCAGATTTATGCAGATTCCAAAAGAAATAGACTGACAAGTGGGAAAAAGGATCTTGAGATATGTAAATGATACAAAAGGCCATGGAATTTTGTATATTGTATCAAATGATTTTGAGTGAGTTGGATATATAGATAGTGATTGGGCAGACACTGTTGATGATAAAAAGAGCACATCTGAATATGTGTTCAATATCGGGTTAGGGGCCATTTCATGATCTTCGAAGAAGCAATCCATTGTTTCACTCTCCATGGCTGAAGCAAAGTACATAGAAACAAACTCAGCAGCATGCCAAGCAATTTAGATAAAAAGAATCTTATCAGATTTGAATGAGCAGCAAAAAAAAACAACAATCATCTTTTGTGATAATCTATCTTCTGCAGCTTTATCAAAGAATCCAATTTTCCATGGAAGGAGCAAGTACATAGCAATCAGGGATCACTTTATAAGAGAATTGGTAGAAAGTGAAGAGATTGAACTTCAGTTTTGTAAGTCAGAGTAACAACTTACAGATATTTTCACAAAGCCATTATTAAAAGAAAATTTGGAATGTCTCAGAGACAATCTGGGTGTCATGAATAAAGCAACAACAGCTTTGTAGTGTTTATTCATGCAACATCAAAGCTCTGGAGTTCATACACAACCAGCTTTGGAGTCACACAGGCAGCTCTAGAGTATCTTCACATACAATGCCAAAGTATCTTCACAGGTGGAGAAATGTTCGGATGAACATGGTACCTCAAGATTAAGGGGGAGTGTTGAGAAAGTAATCTTGAGCTGCCCTCATTAATTTCACCTAATTCTGACATTTCAAATTTTTTTGGGATCTAAAAACTACAACCATCAGCTTTAGCCATCTACAAAAATTAAATGCTGATTGTTTGAAATGACAAAAAGACAGCAGTCTGTAGAAGTGCAATAGTTTTGAATTTTGTAGCAGCAGTAGTTTGGAAATGAGCGGGAAAAATAGAACAACAGTCTAAAAGAAAAACAGAACAACAGTGTAAAAGAAAATCAGGACAACAGAAGAAGAGAATAGAGGAGAAAACAGAGCAGCAGCTACAGCAGTGAGAAAAACATTGCAGCATAAAAGTGCATGCAGCAGTCTGAACAGAACAACAAAGAGAAGAATACCGTAGCAGTTGTTAAAAATAATTTTTGGAACATATTGTATACAACAGTTTATCCTAATCAATATATATATTTTATATTGTGTGTTTATTTCTTGTATTTGCAATAGTTTAATTTCTGTGTATACAGCATTATCTAAGATATACAAAGCACATACTTTTTGAATCTTTTCACCAACAAATTTGTATCAGAGCTCATATATATCTAACACTATTATGCAATGCTGGAGGGAGATCAAGTTCTAATATTGAGGCCAAACAATATGAAGGTTTCACAATCAAGCAAAAAACATAATGGTTGACAATAGAATTTTGAAAATCGGTCATATACAGGGGTATTTGCAGGTTTGCCAAGCTTTACAATTATAGTGTTGGCTAACATCTCAAATCCCAATTACAAACATCACTTACAGGCCATATTCCTCTTGTAAAAAACGATATTTCAGATCTGCATGTTTTGGGACGGGCTCACAAATGTATGGATCCGTTTGCACTCTCCGTAAGGTTTTGAAGTCAAATTTTAGATTCAAGATCAAGGAATAGTTTCATAGCAGTCATCTTGCACATTTAAGTGTTGAATAGATAGTGTATATAAATGTTGGTATTTGTACCAGGAGTAGTGGATCTGATTTTATATGCCACAACCAATATTCCTCTATCACACTCAGCTTTATAATTCCATATCAAAGAATCTAGAGTCTTACCAAAGAAAAGAGCTATGTTCAAGAGAAAGCAACATGGCCGAGTGTTAATGAATCTTCCACCTTTTGTTTCCTAATTAAAGTGGTTATTCATGTCATTTACTAAGTTCAGAAATATGTATACACCTATGGAGAAGTCACTTTAAAGAGAAGTAATCCATATGCTGACGACAGAATTCTGCAGGTGTTATTGTCCTTTATAATGCATGTATATTCTCTGCAATGTGGTATCTCTCACATCCTATAAGACTCTCTCACACCAAAAGAGAGATCTCCAAAAATTTCAATACCTCAAAATTCTATAAGAAAGATTGGGGTTTATTTCTAACAGATTTTCTGCAAAAATAGCAACAATTTATTCCTTACTACACTGAGGAGTGTCAAGACTGCAAACTGCATGTTCTCTACCAATTTCCTGAACATGGGATAAATTTAATGATAAGTATTTAGCCCCTTGTTACAACCGTCACCCAAATCAATATTGGATACCAATCCTATGTTATTTATCAAATCCGCCTCATTCCTTCAGGAGTTTCTTTCAATACCTCAAAATTGTATAAGAAATATTGGGGTTTATTACTCACAGATTTTCTGCAAAAAAGCAACAATTTATTCCTCACTACACTGAGTGTCAAGATTGCAAACTGCATGTTCTCTACCAATTTCCTGAACATGGGATAAACTTAAAGATAAGTATTTAGCCCCTTGTTGTTACAACCGTCACCCAAATCAATATTGGATACCAATCCTATGTTATTTATCAAATCCGCCTCATTCCTTCAGGAGTTTCCTGCAGACAGGGGTAACGTCAACAAGGAGGAAATATTTTAGCCGGTGTGTTTTCTTTTATTTTGTTTGGATTGAATTCAGACTTTATGATGTACATGTTTTATAGCCCTTTTCTAGCCCACAATTTTTTGGTTGCATTAGTTTAGTGTCAAAATCATGTAGCTGTTGTTATTGTCCATGGACCTACTAGGACTCAAACTTAGGACCTCACTTGTGCATACCTGGGTGCTCTACCACTTGAACTATCAGCCCATTTGTGACTGAGGCTTTTTGGTAGGCTCCTTATTATGATTTAGGTGTGGCTCATTCCTTGAGCCACAATTCAGTGCTCTGATGCCATGTTATTTTTACAGCCCTTTTCTAGCCCACAATTTTTTGGTTGCAGTAGTTTAGTGTCAAAATCATGTCGCTGTTGTTATTGTCCATGGACCTACTAGGACTCAAACTTAGGACCTCCCTTGTGGATGCTTGGGTGCTCTACCACTTGAGCTATCAGCGCATTTGTGACTGAGGCTTTTTGGTAGGCTCTTTATTACGATTTGGGTGTGGCTCATTCCTTGGGCCACAATTCAGTGCTCCAATGACATGTTATTTTTCCATGAACCAGCTAGGACTCAAACCTAGGGCCTCCCTTGAGGCGGTGTAGTCGCCATATGTCTGGCTATGGGTTATATTATCAAGTATAGTGCATGCTTGGGTGCTCTATCACTTGAGCTACTGGCCCATTTGTGACCGAGTACTTTTTGTAGGCTCCTTGTTATAGATCAGGGGTGGCTCATTTTCTCCAACACCCCCCGTTGAGCCACACTATGGTGCTTGAGGCTCCTAGCTTGGCTTTGATACTATATTATTTTTCTATGGACCTGCTAGGACTTGAACCCAAGGCTTCCCTTGTGCATGCTTCGGTGCTCTACCACTTGAGCTACTGATGCTTTTGCGACATGCTCCTTGATATGGTTTGGGTGTGGTTCATTTTCTCCAACAACTGTTGGAGCTTAGAGTGTCACGACCTGTTTTTTGTGGTAGAACTGAAAAACAATTATTAATTAAATAGCGTCGGTCTTTATCTTTTAATGCTTAATTCATAATTTCGACATCATTCAGTTAAATGCAATTAATGCTATTGTTTGTCATTTATTGTAATCTTGATTAGGTTAGCATTAGTATTATTGCTTAAATGATGATTTGGCTTGGGCTAACTAGATATATGGTTTATTGAGTGGATGCTGGATATTCCCCATTGCTATGGACGTATCTAGGGGGAGAGTATCGTCGGGGAGAGGCGCTGTAGATTGGGTAGAGGTGATACTAGAGATAAAACTAGCACACATCACTATTCTGCTTCATTTGCCTTATGCTAGTAGTTCACGGTGTCAATCTTGTGTGTGTCTATGATTGCATTTTTTATTTGAATGCAAAATAGTTTGCATATTTTCTATGGTTGTTTGTCTTGGGTTGCTTGTGACCATGGTAGTAATTGGCATGATTGCATGTAAGCGTACTTGATTTGAGAAGTGACTTCTGATTGTGATTTTGTGGCCTAAGCTGGTTAGCAGGCACATATTGATTGTGAAATTATTTTTCAATAATGTACGGTTCTAATATGAACATTAGACACTTTTTCCTTAAGTTACTAGACCAGGTCAGGTTTGGTGGCTTTCATGGATGACTTATTATGACTGGGATTGTTCCAAGCATCACTTGGCTTCTTATTTATGCCATGGTTATGTTATACCTTCCTAGAAGGGTTGTCAACATTCTTTGGATCCTTACCATATTTTTGCTTTCAAGCAAGCATTGGAGTTTAAATGTCCCTTCATGGGACTGGCACAATGGTATGCAAGGAAAGGAAAAGCATAGGTTTTAACTCTTGCAAGTTTTAGTTATTATTATTTTTGCTTTGCTTAAGTCATAAGCCATCATGCTAATTAGGTTAATCATGGGTCGTTTGACTCGGGTAACGTTAATCATTTAGGTATTTGACCTAAAACAAATATTACTTAAGTGATAGTGGGCTACGTAACTCTCTTTTTGATCCTTTCTTCATGGTTTTTTGGAGGGAGCATGTCGGCTATGGTTTCTAGTTTGTTTTATCTTGGCCTTCAGCAATTGTGAATCTCTCTCCCCTTGTCAAATACATTAACCATTGCTGGCTTAGAACTGGGAGTTGTGTTTGAGGACGACATTTTGAGGAAGAAGGTGTCGGCCATGCTCAGTAATGCTGACTCTTTCTTCTTGGCATGTAGTTTGGTTTGCATGCAAATTCTTGCCACGCCTGGCACTATGTAGTGGAATTCATTTTGGGGGACAACAGAAAGAAAAAATACATAGATGTTTTAGTATTTATGTTTTAGTTGTGGAGAGGTCTTGCTCAGCAAGAGAGATTGGAGTGCTCAGATGATTTCGGGTTCTCATACCTACTTTTAATCTGGAATGGTTTCTCTCGCCTTTCTCTCTCTCATTGTCAAACTCTCTTGATCTTTGACCTTTATGAAAGAAATAAGATACAGGTTTCTTGTTGTTTGTCTCTATGGATAAAATAGGTCCTAAATAGGGCTATTGTAGTGGTTTCTTCACTCTAGTTTTGTAAAACCATTTGTGGCGTTTCGAGGCCATGGTATTGGGCATTATAAATCTAAGGATGTTAGTGTTGAAAGGAAACCCTGTTTTGTTCAGGGTTCGAATCTTGCTTGCAATAGAGTTATATTGTAATAGCCAGTTGTGTAAATGTTTTATCTCCATTTTCCATGTGGTTATTTTGCTCATATTCTTTGAGGCTTCTTAATATGTCACTTAAGTTAAATAATATGGTCTAGTTCACTTAGAGTTTCATACTATATTGGAAGGACCTTGATGGTTGACTGTTCCACTGGTAACCTGGACTGTTGGGGAATTTATCTGGTTATCATGATTTATGAGCTCCTTCAAATTGATTGTGTTTCTGTTCATTGGGCGGAACTTCTTTTATTATTCCAAGCAAGGATATAAAGAAAAGGATACAATGCAATGAGGATTGCAGAGAGATTTTTTATTTTTGTTGATAATAAGATTGTACCTTGCGAGTGTCATGTCATCTAGATTGCATGAATCGCCTTAGTTGTTAATGAAGTCCTTGAAACGCCCTGATAGAGTTGAGTTATTAAACCCTAGGTGGAGCATGATGCTCTTTTGAAATTTCTGAAATGAAGTATGTTGCACGTGGGCATTGAGGTGTTTGATTTGTGAGTTTGTCACTATTGTTCTATGTTTTTCTTGAACCATGATTTATTAGACTTCCCTATGGCATTTATTAAGCACCACCGGGGGGGGGGGGGGGGGTATGCACCCAGCGTTTTGATCTCTTTTAGACTCACCAATGTTGTGAAGAGTTGATGAGCCCTTGGGAGTTATGTTTGGTTTCTTTTGTTAGATTTTGATAGATTTAATTCTGAAGCTTCACAAGTGGTTGAGCCATAAAGTTGGGGAGGTGTCAACCAAGGAGAGCATTGATGACCCCTTAACCATTTGTTGAGGCTGTGCACTTTTTCACTGAATGTAAAAAAATTACCTGGACTTGAATATATGGTTTGGTTCGTTTACATGCTTGGGCAACAACCCTTTGTCATGTATATACTGCAGCGTAAAACTGTTGCGATCTTTTAGTTTATGAAACTTGAAACCTTGAAAAATGGTCTTGGGCAAACCGCTACAGCCTATGATTATTATCGGGTTATGCCCTGAACCTTGACCTATTGAAATATCAAACAGTGAATACAACGGTATCAATTATTTAGAGTATGCTTTTGGGATTAGAATGCATACTTGGGGCTATGGTGGGGTGTTTGTAAGAGTTGAACTCTTGGACTTAAGGACTACAATTGAAAGAGTGATTCTACAATCATGTATCCTTAAGGCAATTTCCATCCGCAGATATAACATCGAGCTTTTAAGACTGATACCTTTAGAGGTCATTATTATTTCAGGTTATGAGGACAAGAGGGTATTTCCCTATAGCAGGTGTTATGAGAGAGATACAAAGTGTGGGACCCTTTGCAACCCATGCTGCAGAGAGAATCCTTTTATCCTTCCTTGATTTCAACTCCACTTAGAAATCTTGATCTTTATTATATTATTGTCCAGGGCCCACATTTATATGGTCTCTGTAACCTCATCTAGAATCTATCTTTTGCTTGAAACATGTTTCATGATGCCTTGCTATATGACATTATTGTATTTAGAAAGTAATTACTGCACTACAAATTCATGGTTGAGACTATTGGTTTTATGTTCGGGATGGATGTGCTTGAATGAACTTATTGGATTTGATTTTTTATATTGAAGGAATAGTTTAAAAAAGGAGTATATTTTGAAAAAGAAAAAGAATTATACCAACATAACAAAAGAAATCACTATCAATTGCACAACCACCACTTACAAAATAAAATTATTAATATCAACGAGTATCAACATAATACAAAGCAAAAGGTGAACTAAACAAAGCTGTCATGTACATCTTGGCCCTCTTTTGAGAGTCTCCGTGTCATCCGACAATTTGTTGTACACTTCAACCTTAGCCACATTCTTCTACATATCCTCTTGAATGAGCTTCTTAGTCAAATGAAGTAGGTAAGCCCTAATGATGCCAACCCCTTTTGGAACTCGAAAGTCCTCCCAAGGAGGAATCCATAAAAATGGTACAATCAAAATCGTTGCCATCTTGCATGTCAACATCAACTTGCACCTTTGCTTGTTGGCTTGCTTCCGTGACCTCTCTAGAAATTCTTTCTTTCTTTGCCATCCTATCAACGATTCCATTAGTGGTCTAAGAAACTAATAGGAGGCCCTAGTTCTATCAAAATAGGAAACATAACCTTCCCCAACTTCAAGTTAAATGCTGACATTCACAGGAACATCACTATTAACTTCCATGGGATGACTTGGAAAATCAGGGGCACTCTCACTTACGGTGGGTCATCCCATGGAAAATCAGGGGCACTCTCACTTATGGTGGGTCCACCTTCACTAACCACAACATCATTAACAATAGTATGGTGAGCAACCCCCTTTGGGTCCATAGGGACACGAATGTGGGGAAATCCTCCAATGCTATCAAGATACTTGGGCTTGAATTTTAGGATGCCATTGTTGAAGAAGGCATGGAGTTCTAAATCAAGAATATGTATCACTTACACAATGACTATTTGTATAGTGACTTCACTAAAGAAGTTCGAGGAAACACTCTAAATGCTTCGAAACAATTTCTCATTTTTTGTTTCCACAAGAGGCATAATACTTCAATAGCAAAAATAAGGGGTGTGCTTACGGGGTGTCCTAATGTTTCATACAAACTCAATTGTTATTTGAGTAGAGATTTGGAGTTGTTTCTTGTGTATTCTTTGGCCAAATCATAAGTTATTTGATTTTGCATGGCTATATTTGATTACATGTTAATGGTGATAACACCTTGTTGCACATGGTTCTCTCTCTCCTTGTTGCCTCCCCTTATTTGCTACCCTTGTTGAAGTTACTGTGACTACTAGACTTGGTCTCAAGCTACCAAATTGATTGGTGATGCAACATTTATATGATCTTGTTGACTATGATTATTATGTTTCTTATTCATTCTATGTTATTTGATTTTGCATGGCTATATTTGATTACATGTTAATGGTGATAACACCTTGTTACACATGGTTCTTTCTCTCCTTGTTGCCTCCCCTTATTTGCTACCCTTGTTGAAGTTACTATGACTACTTGACTTGGTCTCAATCTATCGAATTGATTGGTGATGCAACATTTATATGATCTTGTTGACTATGATTATAATGCTGAAATTTTATGGTGTTTGATCATTTTTCCACTTCAATAATGATATACATGTTACTCCTCATCCACGGTGTGTGCCATTCGCATTGATTGATCCAAGACCTACACGTGAGCATCCAATTGATGGAATCATAAGTTAGTCGGAACATAATCAAATATCCAAAAATTTAAATATACAAATAAAATTTAATATACAAATAAGTTCAAATATTCAAAAAATACAAAACTAAGACTTATGTGTGACACTTTTTATTGGTGCACATGACTGAACAATATTATTTATCATATATGCGGTGAATTACATATCTATTTTTTACACATTTTTCATGGCATACATGAGTGGGATGCATGACATACATGTTACATATGGTATATGAATATATAGATGTTTGGCATTATTTACACTCAAACGTAACCTTTCTATATTGGAGGCATGTCTACAATGGGGTCATCTTCGTACACTTATTACGGCATATCTTTCTATATTTATCCATTAATCATAAGAAATTATTGCACATGACTTGTTCTCATTTATACTTTTTAGAGTGTTATTTTTTATGGATATTATGTTTTACTAGATGATGACATTGATTGATTATGTAGGCTAACATTACTTCATTCATGCATGCTTGATATTGATGATTATGATAGCGTGTGATCATTGATGTATGCTATATTGTGTGTTCTATGAGTGCATTGATTGTGTTTTGTCACGTTGTCTATTAGTTGTGTTAGAGGATCCTTTAGTTCGAGACATGGCAATGTTGTGTTTGTGGGAGGGTAGAGTAGTGTTGTGTCTTGAGTGTTTGTGTGTTTCATGATCATGATATTGTATGTGTGTGGGAGATTACATATATGACTTTTATTGAACTAGTTTCATGATTTCTATCACACATATTTCTTTTGTTTGTGATGCCATGATTTCTATCATGCATTTTATTGTTTTTTTCATTACTGTATGTATAATTGATATATTTGTTTGACATGACACTGTATGCACATTGTCTTGGATTACATGTTTCGTACGTGTTTGAATGATCAAATCTTTATATGATGACATATCTTATTATGTTTGTACACATATTTTACATGATTACATTTTTATGTATAACAATTGGTGTGCATAACTCTTTTCTTTTGAGATGAGTGATTCACATACTTCATCCCTCATATCAAAAGAGGGTATATAGTGGGTTTGTCTTAGAGATTCAGGCCATGACAAATATACAATTCACATCTTGGATTAGATTATGTGATTTAGATGAGACAAATTGAGGCATATGCAGAGAATTTGAAACAATTGGATCATTGTATGACATTTTGAGATGGATTATATAGTTCAAATTGAGAAATTTATTAGATTGAGCAAATTGAGGAATATTTTATGACATTATGATCTATAGATTATGGCATTCTATATCACTTGGGCATACAAATGAATTAGATTTGGGGCATGAATGTTGTTCATGCAAACATTTTTCTATTTCTATATTTTGGATTGATGGGGAATGACGGTACGATGTAAGCGCTTTGGAGCCATATTCTATTTATAATAGTTGATCTTTGTATATATGAATCTGTTTCAGAGTTTCATTTTGACATACAAACCTATTTTGGGTTACACATTTACATATGACCCTATTTTTGGGTTAAAAAAAGAATTATTATATTCAGAGTAGTGCAGTTGAGGTTTCTAGGGTGCTCAACTTCTAGCACCCCTCCTCTAGTGGTGGTTGAAGCATTAACACTCCTCAACTCATGTTTAAACGGGTTGTATCTTCTTGAGGCATAATTATTTCATAACATTCTCCAAACAAATTCAACAAGTGGTACCATGGTTTGTGTGCCATTGGGTGTATTTGTTCCTTGACTTTTCAATTTCATGTGTTTCAATGATGAAAATATTGTTTTTATATTTTCTATCATGGAGGGACATTGATCTATACACGTTTCTTTGCAGGTTTTACATGTAACAAGTGGGACATTTATGGCATACCTATCACCATCAAGTGTGATTAATCACAAGTACCATTTTTTTCTTTTACTCTAGCATTTTCAATACTGACTAAATTTGGGGGAAGGGAGGAAGGGCATATGTAGACACCTAAATTTTGTATTAGTCACTTTTATATCAACTTAGACATAGTTTGATATACTTGCACTTTGTGTACACATTTCACCCTTGTGGGTGCTTTTCCTTATTTTTCTACCTACCTACTGCCTTTGCCAACCCAATTTACTAGATATGCATATTCAGGGTCACCCTAGTTTGCGTAAAAAACCTTTCAGAATCCTAAATAGACTTGTATTCATTTTTCAAATTATTAATTTTCACTTCGAAAACAATACTAATACTAGTCGAACAATTGTCGTTTACTTCAAGTGTCTACATTTGTCGGTAGTGTCTAGGAACATTCAATGGCTATTTTTCAAATTAAGAAGTCTATTAGGTAGGCCATGTTTCATGTGTCGGTCATAATAATAAATATCAAAGAGTCAACTATAAATACAAATCAATCATATAAGGTTATACCCATCCTAGAAAGTCCTAACAAAGTTGAGAAAGTAATTAGCATTCTCTTGAGAAATTATCACAAAAACATGTACATATATGAATATCCATCAAAAGTGTAGCTCTAGAGCCAAGTTTGAATACATCTGCAGGTTAAAGTTGCATGGTGCAAAGTGCTAAAAGCCAAACATTGCATTGCATTCTAGATTGATCACGATATTGCACACACACATCTAAGTGGGAGAAATATGTGCAGTTTGAGCCTTATTCTGAGTATTGGAATGCAAACAACACTCATTCACTTAATGGGGAGTGGTTGGGTTATTCAACTCAAAATATTAACATTTTTTCCAAGGGTCATTTTGTGATCAAAAGTGAGGTTAGGATTTCTAAATAAAGAGAAAAAAATAGAGATCAATGCACAAGAATGAAGGTGATCATATAGACACGAAGCATTTACAAGTACAAATGTAATGGTCCAAGGCATCACAAACTTGCATAGTCAACATGAACAACATGGACATTGTTGATAGAGCTTGGACATTACCAATTGTCACAAGGGTCTCAATTTCACCAATAACATCCATAGAGAGTTTGAGCACTTGTTTCCTAATCTAAGCAGTTATAACTTGGACAACATTTTTATAAACAACGAGCATAAATAATATCAAAATAATCTACCTACCTCTTTTCCATAATGTTTTGTCAATTTCCAATTATTTAAGTGTAATGTCAATCTATTATTTTACATTCATATTTATATGATTATTGTTTTATTTTATATAATCTAAATATTTCTAATTTTATACCCTTTTGAGACACATTAATCTAAAATAAATAAAACAATAATCTCTCTCTCTAATGTAATTGTTTTAATTTGTTTTCATTATTAAACATAAGCAATAAATCAACTTTATACATTGATTATATCATTTAGTGGAATGATTGTTTGGATAAAGGAATGTATTTGAGAATGATGTGTTCTACCAAATGCTTTAATTGAAATTTCAATCATGCAATGTCTAAATAAGGAATTGAACCTTATGTTTTAAGTTATGATTCCTTATGAGTTATAGTTGAGAAAATAACAAATAAGGCTTTTAAGGAAAATTTCAAATTTTCCACTTTGTTACTTTTCTATTGTTGAAATGAAAAGAATGAGGAAGAAATACCCTTGGCAATCCCTATAAAGACACATGCATATTTGAATGTGTTGAATTGAGGGAACAAAAATTAGTTATGAGGTATTTTCTTATGTATAAGTAAAAAGATAAAAAACCTCATGAAATCAAGAATTGAATAACTTTTGATTGTTGTTGAATTATGTTGTGAGTTATTTTTTACTAGTTACTATTTACTGCATTATGGTAAATGTGGTAAGTAGTTAAATAGTTAGTATATTATAATATTTAGCTAAATAAGTTATTATAACTTACAAGTTGTTAGTTTATTAATAGGGAATAATTCGTAACAAGTTATTGTAATATGTAACATTATTTGTTGAAAATAACACTATATATTTGTAAAATTATGTAGTATTATTTGATTGAATGCAAAATCCAATTTGGTATAATTCAGAGTAGGAAGACCGAGAGTTCAAATAGATTAGGAAGAATTAAAAATAGAAAATAGAGAGAAGCAAGCTTCAAGCAATGATCTCTAAAATTTTCTCTGTAAGTGTAAGCTTTAATTGACATATTCATTTCCTATTAAATCTATAAAAGGAAGGAGAACCCAACCAACACACCATCAAATCAAAGCATGGATAACTTGTGAGATTTTTGGGAGAGCCTAGAGGGTGGTGAGAACAATAGGAGAAGCCTTAAAGCTCCCCAAAAGCCAACTTCTTGATTAGTGGCACAATATTTTTTTTTTTTTTTTTTTGCATCATTATTATTTTTTTACTAGGCTTTTTAGCTTTGTTTATTTGATTTGTTGTGGTTGCCAACAAGTACTCTCCATATATCAAGAAAATACAACATTTTCTTTTCTTAGGCACTACAATATTAAAGAAAAGAAGTTCTAAACATCAATATTCAAACATCTTTTTTGTTTCTTATCTAAATTCACCAATTTAAAATATTTTGAAAAGTTGAAACATAGGAGAAAAAAATCAGAAATGCTTTTAATGCATGATTTGAGTGGATGATTTGAGTGGTGAAAGTTATTTGAAGAAGAAAATAGGCATTTCAATGAAGGAAAGAAGCATTTCATTTTATTTATTTATTTTTGGCATAAGTGCAATCCACAATCAAATTGCAGCCTAAAAGTGCCATTCTTTATCAAATTCAGCACTAAAGACCACGAAACAGACTTTGGAAGTGTGATTGAGAAAGAAATGGAAGAAAATTTGAAGCATAGTCATTTAAATAATGTAGGTCTCAATATTAGTTCCCTTGAAACATCATCCAACTAGGATGCCTAATCAAGTAAACAAAACCCAAGGAAAATTTAGAGAGGTCATTCTCTTGAAGGAGGGTAATGGAGCATCCTCAGAAGCAACATGGAGAAGACACTTCTCTGCAACCACTCCCATGCCTCCCTCAATCTCTTCTCAATGTTATACATCACCAAAGAGGCAAAAACAATAAATTTGTTTTTTTTTAACAAATTTTGTTGTGTAGTTCGTTGTATAAAGAATGAGGGAAAAAAATACATTCTTAATTGGAAATTTTTATAAAGTTTTTTTTAATTTTTTTTCATACATTCAAAAAACTTTATAAAATTATTTTAATTAATCCCCTCTTCTACTCTGGAGTCAAATTAATTAATTTTCTCACAATATGTGAAGATCTAGAAGCCAAAAATTTACCTATATGTTCGAAATAAGGGCCTAAATATAAGTGTGAAGTCATTTCTTCTTGTACAAGTGTTAATTTGATGGCTTTAATTGGTTTTTTTTGTTATCTTTAACCGATAATGGCTACAAATGGGCCAAAGGTTATTTTTGCTTGACTCACAATGATAACTCTGCTACATGAAAAGTAAAGGTGAAAACTCACATAGAATTTGAGGACATTTGGCTAGTGATTGAAGGCACCCCGACATGCTTTTAATGTTGATCAACAATGAACATTTGACAAGGCAAATTAGAAGACAAAGTTAATCATCATGTTTAGGGTATTAGATGAGGTTCAACCTCATATTTGAGATGCAATGTTAGCCAACGATGAATGGGAAAAAATTAGCATAGTCTATGAGGCCAATAACTAAAACACAATTTTGCATCTCCAAAGCCAACTACATTGTCTCCAACTGAATATGAGAGAAAAAGTTGCAATGTTTCTCCGTCATTTTGCAACACTGTGGGCCTCATTATAAGCTTTAGGCCATAAAGTGTTAGAGGACTCCCTTGTACCCATAGTCCTGAGAGCATTTCCCCATGTTTACAAGATCTTTGTGACTTCTCTAATTATCTCAAACCAAAAACCAACCTTAGAGAAGTTGGTTAATATGCTACAACAAGAAGAATCAATGCATGATGGAGGTGAAGCTGAGATGAACTACATTGGCAATACATTAGAATAGAAAGAGGACCATGAGGTCTTCTAATCAGTCTCTTAAGTAGACAAGTTAGTAGAATCAACATGGGAACAACGTTCATTCCCAAAAGATATGTCTCATCTGTGGAAAGACAAGCTATGAACTAAAAGATTTCTGGTATAATACATTCATAAATGGCTCGTCAACAATAAGAAGCCAACACTGCAAAAATTGCCACAAGGACCAAAGAAGAAGCCTCAATACACACACAATTGGAAGAAGCAACCTTCCCCACAACAACTTGGAAACATTATTGAAGGCAACAATCGTTTAGATGAGGATTATGTCTTTGCTACATAGACAAATGAGGAGATCCCCCATCCAAATGCAATCTAGTACGTGGATTCTAGTACCACAAGGCACATGACCAGACATAAGGATTGCTTCACCACTTTGAACCATTCATCATGTTGAGTTAATGAATCTCTAGGAGATGATTTATCACATAATGTCCAAGGTACATGTGATAATTCTTGATGCAATAGCATTTGGGTCCACGCATAATCTTGCATCAACCAAAAACATGAATAATTAGTTGATAATAAATTACAACGAAGTCTTTTGCTATTTTGTTAGTCTAAGGCACATTTTCAAGCATCAAAATTCTTATTTAAGTCACAACGAGTTCTGGGTCTCCATTGGCAAGTGGCTAGATCTTCATTATGCAGGCATGCAATGAATTGTAAGTCAATTTGGGGGGTTATCGATAAAATATGGTATCATTCTTGAAATGATAGAAGAATCATGGTACAAGGGTTTTCATGGTAAATGGTGCCTGCGAAGTATTGTGATCTTGTGCGACTTTCATGCAACTCTTTTGTTTCTATGATGTGTTATGGAAGGCATTATGACTGTCTAATTGATATTTAATCTTAGAAACAAATAAGGATTCAATTAACAATGTTCGTGATGTACTTTTTAATACGTTAAAAATCAAATGTGTTATTGTGCCTTGGAAATATGGACACATTTAATATTTGTGACATTAGTGGGTTGTTGAAAGCAATTAATGTAAAAGGGTGGATTGTGTATCTATATAAACACATCCCCATCATTTGAAAAGGGGTTCAATTCCAAATTATGAAATAGTTCAAGAGCATTTGCAAGGAGTACTGCGATAGAGATCGGTGTGCAGATCTAGGAGGGGCTATTGGAGTTGAGTCACTTGACTAAAACTACAATGTTAATTTGTTATTTATAAGTTTGCAGACATTTGTGGAGTCGTATTAGTTGTAAGGCTGTATTATTGGCAATCGATTTGATGTTGTGTAATCTCTCTTTGAAGCAATAAAATTCCATTATTGTTGTATTTTCAATGTGTAATTATGGGTTGTGCGGTAAAAAAAATCTCTTAACTAAGACCTCTAACCACAATTGCATCATTTGGTATCATAGCAAGTAAAACAACTATGGAATTTAGAGATTGAAGTTGGTGTTCTCCATTCTTTACGAAGGTGGGTAGAGAATAGAGGAGTGTGTAAAATAGGTCTACGTATGATTGTGAGTGGCACAACAGTAGATCTGAAGGTTGTGAAAAGTTAAGATGCCATTGAGAAGAGTAGGGAGAGTGGGCATGATAGTTGCAAATATGATTATAGATCTAGATGAGATCGCATAAATGTTGCGAATTACACTGACAAGGTTGGTTGCAACAGAGGAAGATAGAAGAAGAGGATTTGTCCCAAGGGATGATGTGAGTAATGCAAAGGTTGAATCACAAGATGAGGATGAATAAGGAGATTTAATGCAAGATTGATTGGATGAAGGAGAAGAGAGGCTGATTAAAGCCATATCTAAGATTGGAAGAGGAATGTGAATGAAGGTTTTATATTGTACTAGAACATTGAATCCATAAGAGCTAATATATTGGCTTATAGAGATGGAAGAATACTTCGAGTTTGGTAAAGTAACGTATGAGAGTAAGACAAAGGTTGCACAAATAAAGTTGAAGGGACATGCAACTCTATGGTGGAATGAGGTACAATGTGAGATGAATCATAAAGGTAAAGACAAAATCACTTGTTGGGAAAGGATGGTTGTGAAATTAAAAGATAAGTTTCTCCCTAGTGATTATCAATTAGATATGTTGAAGAAGTTGTAGAATATGTAAAAAAATGAGTTAAGAGTGAAAGAGTATATAAAGGAATTTTACAAGATCACTATCCTAGTTGGTCATAGCGAGATGGACGAAGAGAAGGTAACATGGTACATTAATGGACTATGATGGGTCATCCAAGATGAGATTAACGTAGTGAGATTGAAAACATCAGAGGAAACATATCAGTATGCACTAATGTCAGAAGAGAAGTTGGCACATAGACAAAGTACTGCAAGAGGCAAAGTAAAACCCAATGGTAACAAAAAACAACTGGGAGAAAAGAACAACAAAGATGCAAGCATTGTGTATGCATTGCAAGTAAGGGAAGGATCATCTTCTGCGAGAGGTGGTAGAGGTGGAAGATTTAGAGGAACATGTTTCAGATGTGGGGAGGTAGGACATCGTGCATTTGACTACCCTCATGCGCAATTGGATAATGGCAAGAAAGGTAGTGGTGGTGCACAAATCTTACAAATAGGCACATAATGTGAAGAGATGCATGTACATCACATAGATGAATGAGCAAGAGGAAATTTTACTGGCAATGAGGAAAGTCTTGAAATCCATAGAAAAGAGCGAATATGTGAGACAACAAAGACATCTTTTTTAGACCAAGTGCATGTCAAGAGGTAAATGTTGCACAATTGTGGTAGATAGTGGAAGTGCAATTAATTTGGTATCCACAGAAATGGTAAGGAAACTAAGATTGGTGGGAAAGACACATCCAAAACCATATAGAGTGTCGTGGTTGATAGAGGGTCTAGAAAGTGTTGTAAAGGAACAATGAGAAGTGGAGATGATGATTGGTAGCTACATAGACAAAGTTCTATGCGATGTGCTAGAGATGGATGCATGCCATGCTTTATTGGGGAGGTCATGGTAATATGACCGTGAGATATTATATGATGGGAGAGAAAATACGATGCGAGTGAGGAAGGATGGACGAGTTTATATCCTAAATCCATTAAAGACAAAAAACATGGAGGATGTATACCAAAGTCATTTGGTCATGTGAAGTTGCAAGGAACACTTGCAGGGGCTAGAATGTGCAAAGACACAAAGTGGCACCACATAGAGGAAAGAGAGTGGTTATGTAGAGAAAAAGAGTATTACTGCATAAAAGAAGGTGAAGCAGAGTGTGAACTACAAACAAAGGATCACTTAAGTAGGTAATGTTGAAGTAGAGGAGTGGAAGAATGGATTACGCAACACATATAGAGGAAGTCGACCCAAGTGAGAGGGAGTTGGTGCAATAGAGAAATGAAGGGCTTTTGGAGGAGGAAGTTAGTTTTTGTCCCGATTCATCCGCCAAGTGAATTGGAAGGCGAGAGTCATCTTACATGGTGCAAAGTCATGCTAAGACCCTTGGGCAAGGTCAAGAGAGTGGGTTTCTCACTCATCCTAAGCGTGTGAGCACTATGCTCACATGTTTTATTACTTAGGGTGTATGATGTAGGAGCATCCGGGTCTACACATAAACTTTCATCAACCAAAAACATGGATAATTAGTTGATAATAAATTGTGGCGAAGTCTTTTGTTGCTCCATTAGTCTGAGGCATATTTTTAAGCATCAAGATTCTTATTTAAGTCACTGCAAGTTTTGGTTCTCTGTTGGCAAGTGGCTGGATCTTCATTGTGTAGGTCATGCAATGAATTATAAGTCAATTGGGGGGGTTTGCGATAAAACATGACATTATTGTTGAAATGATATAAGAATCATGGTACAGGGGTTTTCATGGTAAGTGGTGGTTGTGAAGTCCTATGTTCTCTTGCAACTTTCTTTGTTTCTGTGATGTTTTATGGAAGGTGATGTGGTTGGCTAATTGATATCTAATCTTGTGTCTCATTTGAGACAAGTTTAGAAGTTTGAAAATTGTTGTAAGAGCTTATGATGTAGGAAAATGTTCCAACTTGATGTTGTTTACAAACACAATCAAGCTTTAGTTGTAAAAGATATAAACTCAATGATTCTATGGCATAGGAGATATGGACACCTCAGTATTGGGGTACTTGATTGCACTCAGTAGGTAAAACATGATGAGAGGCCTTCCCTCATTAAAGAAAACCATTGATTTTGGTATATTTATTTAGCTAGAAAAGAACATAGAGCTCCATTTGACACAAGTGCATATCGAACAATTGATCTATTGGATCTAGTGCACAATGACCTGTGTGGATATTTCACTCCTAGTGTCAGTGGATTTAAATATATTTATCTCTTTGTTGATGATTATTCACAAAAAATGTGGGTATATTGCTTGAAGATGAAGGATCAAGCCTTCCAAGTATTCAAAGAGTTCAAAGCTCTAGTGGAACAACAATCTGGTCATCACATACATGCCCTTTGCTCAAATCTAGGGGGGGGATACACCAACAATTTATTCTTTGCATTTTTGAAGGCACATGGCATTCGCCATCATCTAATTGCTCCTTATATGCCACAAAAAAATGGTGTTGTTGAGCAACACAATCATATCATTATTGGGATGATGTAGTGAATGTGGAAAGATGTCCACTTGACACATCCATATTGGGTTGAACAATTTACACAATATTTCACTTGCTGAACTGTGCACGCACCAAGGCTCTTGACAATATCACTCTAGTAGAAGCATGGCTAAGGTATAAGCCTTCTATCTTTCATCTTCATGTTTTTGGTTGTAAAACACACATGCACATTCCATAAAAGAGAAAAAAGTTGGATGCAAAATCCTTATAATGCATACGATGTCAACTTGACACATCCATATTGGTTTGAACAATTTACACAATATTTCACTTGCTAAACTGTGCACACACCAAGGCTCTTGACAATATCACTCTAGTAGAAGCATGGTTAAGGTATAAGCCTTCTAGCTCTCATCTTCATGTTTTTGGTTGTAAAACACACATGCACATTCCATAAAAGAGAAAAAAGTTTGATGCAAAATCCTTATAATGCATGTTATTTGGGTATAGTGAAAGATTCGAAGGCCTACCAACTCATGGATCCTAAGACCAAGAAGCTATATATCAACATAGATGTTGTATTTGATGAGAAGGGTGAGCCCAATCCACCCTCCACATAGTCACTTGATACATGTATTAATCCTATAAACATTTCTAAAGAAGATGAAGGCATTGATGATGGTAGCAACGATAAGGATGTTGGTGATGATCAGCCAAGGCCTCCACTTCCACCATCCATAAGTACTACACATCATATACCTAAGTGGTATACTAGTGTTATTCAAGATGAAAAATTGAATGGAATCCCAAACACTTCCATTTCAAGACTAAGGACTCGTAGAATGACTTGTGACGAGATGAATTTGGCCCTTATGAGCACAATTGTAAAATATTTTAAGCCCTCAATGATTTGTGATGCCGAAGACTCAAAGCCTTAGAAGGAAGCCATGGATGTTGAATATCAGTCACTATTGAAAAACAACACATGGAACTTTGTTGATCTTCTAATAGGGAAGAAGCCTATCGATTGCAAGTGGGTATTTAAGACTAAGTTTAAAGCATATGACAACATTGACAAGTACAAGGCAAGACTTATAGCAAAGGGCTACGCACAAAAAGAAGGCATTGATTATGAGGAAAATTTTGCTCCCACAACGAAAACAAAGACTATCAAAATGGTCTTTGTTATGGCTGCATAATTTAGTTGAAAATCCATTAGATGAATGTGAAAAGTGCCTTCTTGAATGGAGATCTACAAGAGGAAGTCTATATGACCCAACTAGAGGGTTTTGTCACACTTGGTCAATAAAAAAAGGTGTGTAGACTCATCAAGTCTCTATATGGTCTAAAGAAGGCTTTCTGAGCACAATATATAAAGATTGATGAGCATCTCATACAAGATGGTCTAAACCTCTACCTCAAGAAGCGAGGGGGGAGGTTGTGATTCTTATTGTGTATGCCAATAATCCTGGCACCTCAATGAAGATGATTGATTCAATAGAGAATAATCTTAAGTGATCATTCGACACAATAAATCTCGGGCTACTACACAACCATCTTGGTTTGGAGGTGTGGCAAAAGGGACATCGGATCTTTGTGTCTCAAGTGAAGTATGTCGAGATTATGCTCGAGAAATTCCAGATGATGGAATGCAAGCCTATTGCAACACCCATGGATACAAGACTTCAGTTTTCTCAATATGATCCATCACCACTAGGAAATGTCACTCTCGTCAGTTGATTGGGAGTCTCACTTACTTGACTTACACTAGGCTAGATATCAACTATGTTGTCAGTTATCTTTCACAGTTCATGCATGTACCAAAGGTATGTCACTTGAAAGCAACCAAGTGAATATTGAGATATATTAGAGGTATTATGAAACATGGCATAGAATACAAAAAGAATGATCAATGTTTCTTGACAGGATACAAGGGCTGTCGATGACAAGGAATCTACATCTATTATTGTTTTCTTTATGGGTTTTGGTCCTATCTCAAGTGGGAGAAAGAAGAATTTTTTTATTTCTCGATCTTCCCATGAGGTAGAATATTGTGCAGCAACAGAGCTATTTGTGAAGCGATATGACTATGTCGCATCCTTGTAGGATTGGGAGTACCACAAAAATAATCGATGATTATGTATTGTGACAATTAGGGTGTTCTACAACTTGTTTGCAATCAAGTGTTTTATGAACGCACAAAGCACATCAAAGTTTAGTGTCATTTCATATGTGAACATATTCAATAGAACAACATCCAACCCTAGTTTTACCTCACTCAGCTAAGTGTGGAGATATTTTCACCAAATTGCTTGTAGGGGAGAAGTTAGAGGCATTATGTAATTCTCTCTCTTGCACTCTTTAGACTATGATGTATTAAAAGGGAAATGTTAGATATTTACTTTTACTAGATATTGTTTACATCATCATTTTACTACATCATAATAAGTATGTGGTAACTAGTTAAATAGTTAGTATATGAAAATGATTAACTAAATAAGGTGTTAACACATATTTGTAAAACTACGTAACATTATTTGATTGCATACAAAATCCACTTTTTATTACCAATCAATAAAATTAAATGTTGACGAAACATAGAAGCCATATATATACTTTAAGTTAGTTAGTATATGAAAATGATTAACTAAACAGGGTGTTAACACATATTTGTAAAACTAAGTAACATTATTTGATTGAATACAAAATCCACTTTTATTACTAATCAATAAAATTAAATGTTGACAAAACATAAAAACCATATATATTCTTTAAGTTAATTAGCTATTGTTAAATACGCTTGAACAATAAACTTGAAAGCCTTTTAAGTAAAGAACTTAAGTTGTTGAAAGACTAAGTGACTTAGGTTTACAAGATTTAACTTGATTACTTTAAAAATCTAACGTAAACATAATGAAATTTAATATGACTAATGTTGGGCCTTAAGTCATTAAGCCTTAATGGGTCGATAGAACTTCTTTCTGCACGAACACCTGACTAGATGTTCATCACTTGTGTAGCATTGCTACACATCCTGACTAAAGAAAATGTAGTCAACCTTAATGCGATGTTTTCATAAGTTGACTTTGAACCTTTTTATTTATTTCTCAATATTTACTTCAACAAGTTGTCTGACTTACACGATGTTTTCAAATTTAAAAAAAAAAAAAAAATCGAGTTGCTTTTTTTTTTTGGGATTGTTACATACATCGTTTTTCCATTTTGGATTGAGAAGGGTTTGTTGGGTTTGATCCAAACGTTTTGTATTGGGCATGCTTCTCCTTCTAAAACATCCCTTTATAATTAATTATTATATTATTTTATATTGGGATGTCATTTGTTGGGTTAGTAAGTTAGTTTTGTGTAGTTGGGCCTATAAGATAATTGGGACTAAAGAATTATCATGTTATTTAACTCATAGGGGAACACTGAGATATGAGAGATTTAATGATGTAAACTTTCATTAATGTTAATAAATTAAAATGACACTTTGTGATTTATACATTTTTGTTTGAGTTGTCAAAAATGTGATATGTGAAAAAAAAAGTGATATGGGAAAAGTGGGTTTATATCAAAAGGTAATACATCTACTCATGCACAATACAATTAAGCATAATCATATTTAAATAAATAAAATAGTATACATACCTGATTACCATAATAAATATTATAGAATCAACAATAAATGACAAGGGTTTTAGAAGAATATATAATTTGTCACTAATCTTGGGAGTTATCAAGAATATATAGTAGAAAACAGGTCTAGAAGGTGAGGTAAACAAAATTCATAAAACTCGAGATGAACAAAGACATTTTTTTAAATTACACATTTCTAATAGTGGCAAGACTCTTCTAACAATGTAAAGAATGTTTTGGCAAGTTGTAAATTTTTGAAATATGATTTCGCGATCATGTTTTTTTGTTCTAGGGCTCCAAAAATCTCACTCACTTTTCCTAAATTTTGTAGAGATTATGAGGAAACTAATCTCCTTCTCTGCAAACCTAACAACTCATCACAAACCAATAAACAATTGGTGAATAAATGGGGGGTAGTGTTATCCCTTAAATATTATCAAGGCCTTACTTTGGAGAAAATTTGGAAAACAACACTGTATGCACTTAAACAAGCATTTCATGGATACAAGCCCTGATCCTATGACTTTTTGTGCTAGTATGAATAAGTGAAAAATAATATAACATTCTTCAAATCTCTATTCAAATCTGCTCTAAATGTGGAAATTCTACTGTAACATAATAAATATCTTCATTAAATGATTGAATCTTTCTTTTCACATTCACTTATCACTTATTACGTCTCAGTGATTGTCATATATGCACCAACACAAGTGTATCTATAAACTTGTCAAATCAATATATGGGAAAAAATCATGTGTGAACTGACACACAATGGATGGGAAAAGCCAAAAAATGAGAAAAAGTCACAGGGTGACCTAAAATTGTACAATGCATGCTTTAGGGGAGCATGCCCAAAACCATAGAAAAACATACGTAGAGGAAAGAGAGAGGAGAGAGAAAGGGGAAAAGATAAAACAAGCGTGAAAAACTCTAAAACACAAGGAAAAATGCACCAATAAGAGCCTAATATGAACCGATAATCGATAAACACACTAGTACCTTAGAACAATGCAATTGCTAATGCCTTAAATTGATGTTCCAAAATTGCGGGCATTTTTTTGACAAAACACACACGTTTCAAGAGAGAGACAAGGTTAAGTTGGATAAATTTCTTACTAGATACTTGCAAGAAGGTTAATACGAATCCTCAAATATACAAGAGAATGAACATAGATTCTAGCCAAAGAAGGTTAACTTATACAAAATGATAAATACTTTTAACTTATCTTGATCATGTACACTCTCAATGGAATTGACCCCTTCTATAAGTGCTATAGTTACGTGCCTGGAATCATTATTGCAATCACTACTTTAACACCCATTTTACTTATTATTACAATTATTATACAATGTTACAATCTTGGTAATTGATCCATTTCCCATGTATCCATTCATTATTAAGTGCCATGTTTTTTTCGAATTCTAACTTTTATCCTTTGGTGATACTCATTTATCTCACTCTTAATCTTTAACATTAGCTTGATCATTAAATGGTGAATGCTTGAGAAACCTGATTCGATTTGGACCTCATACTATTTTGATCTTTAAATTGTTTTGTTGATCCTCCATTAATAAACATTTATAGGTCATACTATAATAATGAAGATTAAGAATGTTAACTTCCTAAGAGAATCTATTTACTCTTTTTTTTGTCCATTAGTTCATTAAGATGAAACTATATGGATTTCTCTAGTTTCTTCTAACCAGCTTGAAATATCCTAGAGCTGATCTTGTTTATCAATAGATCTTAAATTAATCTAGGATCTATTTTATTCAGCCTAAAGAGTCCTACAGAACATTGGATCAAAACTTCAAGCTACTCGCTTACTCAATTTTCAAAACACCTTTTCACAACTTAATTTCCTTATTCCTAATCCTAGCCTCCCATCTTCGCACCTCAAGGAATGTGTGTATCTATTGTCCTGAAATATATAATTCTCCCCTAGGACTTGATGCTCTGCAACCCTCCTAGGCATTAACCTTATTTCCCAACAAATTTCACTTGTATGAATATACAATATTAGATTAATATTTCATTGATAGGATCCTAACAAAGTTCTCCTACACAACTTTGGAAACATTTATGAATGATTTTGTTCCTACTTCATATGAAGTTTACAACTAGTTACTGATATACCCATCAAATTACTTACGTCTTTCCCTATGATTAAATCACAACGTTCAACGTATAAATAATACTATACAGTTTGATTTTCACTCGAATAAACTTATACGCTCTTTCCTATTATTAACCATTAATGCAAGTAAACTCTATTCAACACCTCCACTACTATGGACAATATAATTTTGAGATAAGACGAAGTTAAATCTCTTAGAGTGAATTATCACAACCAAGCTAATGGTCAAGATTTGCAACAATGCAAGTTGAGGATAGGATAAGGTAAGGGATAATAAAATTTATTCAATCAATAAAGCAAGGAATTTGAAGTATTCAAGTTTGTGTCAATTAAGGACTTATATTCAATGAAACAAATATATTATCAATATGAACTGTTATTGAACAAAAGAAATTTCTTTACCATCTAACTCTTGCCAGCTATTCCAACTTTACAACAATGCAATCAACTCAAATATGACTCTATTTAATATTTATAAATAACATTTGGTCGAAAGGAACCCAATAACTAAGAGCAAATAGACATTTTTTTTTTGTCCTATAGATTAGTCAATCTCTCTTTGATAAATCACTTATTTTACTAAGATGAATTTATTCATAAAAATCACAAATTCTTATTTTGCAAGGTAGTGGTTAAGAACCTACAATCTGTACTAAAGAGCTCATTGAAATGATTATAGTTTACATGCTAGAGATAAATCCTTTAACCTCTTAAGGATGAACTATACGTCAAGAGGGAGAAATCCTATTTATCTAGCTAATTGTCTTAAGCAAAAAATTTCAAGGTTCTTCATAGAATTACAAGATGACATCAAATTACAAGCTACAACTCAAACTAAAACCTTTATAATGAAAGTCATAATTAAGTGATAAAAAAATGGTTTTCCAAAAAAAGAAATTGCTATCATTTATAACAATTTTAATTTTTGTATCCGGCTCTACTTAACCCATATACCATTGTACCTGCACTAAGATACACAACAAAAAGGGGTTAGCCTACGTTGAGCAAGTGAAAATGTCATACTACTATCTGTGTTATTCATGGAAAGAAAAGATTAAACTGGCAAATTAACCATAACATTATGCAAGGCAAGAAATAAATCATTGGCAAATTTTTTTACTTCAATTAAAGTATTAACACCAATTATTCACATAAAACCAAAATTCACAACTTCTATGGCTATTTAGCTTTCAATCTAAATTTTCAAATTAAAATACATTATTTTCAATATAATTGCACTAATAAAACAATTCATGCAGCTTTTGATACTTTGCAAAGATTTGTTATGTAAAACATACAAAGAGCTAGCTTATGAAGAGATATGTTGTATACACATAATATTTTCAAACTTTACCACATACTAACACTTTCTATCTTGCAAGAACCTATCGAGTCTCAATCTCTCTGAGTGCACGTCTTAAGGGTGCATTGGGAAAGAGGTGGGAAAACCATTGGTGCTTCCTAGGATTGTTGTCCCTTTTTTCTACTTGCGATCTACACACTTATCTCCTAAAAACCATTCCCCTAAGCTTTGCCTCCCATTTTTCACCCTCTTCTAGTCTTTCACCACCTTCATTAGCCCTTTCGCCAACCTAAACTCTTTTTTGACAGTTTACAGGACTAAGTTGGCTCGGTCAACTTAGTATTGTTATATATAAAGCTTACTAAGAACTAAGTCAACCATGTTTGACATAATTCATTATCTAGTTATGTTTTCATCAATTTCAATACTAGGTTGACCTTTTTGGCCAAAAATTTCAGAAAGGTTTAGGGTTATATTCACCTATATAAACACAATCATTTTGCCATTATTTATAGAAGAGAAGAAGTAAGAGCTATTTCGCATCTGCTTATCCACCATTATACTTGAGGAGCAAGCTTAGGGTTTCATATTTTCTTTGGAGATACGAATCTTGTCTTATAGAGAAGTATTTTGGATGCATTGATAGATTGTGTAGCCTAAAGCTGATTTCTCCTTATCATCCTTACATATCACAACAACCCCTTGTGAAGCACTTTGGTCAAGGGAGAGATTGAGGCTTGATGGGTTCATCTTCAAAAGTAAGTATTCCTAACTTTGTTGCTTCTTTGTAAGAGTAGATAGATATGCATTTGTACTTCTCTTCCATGCATTAGGATTTCGTATACATTGACATGAGTATATCTCTCTTATGCATGTTTATTTTTATTGCTTAGTATCCCCACTTTGTGCCACAAGTTTTGGTGAGTACTATATTAGATTTATTTGCTTTACTTGTTATTAGTATAGTGAATATAAAAACATAGGACTTAGGGTTATTACGTAGATTTGATTGACTGGAGGCTTTGAAATCCTTCCTAGTGATATTATTTGTGCTAAGAGATCCCCTAATTGGGTCTAGCAGATCTGCATTGGTCATGTTCCCAATTATCTAATGTATCTCCAATCGGAAGTGTAAGTAGGATCTAACTTCTCTGAGCTAGGATTGATTTGTGGATCTGATGCATTTCTAATTTTATACATTCTGGTGAACTTGACGTGAATCTAACCCTTGCAGGTTTTTTTTCACATTTTTTATTTCTATCATTTTATATATTATTTCTATATTTGCAATACTAGGTCGACCAAGTCGGTATAGTTTTTAACTTCTATCCACAGGTTTAACACATAGTCACATCAAAATGACTGTTATTTCTGTGCATGTCTTTATAGATACAAGTTACTAGATCGAACATGTTGACACAATACTCTTATTCACTTTCAGACAATAGACTATGTTGAACATGTCAACTTAGTCTCTTATTCAGCTTTAAAACAACAAACTAAGTCATTCAGGTCGATTTAGTATCACAGTTAGCTTCTAGATAACAAACTAAGTTGACCACGCTGATATAATCATCTTAATAGGCTTTAGTAAATAGAGAATTATAGAACTAGGTCGACACAATTGGCACAACTTGAAATCAATATTCAAGACACTTCAATATAAATTTCATAGTCCTCAACATCTTCCAACCCACCAAGGCTCCTTTTTTTCTTTCTCTCTCTTTCAATTTAGTTCATTCTTATAGTTTTATTTTGCAAAGTTTGCAGTCTTCAAAACTACAATCATACAGGCAACTAGGTCGACTTAGTTCTTAAGGACTCTTACTTTTATAGTATAGTATAGACCCTGTCGATTCTATTTTATAATGTTTGCATACACTATCATCTTAACCGACTCTGTAAAGTGCTTAATTTGGGAATTAACAACTATATGCTAGTAATTAATTCATACTTTTACTTTCAACTATTTGCATGCTTAGAGTAACTCACATAGTCTAATTAAGTGGTTTTTCAACATACCATTTATTTGCACTATTTTGCTCTTTCTACACACATTATTAAATCACAAATTTCAAAATTTATTTAACATTTATCTTCCCAAGGCTTACTTACTTGGATTTTATCACCAAGGGAGAAATCAACTTGGTTTTTTGGCCAAGTATAAACACGTGGTTAATGATATATATTGGTTAAGCTCCGAACACCTTTATCACTGGGGGATTGTGAAGTGAGGAGGTAGGCCCCAATACCAAGCCAATAACATTGTCAACACATATCTCTTTCAATCTAAACATCTTGAAACCATCTATATATTACTTTCTAGTTCTCTATTTTTAGCCAACTTCCCTATCATACTTAAAATAATATTTTATAATTATCTAATAACACTCAAGATGATCACTTAATTAGCATTTACTTTTCAGTTGACTACTTGCTCTCTTATCATTATATGTTGTATTGCAAAAACTTGCATTGGACATCGTTAGTGTAACGTTTTGTGTTATGTGCCCCAATTGGATCATTCTCATTGATCCAATTATTTATGTGTTTGCTTCTATTTTTTTATTCAAATTATATTGCAAATCTTTTTTTGTTTTAGCACGTTGTCATTTTGTTCGACACAATCTCTTATAGATTGAGTTTTCCCATATCTACAATACTAAATCGACCTGGTTGACTCTGTATCCCTTTTGCCAATAAGATTACAATACTAAGTCAACTTGGTCAACTTTGTATCCTTGTCTGCCCTCTATCCAACAGTAATAAGTCGACCTGGTCGACTCTGTACACTTTGCTCGATATTGTTCTGTATGTGATTATCTTATCTTATTTCATAATGGTGACATCTTTGCAACTTTTTCTTAGTCAAGATCATTGCATAATTAAATATTTAGATCAAAACCTCACTTATTTTATTACTTCAGATGAAACTATTCACATTCTTCCTTCATCTTTTCTTAATAAAAAACCAATCACTACACAATCTAATGCACTTGAGGTCCTTCAACCTACTCCTCCTCCCAATAACAATGTTGGGAATCCTCCACCCAATACCCTTCCTCCCACCAATACTAATAATCCCACTCCTAACAACACTAATACCCTACCTTCAAATAACAATGCACAAATTGACACAACTCAAATTCTTGCACAAATAGTTCAAAATATGAACATCATGCAAACAATTAATCGTTCTCAAATGATGCAAATGCAACAACATTTATTACACATGATAAGTCAACCACCTCAAGTCATCATGTCTCAACCAAATCAAAATTTTGTCCCTCCTCTTAGAGATGCCAATGGAAATATCATCCCTCAACCTCTAATGAATAACAAAATGCTTCAACATCTTCAAAATAAACCTTTATCTCCATTCATTGCATCCATAAATATTGGAAATATTTCTCCAACTATCACATATGATGGTACTAAGGATTCTACTATCTTTCTTAAGTCTTTTGGTAATCTCTATAAGGAATGGGTCCAAACTAACACCTTTGATACCACCAAACTTTTAGCCAACACCTTTGTTGGTGATGCATTTGAATGGTACAACCAAATTTCTAGATATTTCATTTCACAACTAGAGGATTTATTCAATGCTCTAGTGAACGAATTTCAACATGATGACCTTCCTAAAAGTTACCTTAGCCATTTCAACAATGCCAAACAACTTCCTAATGAAACTGCTCACACTTTCATCAAATGATGGAATTCTTTATCTCACAAAGTGAACCATAACATGAATGATGATACTCTTTTAAAACTATTTTTTACTTCTCTTAAATCTCTCCTTCAATACAAAGTTCAAATATTTTTCCCTAAAAATTTAGAAGAAGCCTTAGACCAAACAAAAAGGCAAGACTTTCTTATGACTAAATTTGAAACACCTCAAACAACTATTAAAGAACCTTTCCAATCATTTTCTCATAACATTGATTCATCCAAGCCTCCCAAACCTCAAAATGGAGCATCCAATTCAACAAATTTTAACCCAACCCACCCTTGAGTCTAGAACAACTTAAGAAGAAATTGCCACCCTCTAAACCCATGAGTTTTGATCCTTCCAAACCTCCTCCAAAATGGTACAATCTTGATAAATTTTATTGGTGGATTGCTACTATAGGCCATTCTCATGAGTCTTGTCATGATCTTCACTGATTTCTTCTTGCTTACGTGCTTGGTCTGCATTTTATTCTTAATACTCTCACAAAACAACATTATCAAGACTGTCTTCAAGCTTCTCAAATTCAGTCTAAATAATCACAATCACATTAACATCAACTACCTAATGAACAACAACAATTATCTCATACCTACACCTCATCCACTAATGTTGTTCAAACCACCATTTATCCTTCTTACACCAATAACAAAAGAATAACTAACATAAACAACTTTAAACATATCATTTCATCCATCGAACCTCAACCTCTTAGGTCACATGAACCAAAAGAGTACCTAGTTCAAATGCCTACTCTAAAGTATATCATACATGGTCCTCCTTCACCTCCTTTATCTCTTCATACCTCTCCTACACATCTTATGTCACATTCAACATCATTAAGATCTAACAAACCAACATATTTACCTATCTCCAAATGCACCTACTAATCCAATGCAAATCATTCTAATGATTCAATTTCACCGCAAATAATATCACATTGTGGGGCATCTGTGATGCCCATCCACATGTCCCTTCAGACCTTGGGGCATATTGCAATGTCCATCCCTACATCCAATTACCCATTGGTGCATCGTACGATGCCCACTCTTATTTTAAAATGCATAATAACAAATAAATTCAACTTCAAAAAAACTTTCGAGACTTATAAACTTGTATTTCACATGCTCATCTTTGATATTGAAGTTAGCATATATTTTACTTGTTATTTTTTGTCTCATGTTTCTATATTTTTGTGCACTTTACCTCTTTTAATCACACTTTACTAGCATCATTATTGCCTTTGGGTTCTTTGGTTTTATTAAACGTTACATTTGGCACTTGTTTTCATTTTAGTTCTTATATCTCTTTCATTTTGGTCTTTTTATGCCATTCTTTGCCTTAGTAGCTTTATGCTTATTTTCCCCCATTATTTAGCATTCACCTCATTGGTGTCCACCTTGTGAGTTGCAGTGTAAGACCATGGATAAAACCTAGCCTTCCTCACCAATTACCACATTAAAACATCTTTAAACCACTTTTTGGGATGACTACTATTTTCATTGGTGCTTGTGCTAGATCTGTTGTAGGTTAGTATGGCTTTTCTAGTGATATGACTATCATAAGCATAACCCCATCCCTTTCATAGCTCTATTTTACCTCCCTGTGATTAGCTACGAGCATATTCATCATTATATCACTTATTAAATAGATAGATCTCTTATGATCCCCATATTTCTCTTGTCTCCTTTCATTTGAGGCTCACATCGATTAGTTTTGAGATTGTACACATACTTGTGGGCAAGTCTAGGAGTCTTTAGACACCTTGGTCTTTAGGTCCTTTTCTCTAGTGACCAAGTGTAATCTCTCTTTTGTTTTCCACCTATTTCACTCATGTTTCGTTATCTAAATCCGTATGAAGGAGGAGGAATAAAAAAATCCAAAATAAGTTAAAAGACAAATCATAAAATACAAACAAAAGACAATGATTAAAAGGTAAAAACAATCTTAAAAGTCAGATCACACCAAAAGACGCGATCTATATTTGGCACATCTCCTATCTTATTCAAATCTCAAACTCTACAGTTGGCCTCATGATAGAGCCGAGGTCCATTGGGGTGCAATAGGCCAGTAAACTGGGGTAGGAGGTATCATTATATCATATACTATCCAGTACCACCTACTTTCTCACACAAGTACCTAATCTTCATAGTAGATTTATGACTCTATAAGGGGTCCTGAAGAATGGGGAACACATTGTGGGAATGTAGGTCCAGTTTACTTTTCATGCATATAGCCTTCATGTGATGATCTATGTACTTTACTTGTTAGCCCAAACTTTGTGTTCATTAGTCAAAATGTCCTAAGTCCTTGGTGTTGATAGTTTTTAGCCTTTCTCACTTGCCTAGTGTGTCTCATTCTTGCTAAGGATGTTCACATCACTCATGTGGCACCTCACACTCCTTATTTACATCATATTTTCCTTATATTCCTCTTGTTGGATATTGATTTTATCTGATCACATCCTTGATAATCTCTACCTACTTACACCTCCTTGTTTATAGTTTGTGAGTTGCATTATAAGACCTTGGATAAGACCATGCCTTCCTCACAAACACCCTTATACCATTTGTTTAACACACCATCTCATTATCATACTAGTCATGTCATTAGGTGGCTGTGTTTTCTTACATTGCATCTTAGAACAAGCACTAAGTTTGTGTTTTCATCTTTTAGAGCTGTGGATTTTCATTTATCCATCATGTTCTTGTTTGGTTTTTATAGACTTCACTTATCTTACATATGACATTTGGCATTCTTACATGTTTCTATTTGTGTATGATTTCTTCATGTTTGTCTTGCATATTGACTTACATTTCATTTTCAGTCATTCATGTTTGATTCAACATGCTTATCTTACATGGGGTTACTTGTCACTTACATATCTTTGTTAGATTTTTTTTGCATTGATATTTTATTTGTCATTTATGTTTTACATACTTCCCAACGTGATTTAGTATGTTCTATATTCCATTTTGCCATTTTTGTTTACATACTTCCCAATGTGATTTAGTATGTTCTACATCTTTTTTTGTCATTTATGTTTTACATGCTTTTCAATGTGATTTAGTGTGTTCTACAATCATTTGTTATTCATTTGCCATCATTTTATCATTCACTTTCCATTAATATTTTGGTTCTACCCTTGCCTTAACAATTTTTATTTGCCAATTTTTCTAAGTAATTCATTGTTACTTTAACCATGCCACACATGCATGCATTGCTTCTATTATTAGTCTTATATCCCTAGGGTTTCTGAAATGCAAGTATTTCACTCTCCACGATCAAGACTAGGATGTTTTCATGCAATAATTTAGTGGAAAGGTAAGTTAATATATGTATATGGTATTTTCAGTTACTCTCATTTTATTTTAGCATTACTTTTTGTATGTCATTTTTAGTTATCTCAGTTTTATGTGTTGCTATGTTTTTTTTCTCGAAGCACCATTCCCTGTTACACTCACATGACATGTGATGAGTTTCGAGTGGGGCATATATATACACATAATATTTTCAAACTTTACCACTTACTAACACTTTCTATCTTGTAGGAACCCATCGAATCTCAGTCTCTTTGAGTGCAGGTCTTAAGGGGTGCACTAGAAAAGGGGTGAGAAGATCATTGGTGCTTCGTAGGATTGTTATCCCTTTTTGCCATTTTCTATTTACACACTTATCTCCTAAAAACCATTCCTCTAAGCTTTGTCTCCCATTTTCCACCCTCCTCTAGTCTTTTACCACCTTCATTAGCCCTTTCCCTAACCTAAACCCTTTCTTGGCAGTTTACATGACTAAGTCAATCAGGTCGATTTAGTATTTTTATTTACAAAGCTTACTAAGAACTAAGTTGGCTATGGCCGACATAGTTCATTATCTAGTTATGTTTTTGTTGATTTCAATACTAGGTCGATCGGGTCGACCTTATCGGTTGAAACTTTCGAAAGGGTTTAGGGTTAGATCCGCCTATATAAACACAATCATTTCACCATTATTTAGAGAAGAGAAGAAGAAGTAATAGCTATTGCACATCTATTTATTCACCATTCTACTTGAGGAATAAACTTACAGTTTCATACTTTCTTTGGAGATATGAATCTTGTCTTATGGAGAAGTCGTTTAGATGCATTGATAGGTTGTGTAGCCTAGAGCTAATTTATTCTTATCATCCTTACATACCACAACAACCCCTTGCAAAGCACTTTGTCCAAGGGAAATATTGAGGATCGATAGGTTCGTCTTTGAAGGTAAGTATTCCTAACTTTGTTACTTCTTTGTAAGAGTATATAGATATGCATTTTTACTTCTCTTCCATGTATTAAGATTATGTATATATTGACATGAGTATGTCTCTTATGCATGTTTATTTTTATTGCTTATTACCCTGACTTTGTGCCACAAGCTTTGGTGAGCACTAGATTATATTTCGTTGCTTTACTTGTTATTATTATAGTGAATATGAAAACATAGGACTTAGTGAGGCTTATTGTGTAGTTTTGCTTGACTGGAGGCTTTGAAACCCTCCATAGTGATATTATTTATGATAAGATATCCCCTAATTGGGTCTAGCAGATCTGTATTAGTCATGTTCCTGATTATCTAATGTATCCCCAATTGAAAGTGTAAGTAGGATCTATCATCTCTGAGCTAGGATTGATTTGTGGATCTAATGCATTTTTGATTGCATACATATATTGTTTAACTTCCACAAGAAGGAAAGTGCCTATGTTAGATTTTTAAATAAACTTTTATTACCATTGTTATAATATTTGTCTACTCCATTATTGTGCCCCAGGCAGGAGAGTCCATCTCACACAATGGAGTGAGTAAAAAACAAGGTAAAATGTTTGTCCACAAGAATAAAACCTGTTGGTCAAGGTGCAACTTTATGGCAAAATACAAATCATAAATCAATTATGTTTGTAATTTCTCTTGACAAAATTTTATTTGTCTTGATTCCAATAAGGAAGGAAAGGCCTATCAAAAGAGGCACTTAGGCCAAAGTGTAGTGGGTAGGTCAACAAAAGAAACAAAAAAACCCACGTGACATACAAATAAATTTGTACAAGACCATTTCGAATCAAAACTAAACACCATACTTTTATTGAGTCTTTTGTCAATTAGTTCATATGCAATCATCTAAAAGCCACATTTTTCCTATTTAAGCCATCCCACTTCGTAAAGGTCAAAGTTGGTTTTGGTAGAGTAAACATAATCATTAAACTCCTACTATCATATATCAAAATGCCAATTATTGGGGTGCTAAACTTGATAGAAATGCATAGCTATAAAATACAACAAAAATAATAATTATATGGCATACCAATTAAATAATTATATGTAAAATCTTTGTTTTCTCTTAGCTGAAGCACTACAATTGTCATTTCACATTGGGCTTCCTCATGCTTGCCACATGGAACATCATACTATATTATGACTATTTTTAGAGGGAAGAAAAAAATTAAAATAAATTTAAGCATGTTATAGCCTCCAACTAGGTCTCATAAAACATAGAGGCATTTTGTCAAACAAATTGAAAGCAACCTTTCTAATGCCATGTTTTTGCCTAAAAGGTGGTTTATTGCATAGAGATCAAGGCAGAGCTCCTACTAAGAGGACAAAAACACTATTTCCTCCCTGCCACCAACCCAAATGCCAAATTTTGGGGTGCTATAACTAAAATAGATGTGCTTATACAAAAACAAATCACTACCAATGTTTAAAACCAAATAAGAACAATTTATCTCTAGTCTGGGGTGCTACCACAAAGAGATTTCTCTTTAAACAAACACAAACAAATCTAATACTCATTCAATAACCATCTAAAGGCTACAAAGAAATTGCCAACAATTTTATGCTTTCATGTTGCCATTCCCTCCATGAATAATAAAAAAATAGAGTTCCCACTTGCCTGATGATGTGGGACACCCTCTTCCTCCTGCAAACTCCAACTCCTCTTTGCTACTCCAATCTTACTTAACATTGAAATTCCGTTCTCTTGTCAAATGGCTTTGCTCAAATTAAATTTCATTGGTTCCTAAGGTGCCATAAATTTTGACTAAAGTGCAAGGATGGGATAAGTGGCAACTAGTGAGATGGGATGATAGCCTTCCCCCATGCTCAAAGATAAAATCAATCAATTAGCTTCAAAACTGCCTTCCTTTACCTCTATGCCACCTTGACCAACAACTACCTTCGTCAATTAATTTTTGATCAGATAGAAGTGGCTAAGTCCACCTAAGCATCATAATAGAACAATGGGGCTCGAGTCGAAGGTTAAAAGTAGTGCATTGGAATAAAAAAAGGGCTTAAATTAAATGAGGGATTAAAACTTTCAATGACCTATATTTCAATAATCACCTTGATTAGAATTAAATTACTTTCTATGATTCCCACAGACCAAAGCTAAGCAACAAGATTCAACTGCACCACTAACTCAGTTCCAAAACCCATCGTAAACTAAAATCAATACGAATTGGTTTTTTAACTGGACAGGTCAAAACTGAAAACACTTCGAAGAGACAATTCAACGTATAATACTACATACATACATACATGCATGCATTTTGTTATTAGGTAAAAGGTTTATTTTATGATCATCACACTAGAGTGATTTGCGAAGAGGAGAGTTAGCATCAAATGTCAAAGTGTGACTTCCACAAAGAAACTAAGGTAGAATGCAAGTATCAAACCACTCGCAGTCTTGAAAGCTGAACGTCGGTCAAACACAAGGAGATATAATTTAGCATCCATATTTTGATGAATTGGAAAGAAAAACAAAAGGAAAAGTATCACCAACAAAAGAACATTGAGCAAACTAATCTACATGTGATCAGGATATCTACTATCCTAAACAACTCGAACTCAAGAAAAAAAAAAGCAAGAAGCGCACTAACAACTAAATGTATCAGCGCATTACTGTAACTCTTAAACTGAAAAGGTCTTACCCTAACTGTTAGGGATTAATTTCATATCGAAAACCTTTTTTACAATAACATGAGGCTAAGACTACAATAGTGTTCAAGGCATCACGCGCCAAAATGTGCATGAGGTACCCGGACAACTCGATAAGGAGAATCTAGATTGAGTTGGGAGGGCACTACACAATTTGACAATTAAAACTATCATAAACTAAAATTAGATTTCTCTACTCATTCCTATATAAATTGTACCTTCATTGCTACAAGTGCTTCTCCTTTGTTTGTTGTGGTCATATCTACATTCCAAACACATTTTAGTGCTTCCTTCTATACCTTTCTTGATGCTCATGCCACCATTGTTGCACCATACTCATGCTATTACACCATCATCTCTTCAACTAATACAAACTTGTGCTTCAAAGAGATCATAAGCACCAATCATACTCGCTTCTATAGGTGCCACATACTAAAAACATCTAACAATGATGTGATCACACTTTAGATTGTTTAAATCATATGGTAGCACTTTAAGGAGATAACTTATTTTATTGTTTTTGCAACAAACTAGACATGTCTACTCCTCCACATGCCCACAACTCTTCTTCTTATGTTTTATAGATTGGAATGCATCGTACACTTGTTGATTGATTAAATCTTCAACTCCAAACCATTTATGTCCTTACAAAAATAGTTTTATGTAAAATTAGGAAGAATATGAAATGTATTTATTGCAAATGCCAAATGCCAAATGCACTTCAAACAAGCATGCCACTTACACACTTAAAACACCCAAAGAACAAGTAGTAAATGCACAAAAATAACAAATATGTAGATCTTGTTGTGACATTGAAAGGTTAATATTATTTCTCCTATGGAAACAACCACACTTACAAAGCAAATCAAATACTCACACAAAGTAAAGGGAAAATGAACTAAATGAAATGTGTTTCAAATGCCAAATGCACTTCAAACATACATGCCACTTCACACTTAAAACACCCAAACAACAAGGAATAAATACACAAAAATAACAAATATGTAGATCTTGTTGTGACATTGAAAGGTTAATATTATTTCTCCTACCAAAACAACTGCACTTACAAAGCAAATCAAATTATCTCACAAAACAAAGGGAAAATGAACTAAATGACAATTTAACACAAAATCTATCATCAATTGGGGCAACCAAAAACTGAGTTGCCCTTTGACAACCAAAATATCTTATTCAATTTTTTTCCTACCAATTATTAATTATATGAATGGCACATATAAGACTTTAAAATAATATTTAATATCTGACGACATATTTATACAATAGACATGTTCTATTATTTAGGAAATATTCTTATCACATTCCACTCTTCCTTCAATCATATCATATCATGCGCGGGAAACCTAAAAAACATGTCTAACAACTAGACTAATTTAACAATAAACTCTTTGTGATCTTCTAGAGATGACCTAAGTTTAACTTATGTGGTATGCTTCATCAACACTTACTATTTATTTAATAATTCAACTAACTTAGCTTTGGATTAATATTCTAATAGGTGTTACAAGTTGAGGAGAAGCAAGAGCATTAGAAACAACCTGACATTTTGAAAACATCATATTTTGAGAAAAAATAACATTAGATACAATAGTAATAGTAATTTAGAATGAATTCCCAAAATGACTTCATGAAATGGTAAATTGTGACAATCAACTTCATTCAATGTAATCATAATTATAGATATCTCAATGAAATTATTTGTAGTAAATTTCTTAATATTATCAATGTTTTCATCTTTATATTGTGCTTTTAATTTAGCTTCATAATCATAATATTTTTTATTTTCTTTCCAATAATCATCTTGAGAGGTTGTAGCATTCACATTATTACCATCGTTGGTATTCCAATTAGAAACATTTGTCCCCACATGAAAAAATGCATCTAAATCCACACTATCCCAAATACTTTGTGTTAGGGTTTTGTCATGTTTTACAAAGGAATCAATTGGTTAAGAAAAAATAGTTTGTTATGCACAACTGAGTCCAAATTCATATTTCTCTAGCTTACATTATATGAGGCTAATACTTTTTCTCTTAAGAATTGCTTCTCTCCTATCAAAATTTAACTTTTCATAATCACAAGGACTTATGTAAAGCAAGTAAGCACCGAGTAACCCCATGTCATTTTAATATTCATTTAGACCTATTGGGATAAAACTTAATTTTCTTAATATTTCATCAATGTTATACACACTATTATAATAATCATAATTACCATCTTCTACATCATTATGAAAAGAAATGAAATTCGTAGAAGAATTTGCCACATCCTGAAAAAACATATCTAAAGGTTGAGCTATTACAAGCACACTAAGGTTTAACAATCTTTCAAAAATTGAGATGACCTAGGGTTTGGGATTAAGCGAATCAAACATGAGGAAGCCAAGACTAATACTATGAGAGAATGCAATGGAACAAGCCTTAGAAAAATTAGCTTACCCTAAGGAACATGATCTAACCTTAGAAGGGGTGTAGGAGAGTACATGTTCACCAATATGTAGTATGAATAAATGAATTTAAATCAACTTGTGTTACAAGTATCTGTACTCATTTAACCATGCCTACAATATATATAAAATAGTAAATCACATCCAATTATTTTTTTAAAACCAGAGAAATAAAAAAAAGTTTAGGGCTTATGAATACATTTTGAATATTGAGAGATTAGGGGACATTATTTCAAGTATGATAGTGAGAACCAGGGTTTTGTGACAGAACAATAAGAACCCTAAAAGCTCATGACAAACATACAAGCTTGTCTAAATAGTTAATTCCCACTTCCAAGATGTCCAATTTGTGTAGCTGACAATTTAGGTAAAATGTTGGGCAGGAGATGTATGTTTTAATGCCCATGTTTTCAAATATGGAGCTCCAAAAACCTTGCTCACTTTTTTCAAATCTGCCTAGATCATTGGGAATATGAACTTTTTTCTTTGCCTTAATTAAGCAACAAAATATTAAATCATAAGAAAAATAATGTGTGTTTTGGTCCCTTTGCTATATGAGGAAATTGCTAATCTATCTTGATCTTTTCTAGACCCCCTAAAAATGTACGACATCGAAAACAACAGTCTAATAATTGCATTAATTACAATGTAGTGTCACTAACATGAACTTTAGTGCTACAATAAATGCTTTAATGATTGCTTGGTTTCTCTAAATGCTTCTAGATTCTTAATATATTCTTGAAAACAACAATGAACTCTTTTGAAGTAGTAGATGCTTATGCACGAGGGTGATTTTATATTTATAAGTCGCTTAAATTCAAAGTAGAAACCTATTTCCATGCAAACTAACATTCAACTTTGAAAAACAAAAATCACACAAGAAGGGTCACATGGGGCAAGGGTACAAGGGTGAATAAGAAGTATGCCAAAAATGTCAAGTCTAAATTTCTAGAAGAGGGAGTAGAATAGTTATAATTTCAAAGGAGGAGTTGATGATAATTAGAAGGTGTTGAAATGATGCAGCGACAATTGAAAATTAATAATTACATGAATAATATGTAAGATAAATTTAAAAAGTACACAAATATTCTAACTACTCATAAATGCTTAAGGGGCTCTTATTTCTCTCTTTCTTATTTATTTTCTAATTGAATGACAAATTGCCATTCCTACCAAATCTAAAATATTTACAATTGAAACAGAGACTTAACACTTCCATCAAACTTACAACATTTAATTAAATTGTCAAAATTGTGATGGAACATTATTACTACTGCATAGACATGGTACTATAGTGATTACTAAGAGCTATTTGTTTATTCAGGAAGTTGTGCCATCTAAAAAATTAAAACACTTTTTTAGAGTTTGAAAATATATCTATCACTTTAATAGAATAAAAATAGGTAAGTATTTTTATTTATGTATCACTGGATTAAGCAAAGTCACGTAACAATTTTCTCAGGAGAAATATGTATATACATAATATTTTTAAATTTTATCAATTACTGATGTTTCCTCTCTTACAAGAACCTATCAAATCTCAATTTATTTGAGTGTACGTCTTAAAAGGTGCACCGAGAAATGGGTGGGCAGACCATTGGTGCTTCAGATGATTGTTATTCCTTATACCACTACTTAAAACCAACACAAGTACTTTTTATACATTTCCCTAAGCTTTCACACCTCCCTTACACACTCCTCCAAGCAATTCAACACCTCAAATAGACCCTACCTAAGCCATATCTCTTATTACCATCCTCTGAACATTGTCAAACAGGTCAACCATGTTCTGGGAATTGAACATGTTACAGGACTAAGTGGCTCGACTGACTTAGTCTAGGACCTAACTGTTCTATTTCCTAAATGACTAGGTCAACTGGGTCGATTATGTTGGCTAGAACTTCAGAAAGGTTTAGGGTTAGAATCAACTATATAAACACATCATTCACCCCATTTTCAATACAGAGAATCACTCATTTGCACTTCTTCACCTGCTTATCCGCCATTCTACTTGATGAGTCATTGCTTAGGGTTTCTTACTTCCTTTGGAGAAGAATCTTGTCTTGTGGGAAAAGTGTTTTGGATGCATAGGAGAAGTCTTGTAGCTTAGAGCTAACATATCTTTGTCATCCTTACAAACCAAAACATCTTGCAAAACACCATTAGCTAAGGGAGAAATTGAGGCTTGACGGGTTCATCTTCAAGGTAAGTATTCTTAACTCTTATTCCTCTTTTGTTAGTATATATATTTTCATGTGTAAAGGATTATGGATGTATTTATCTCTCCTTGCTTTGGATTACCTCTACATTGACTTGAGTAGATTTATTTTTTGCATGTTTATTATCTCCCATTTGTGTCACAAGCTTTAGTGAGCACTAGATTAAATTTACTTTACTTTGTTACAAACCATAGGAAGGTTAACTAGGGTTATTTTGTGGTATTACTTGACTAGAGGCTTTGGAACCCCATCTAGTGATATTGTGTGGCAAGAGACCCCTTAGTTAGGTCTAACAGATCCATATTGGTCAGGAACCCGATTGTCTAAATGTACCAACAAGCGAAATGGCTTTTTTAAGTTATCTTTTCAAAGTTAAGATTAATTTATAGATCAACTTCACTTTTTTTGGTATACATTTTAGTGAACTTGACGTGAAACTAACCCTTGTGGGTTTTCTTTCATGATTTCATTTACTTCTTTTTCTTATTTATTTCACTTTTATATCACTTGATCAACTCTATCGACTTAGTCTAACATTCTATGCGTAGGTTCTAAGACACAGTCAACCTGATCGACTCTATTTGGTTTTGTGCAGGGCATATTCAATTATAGATAATTGGATCAATCCGATCGACTCAATTTTATTTTTCACATACAAGTTTTCAGACTCAGTCGACCCAATCGATTCTGCTAGCAAGTTAAAAATCTTTATTTGGATGACACAATATAAAATCAATAATTCAAAATTATTAAATCATCAGGTTCATTCTCACCAACTTAGTCATTTATTTCTTTTATTTCAGTCATATTTTTCATAGTTTTCAATTCTATAAAACTTTAACCTTACAGTGAACTAAGTCAATTGGATCGACTTAGTTTTGTAATTGTTTTTTGCCTAGGAGACTCAGTTGACTTGTTCGATTGTATTTCTTTGGCCTTTTATTTTATAAACATAATTGATCAAGTCGATTTTGTTCTATACTGTTTGCCTACTCGATCGACCTAATTGACCCAATACTCTTCAAGTAAAAGGAATTAACTCACATTGTTAGTAATTAATTCTTCTTTCATTTTACTGTCTGCCTGCTTATAATAACACACATAGTCTAACTAGGAAAGTTCAATTTATCAATTTATTCACATTGTTTTTTGTTTTATTCACATACTCCCAAATCACAAAATATCAAAAAGTATTAAACAATTCTACGCAAGGTTTATTTACTTAGATTTCATCACCAAGGGTGAAATTGACATGGTTTTTTTATTGACTATAAATACGTAGTTGATAGTATATATTGGCAAAAACTTGACACCCTTATCCCTGCAATATTGTGAAGTGAGGGGGTAGGTCCCAATACCAAGCCAATACTATCACCAATATAGGTCACTTTTAACCTTACCAACCTAAAACTAGATTTAGCTTACCTCTTTCCAATTCCTTTCTAAAGCCAAACACCCTATCACATTTTTCTAAAAAGTTATAATTTAAAACATTCAAGAATGATCACATAGATTAACATTTCTATTTTTTAGCATTGCTGCTTGTTCTTTGTCAATTATATGTTGTATTTCAAAACTTGTATTATCCAATGTTGGTACAAGGTTTGTGTTGTGTGTTGCAACTAGATTGACTAGGTTGACCTATCTACTTGTGTGTTTATTTAAATTTATTTGCCAATCAACACTAAATCATATAGAGTCATAACTATCAGAACTTGTTTTTTCCCTTAGAACACAATTGACCCACTCGAATGTGTCTCCTATAGTTTTTCTTCCCATATAACATAGTTGTTTTGTCTGACCTAGTCTCTCACAGGCATGCCATTAGTGCTTCCCCACAAAACACAATCAACTTACTTGACTGTGTCATTTCCCAAATATTCTGTTAATCTTCCTTCCAAACTCAGTCGACCTGGTCAACCTTGTACCACTTGGCCAATTTAATTTTTTGTCTTAAAATTCTACTTAGTCGATCCAATTTAGTATCTGACCAATTTTGCTCTAATACTTCACCTTTTATCCTTAGTTTTAGATCCTCATTCTAAACATCATGAAATCCCTTATTATAATATTTTTGGACAACCTTAATCCATTTATATGATACATGGGGTATTCTTTCTTCCTACCTTAAGCACCCAAGAAGATGCTCACTCTTGGTGCACCCTCTCTCACCCTGACTGCAATAGGGTTCAAATTACCCAAACTGACGATATCGATGGATCAGATCCATTTTATACTTCTCAAAACACTTCTATTTCTAAATTACCTTATTTCATTATAGGAGTAATTGACACAAGCTTAACCAATAACCCTATAGAAAATATTTCAAACACCAAATATCCTCACCTAACAATCCTCCACCCAAAAACCCAACCCCTAATAACAATACAGAGAATGCTCCTCCTACCAACCCTAACAATCCACCTTTAAACACTAACAATCTAAATCCACCAATTAACACCACTCAAATTATTGCACAAATAGTTCAAGAAATAAATATTATGCAAACATCTAATACTTCTCAAATGATGCAAATGCAACATCATTTATTAAACATGACTAATCAACCTCCTATTTTCCTACCTCAAAATAACCAAAATTTTATCCCTCCACCTTTTAGAGATGCCACGAGAAATATCATTCCCTAACCCCTTATGCATAACAAGATGCTTCAAAATATTTAAAATGAACCTTTAGCTCCCTTCATTATTTCTATTGATATTAAAAATATCTCTCCAACTATTAAATATGATGTGACTAAAATATGATGGGACTAAAGACCCTGCACATTTTTTTAAAGCATTTGATAATCTCTACAAAGAGTGGATTCAAACAAATACATTTACTACCACCAAACTTCTAGTCAAGACATTTACGGGAGATGTTTTAGAATGGTATAATCATCTCCCTCAACATTCCATATGACAACTAGAGGATTTATTCAATATTCTAGTAAAATAATTTCAACACAATGATCTTCCTAAAAATTGACTGAGTCATTTATCAATGCTAAACAATCTCCTTCTAAATCAGCTCATGACTTGATTAAATGATGGAATATTTGGCTCACAAATCCGATCATAATATGAATGATGATAACTTATTTAAACTCTTTATAACAGCCTTAACACCTTCCCTTCAATATAAGGTTTGATTTTTTCTCCACAAACTCTAAATGATGCCATTGATCAAGCTTAAAGACAAGAATTTTTTATGAAATTATTTGAGCCAAATCTTAAATCCATCAAGGTATCTTTCCAAAATTTTACTAATGTGATTACTAACAATCCTTCTCAAACAAAAATAGGAGTAGTCAAAGCGGATAACCCCCTTTCTTCCCATACACCATTAACAATTCAATAAATAAAGCAATTATTATCTCTTTCTAAACCTTTTACCTATACTAATAATCCACCTACATGGTATGATCCTAACAAATTTTGTTGGTTTCACACCGATGTGGGTCATTCTCATGAAACATGTTGAGGATTTGACAAAACAAATAAAAAACCATTTGTTTGTATTTGGATCTCTCTCACTATTGGACCCAAGATCATACATACCAAGCTCATGGTCCTTGATTTACCACTATATTACAACATACTCCTAGGTCGCCCATGGACACGTCGTATGAGGAATATCACCTCATTAGGTAGTCAATGTATTAAATTCATACATAATGACAAATGCTATAAACATGAGGTCGATCATAATCCTTGGAGTATACAACTACTAAACCCCAAATCTCAATATTGGATTCTAACCATTCCATGCATTAACAATACACCTCTATCTGAATTTGTTAACATGAATCCAAATCTACATGTCACTCTCACTGATTCTAATGATGATGAACCTCTTACAAAATACTTATAATACCACTAAATTACCATCTTACATTTCGAAGTGGCCTCCTCCTTTACTTCCATGTGATCGTATAATCCCTCTAATTGATGATATCACTAAAATTCCTCCTCCATGTAATGCACACAAAGCTTCTTACACCAAAGATGATTTCACATGTGATGAGTATGGAGTGACCATATTATTTCAAGATCCTTTAACAATGCCTTCCCCTCAATTTTTTTTTTAGTGATTCAGGGGAATCCACTTTTGATTCTCCCTTAGAAATAAATACATGCACTGTTTCCCACACTTATATCATGCCCAAAGCTCAATCATGAGATTTAGATGTAGAATATTATCAATAGACATTAGCCAAAATACATGCCTTCAAGTGTGATGTCCACGTATTTCACATATCAATTGATATTGAATCAAAATCTGAAGGTCATGTATCTCCCATTAATCCTCCACTATTAGATACCTCATGGGTACTTGAACAAATCTCAACTTTGAAAAATTCAAAAACTTCTAACCCTTTTACATCTTCTACACAACCAAATAATCTACCAACTTATGTCATGATTCTATAGATACCACTAAGGCTACCCACCTCAATTCAATTGAGCCTCCATCTTCAACACAACCTAACATACCTCTTACCAATTCAGTTGACTCCACTCAACCTCAACCTAAAATCAAACCTACACCTAAAATTACCTTAGATGCTAAAGCCATAGATGTATGATAAATACATTCTGAATATGATTATAAGGGTAATGAAATCATTGATCTTAAAGTAGATGTCAACTATTATGGACCGTTACCCAATTTCCCTAGTGATGAAGCTATATTTGAACTACTCCATGCAGAACATCAACTTCCCTGATAACATCATAAACTTAGAAACTTCACACGAAAAGATCCTTGTTTTAATAATTCCATTGCTAGTGTGGATCCTAAAATAGATCCTATTTCTTCTCTTTCTCATGCTCTATATCATTTCAAAGACATAAATACTATGCTCATTGAAGAAACCACAAGAATATAATATGGTACACTAACATGTCCTCGACCTATCACTATCTTTTAGGAACTCACTCTAACAGAGCATGATAACTTTAGCTTATTCTTTGACAAACATCACAAATTATTTGATTGGTTAAATGAAGATATGCTAGGTATTGATCCTAGCATTGTCATAAATAATATCATCACTTACCTAGATGCAAACCCTGTTCGACAAAAATAATGAATATTTCCACCTAAAATTTTTACTTTATGTCACAAATAAATCATCAAACTTTTGGATGACAAATTCTTCAAACCTGTTGACTATTCAGAATGGGTATCAAACACCATTCGCATTCATAAACAAAGTCACCATGGTTATTCGTATATGTATTGATTTTCATAATCTTGACTTAGCATGCTCAAAAGATAACTTCTCCTTACCTTCAATAGATGTTATAGTAGATTCCACCATTGGATATGAAATGTTATCACTTATGGATGGTTTCTCAGACTATAATCAAATTCACATAACTCCTAAAAACCAACATAAAATAACATTTAATATAGAATGGGGCACCTATTATTATGTCAAAATGTATTTCGGTCTTAAAAATGCTAGAGCAACCTATCAACATGCAAGGACCCACATTTTCCATGATCTTATACACAAAATAGTGGAAACCTATGTTGATGATCTCATTGCCAAATCTAAAAGTCGTACAATACACCTCATCGATCTATCTATCATTTTTGATCAACTAATAAAATATAAAGTTAGACTTAACTCATACAAATATGTATTTAGAGTTACATTTGGTAATTTTTTAGGGTTCTTAGTCTCTCTTCGAGGCATTGATGTTAGTCTAGTCAAAATAAACACAATCATCAATATGCCTATTCCTTGAACCATTCCTAACATACACACTTACCTTGAAAAACTTGGGGTAATTCTATGGTTTGTCCCAGAAATGGCTTACCATATATACTCTATCAACTCCCTTCTCAAAAAAATTAATGCTCTAGAATGGACATATTCATGCCAAAAATCTTTTAATAATATGAAAGAGTCTTTGATTCATCTTCTTACATTTTGACCACCTTCAAACGACCATCCCTTAATATTATATACCTCCTCTACCCCCATATCATCTGGGGCAATGCTTGCCCAACAAGATTATACTAGTAGAGAGTATGCTATTTATTACATCAGTCACAGACTCATTGATTATGAAAAACATTACACCAAAGTAAAATGTGATTTCCTTGTTATATATTTTGCTATTGAAAAGCTCCATCATTATATGTTCTACCAGACAACTTATGTCATTATTCACTCCTATCTGCTTTGTCATTTCTTCTCCAGAGTATACTTATCCATAAATAGAATTGACAAATGGATGGTCCTCTTTATGGAATTTAACCTTCAAATTGTTACACAAAAATTTATCAAAGGACAAGTCATTACTGACCAAATTATAACAACACTTTTACCTGCCACAAATCACCTTCAAGATAATCTCCCTAAAAATAACATTCTTTATATTGAAGGTCTTAACCAAGCTATTGTATCACTCAATCTTGCATCCTAGAGATGGTTGTTCAAGCCTACTCTAGATTGAGTGAAACATTGGATTACCTCTAGGCCTGTGGGTTGGCTATAGTAGAGGTAAACCTCTAGGTTTAAGGGCTAGTTCCCTAGATTTCTCTTTGATTGCTTATCACATACACTACTTGCTTGCTTAGATGAAAAGGAATAGAAAGAACATGAAAATAAACTATTCTAATGAGGTGATACACTAAAAAACTCCACTAGACTACTATATTCTTACATTATGAAACATGATTCACAACACTAGTCTCAACATTCTAGATTTCTCTAACATTAGTATTTCAAACATGGAGGTGATATGCATTGCACTAATGAAGGTGAGTGGACAAAAAGTCAAATTAAAGAAACTAATGCTACTCTTTTACACTTATAGATAGACAAATGCACTTGAATACATTTCATGTGACCTGTTAGAGTGATAACTACTTGCATCAAACATGGAAGAGTAAAAAGAAGGCAAGGATAGATACTTATCACTAGACACTTCACTATGCACCACTTCACACTCTTAGAAAATAAGTCATGAAATCAAAACCAGATTGGAAATATTTATTTCAAAGACAAATACAATATTCAAACCAGCAGGGCTTCACCATACCAGGTGTGGATTTCTTTACAAAAGTCAAAATGGCTTGTATTTATAGAGCATGTGAGAAGAGAGAGAAGGGAAGTGGAAAGGTCACAAAGACAAGTGTCAAGCTATGAGAACTAGTTACATTGTAGAATAATGAAGTAGAGAACATATCATGAAGGTCTTCTTGGACAAGTGTCCATCTGAAACATGACAAACTCCTCAAATTGGCGTATAAAACCTCAAATAGCCCTCTTGAAACTGCCTTCATGATGAAGCATCTCTCAATTTCTTGAAACTAAACTAGGAAGACTTGACACATATGCACTATCTTATGGAGGTTGGAAATAAGATATGACAGTCATAAGAAACTCTCTTAACTAATAGCCTTCTTCTTAACACTTGTGTTCACCATATGCAGTTATTTACTAGCCTTTTAAGCCTAGACCTTCAAACTTGTCACCTAAATGACTTGCAGGTGCTCAACCAAATCGGTGGAAGAGATGTTAGGACACCTTTTTAGAACCTCTTTGCCTTCCAATCCATTAGGCAGACCTCAAAGGGATCCACTATCAAACTTCTCATCTTCTCACTAGGCAGTCACTTCTCATTTTCACTATCTATCCAAGACTGCCTGTAGTGAACCATGTAGCAGAGGAGTTTCTTTGCTTATCTCTAGTGAGAGATGAATATAATGAGTTAGAATAAGTCCCTATTGACCTCCTTCAATGGATCTCACCTATTTATTATTTTTTGTACCTACAAAACACCCAAAAACCTACAAAAAAACTTAGTTTTACCTTGTCTATACAAGTGATAGTACAGACCAGTTGGGTGGAAAGAATTATGGGATATTTATAGACAAGACCAAATTAATTTCTTGGCCATTTGAATACTTTTGAATGCATATCCATCTATTTCTTCTTCATTCGGTTCTAGCAAGGGTTTTAGGAGGTTTTACTTCTTAGTGATAGTTCATAAACCCTAGACGTCCAACCCCTCAACCAATTCCATAATTCTTAATTTCATGACCCTACTCAACTACTCCTAGCTCCTTGAGGCACCATGCAATGTGTCCGTATAGATATGCGCATTTGAAAATGACCTCGTGAGCTTTTTCTTGCATTTTGTGTACCCCTGTCATAGAAATGGGTCAAAATGACCGACTTGGTGTAACTCTACAAACCAATAGCTGTGATCAACCTTATATCTCCCCTTGAGTGCTCTCAATGAAATTGGAAAGGTCATATGGTCATGAAAGTGGAACTAGAAACCTTGAGGGTTTAGGTCTACCCTTAGGCCTAATAGGTCTAATTGTGTTTCATTACCCATGACCACCTTTAAGTGGTTTATAGTGACTGTGAATGATTCCAAACATTTGTTCACCCTCATTCCAACTCTACACACCTTTATATAATGTTCTAAGACTCCCCATCATATTCAATTACCATCTACACACCAAACCTGTAATCATCTTACTCCTGGAGTACCCTCTGTCTAAGACAAAACAAAGGGCACTTCCCCTATTTCCCTTGCAAAGTTGAGGTTATGGCGAGCTTCATTAGGTCATAAGGACCTTCTACACCAAATTTAAATGCTTGATCACCTTTCTAAAGTCTTCGATACTTCAAATCTTCAAGATAGACTTATGGGATTGTGAGGACTATGCACATAATTCAAAATGACTATAGGTTAAGGTTTGAAACTATCTTTGTCATGTCCCTTTGGTCTGAGAATCATATGGAGATGTGTTGGACATATTTTAGAAATATTTCAATGTGTTCACCCACCTAAATCCTTCGCCAACCTTTCAAACCATTTCTTTCCACTAGCCTAAGCTAGTCTATAGACTTTTTGACTATGTCACATATAGGTGGCAATCAAGGAAGGTTTAAAGGGCTTCTGTAGATGCTCATTTGTGTCTGAATACTACCTTAGTTCCTCTTGATCCTTCTAAGATCATTGGATCATTTCCAACTTGAAATGAACATCTAGGTCTACTAAGCTTTCAACTTCTTATCACTCTATGGGTCTACAATTAGACTATAGATGCTCCATTTGGGAAACCATGGGGTTCATGTACGTGTTCATTAAGGCTTGAGTACTATTATTCTCTCCCTTGGTTCCATATTGAAGTCACTAAGACCCTTCCATAGTTGTTTGAACTCTTATCATGCCTAGAGACCATAGTCTCACTTAGCACTATAGGTCCTTCTAAGTTGGGGTTGCTCTTAGTTGTCTTAACATAGTGCTTTATTGAGTGTTTTAAGTCAAAACCTGTCTGAGTTAGAAACCACTCAAATACCCTCTCTCTTGATCAAGCAACCACTTTCTTGTGTCAAAACATTACCCCAAGGCTTGGGCTACAAGATGGAAACTACTAGGTCTGTTTAGACCTCAATACACTTCACCATGGGATGTCATAGTGTAAGGAAAAATCCTCATTTGGAGAAGTTAAGGTAAAAATTTTCAATTGCAAATTTATTAACCTATAGACATGGTTCTAGGTCTGTTTGCCATATTATGACCTCACCATTGTCATCTTGATATTCTCTATGCTCCTAAACCTGATGAAAGGTTTCAACTGAGTTTATACATCTCCTATTCAACACCACTTTGCTTCTTTTGAACTGACTCTTAGACCATTGTTGGATTTGCCTATAGGTGAAGACATGATAGGATTGTATATGTTGAATTGGTTCTCACAACCAATCTCTAACCTTTGGATAAATTAATCTATTGCCTTCACTTTAAAAACCTCTCACCATCTTGAAACCTTCATGTGTCATCAACATGATTGACTAGGGCTTAGATCCACTTAACTGTAGGTGACAGTATTAGGGCTACCCGATTGTGTGTATAATCTAATTGTTCACTCCATCAATGCTAGTATTTGAGACTAAACCTCCAATAGAAGAAATTGATCACCATGCAATGGGAAATTGAACACAACATATTACCTTTGATCTGCACCATTTACAACCATTTATAGGAGGGTGAAACTTTGCTATTGTGAAAACAATGTTTGCAGACTTCAATGGAGTCTTCTATGAACACAATGAGATAATCTTGCTTATTCCTTGACTTCCACACGTGACAACTAAATTGAAACCTTGTGATAAGGATGCTCATGATCCTCAAGATCATGTACACCATTTGATTTTCATAAAACACTACAAATAGAGAAGAAACCTGAAGTGTTGGGCATGTGCAGGCAGAACAAAGTCACCAACCTTCTTAGCAATGGTTCATGAAGATCAGGTCACAAAACTTGGAACTATGACCATGAAGTGGAAGTGCAAAGGGAGTACTACCACCCACCAAGTGCACTTGCTCTGACTCACCTCTTCCTGTCCGTACCAAGTTGAAACTGATTGACCCTTTTGACTTGTCCAAGAGAATGATGGGGAAAGAGAATCGGTTTTGATCATTTTTAGATTTGTCAAAGTTTCTCAAGCATGAAAGTGAGCTGTGGGGATCGCAAGAGTCATCCCTAAAGTCTTTCCATATGCCTACAACTACTTGAAACTCCCTTGGAACTACCTAATCTTGGATGGATGTTGAACCTACAGAGTTTAGTTTCAAAACTACCATCTCTGACATATTCTGACATGTAGGATGTTAGAGTACACTTAAAACACTTTCTTCTTATGGAAACCATACCACTTCACTAAATGGATCAAAATGTGACCTTACAATGACTTAGAACAAACTAACAAATGTGGCAAGGGTGAAAACATAATGTTTGACCTCATTAAGACCATGGTACACATTTTCAACCTAAGAGACCCTATAATAATTTTGACTATTAACTATATATGGAGTTGACCTAATTTGACTTGTGGTCGAATTAGTCAACAACTATCTCTCTCAAAAATTATTTTCATCATTTCACTGCTAATCTAGAAGCAAATAATCAAGAAGATACCAATATCACTCCTAATACTATTCAATCCAAAGTAGTTATCAAAGAACTCCTTGAAATTATCATTGATCTACATGAATAAATTTAGACCCTCCACTTTGATGGTGCCAAATGCCTCCAAGGAGCTAGGGTAGGATGTGTTCTAACAAACCCACATGGTAAGATCATACCTTTGATGACATTTTGATTAAATTTTGGTATCACTAATAACATGGCTGAATATGAAGCTCTAATATTAGGTATGAAAACAACACTTGACATAGATGTCCCATATGTACACACTTTGGGTGGCTCACAACTTATCTATTACCAGATTAATGGTGATTATTAATGTAAAAGTGAAAATATAATCGCATATCATCAATTGGTTACCAGACTTACCAAATAATTTACTTCTTTTACCATTGAGTCAATTCCAAGAGATCAAAGTATGATAGATGATTCTCTTGCTTCATTAACATATCTATTTCACCCTCATCAAGTACTTAATGATTCCCAATTTTGCATCCAAATAATAAAATCACCTTCTTCTATCAAGCCCAATGATTCACTCATCTGTCACATTGAAGCTATCATTATTCGACAAAGCCCATGGTATAAAAACATAATCCAATTTCTTGAACATCAAACTTACCCTCCAGACATAGATTCTCATGAAAATACTCGAATACATAAACAAGCTTTCAAATATGTGTTTCAATACAACACCCTTTATTACCGTAATGTATAAGGAACCCTACTTTGTTGTGTAATGCAAGAAGAGGTTCCTACTCTCCTAAAACAAGCACACGGGGGTATTTGTGTTGGTCAATGTAGTGGACATGATACAACTCACAAATGCTTACATATGGGTTACATTTGGCCTGCTCTAGAGAAAAACGCCTATTAATTTTGCTAAAAAGTGTAATCCCTATCAACTCCATGATGATCTAATCCACTCACCATTGAATAAGCTCCAAATATTGGGGTCTTCTTGGCCATTCTCTATGTGGGGATTAGACCTCATTGATAAATTACCTCGTTCACAAGATGGCCATCTCTTTATCATTACTGCTATTGAATATTTTACCAAATGGGTAGAAGCCATGCCTCTTGTCAATTCAACATGAACTATTATTTTAAAATGTATCTTTAACCAAATCATTTATCATTTTGGAGTTCTCCATACCATCAACTCTGAAATTGGTGGAAATTTCAAAAATAAAGACATAAAATAGTTATGTGCTAAATATAAAATTTATCATAAATTTTCCACTTTACCATCTTCAATGTAATAGCCAAGTAGAGGCTACTAACAAAATTATAAATAAAATATTACAAAAGACTATTCGTGAAAATCATACTGATTGACACCTTTATCTATATCCCGCACTCTAAGCTTATCATACTAGTATACGTATTACCACTGGAGCAACATCGTTCTCAATGGTATATGGTTCCAAATTAGTATCGCCATTAAAAGTTGAACTCCCATATTTATGTATATCTCTTCATAGTATAATTCTTGATAAATAATATTGTAAAGCTCATCTTCATGCTTTAGATTTTTTTGATGAACATTGTTTGGCCGCTTTACAACATAATGACCAATACAAGGCTCACACTCCTAGATAACATAATAAAAAATTCAAAGTTCACTCATTTAATATTGGTGACCTAGTCCTCAAATTAGATTACACACATGACAGAAGGAAAATATGCCCAAAAATGGTGGGGCCCTTAGTAAAAAACATTCTTGGTCCTAGTACTTATCATCTACAAACTAATGAAGGTCATATTTTCAAAGAACCCACCAATGCATAATTTTAAAAGACATATTTTTCTTAAATATATCCCTTCTTTTCCTAATTCTATCTACTGTCCTACTAACACTTCTTGAAGGACTCCTCCAACAATCTCAACTTTTCAGTCGCCTATTTTATAAACAAACCTTAGTCTCCTTCTTTGGTCCTTTGGTTTTTACCTTTCATTTAATTCCTAAGTTGCATTGTAATACCGTGGATAGGACCTGATTTTTCTCATGAATACCTTTTTCTTTCATACATCCATTTTCATTCCTTTTCTCTTTGATCATAAGTTTGTTATTTTTACAAACCTTTTTTATTCATTTTTTTTTTTGTGAGTTGTAGTGTAAAACCATGGATATGACCAAACTTTCCTCATTAAAACTATATATTCTTTCAATTTTTTTTTCCTAAACTGAATGTTATTTTTAGAATGTTCAAAAATGGTTAAAATTTTGTGATTCCATATTCTCAACCTCAATTTTTGTTTCTTTTGTAGATAAAACTTGCACAAAAAATAATGTTAGCACGTTTCCCTACACTTACATCCATTCTTATATTAAGGAATCATACTTACCTGTCATTGTACCCCTTTCACATTGTCACACTTTTTACTATTTAAGGTAACTCAAATCATTTAATGTTTATTTGCCCTTGATTAAGTCGAAGTCAAGATAACACTTTTATTTAATATGAATAAATAAGACTCTTAGACACCATGCTCTCTAAGTCCTCTTTCTTAGCTATGAAATTCAAAGTTTTCAAATGATAGTCATTTTTAACACTCATATTTGGTTTTCCAAATCCGTATGGAGGAAGAATAGAAAAAGTCTTCAAAAATGTTAAAAGTCAAATCATTCACACAAGACAATGATAAAAAGATAATATAAAATAAAAAAGTCAACATCACATTAAAAAATGTGATTCATAGCACATCTACTCCTAATCGAAGCTCAAAATCCACAGTTGGTTTCATAATAGAGCCAAGGTCCATAGGGTGTAGTAGGCTAGTAGATTGAGATAGGAGAATTCAAAATTCTCTATAATACTACCTACTTTCTCACACAAGTACCCAATCTTTGTAGTAGACCGATGACTCTGTAAGGGATCTTGAGTAATGGGAAACACATTGTGCGAAGGTAGGTCCATTTTAATTTTCATGCATATAGCCTTCATGTGATAATATTCATAATTTATTTTGATAACCCAAGATTTGTGCGGTTAGGAGTTCTTTAGAGTCCTTAATGTTGAAAGTCCTATTGTTTTGTCAAACTTAATTTTAGTGTGTTGAATTCGATAAAGAATATCTCTACCTTGATTTTTCCTACCTTGAATTCGATAAAGAAGTCTTAATCTCTCTAAGTGCATGCCTTAAAGGGTACATCGAGAAAGGGTTGGACAAACCATTGGTGCTTCACAAGATTGTTTTTCTCTATACCGCCACTTAAAACCAACACAAGTCATTCTTATACATTTCTCTAAGCTTTGACACCTACTTTACATGTTCTGCCAAGTAATTCACTGCCTCAAATATCTGCTACCTAAGCCAAACCTCTTTATACTATCCTCCAAACATAGTTGAATGTGTTGACCTTGTTTTGGGAATTCAATATGTTATGAGATTAAGTCAACTGAGCCAACTTAGTCCAAGATTTAACTGTTAAACAACTAGGTCGATTGGGCTGACTGTGTTGGCTAAAAATTGATTGACACAAATAAAAATGTGTGACACAAATAAGTACTTAGCTAGAAACTAACTGAGATAGATAATCTAAAGGTTAAAATTGGTGTAGAGGAGGATGAGTGTCAAAAATAGGATCAATGTGTCAGAAACCCTCCTAGATAGTAGTTCACTATGTTAGTGTCCACCTAGAGCATGCTAGTGTCCATGTGCAAAACATTGTGTGATCTTTTGTGTACACCTCTAGATGGGTTAATCTGCCTGTGCCTATGTGAATGAGCCTTAATTCACTATCTATGCACTATTTTTGATTTATTTGTAACCAAACTCTAGACTTTCATGTTATTAGTTTATTTGAAGAGTACAAGTAGAAAATGTATGATATTAGCTGGGTAGGCTAGACGTCTTCAACACTATGTTGTGTTGAGAGTTGCCTACATACCAATACCTCAAGAGGGGACCAATTCTGATGTAGTTTTTCCAATCTAAGTGTTATTTCAAGTGTAAGTGATGCTAGTATGAATGTCAGCATGACTACTTTGAGTGAGGCTTGCGACTTAAAATTTGTATAGTTTGAGCTTAGGATGACTGAAGATGGTTGTATGCAGAAGTAGGGAAAACTATGGATCAATGATGTTATTTTGTACAACTTGTTCTGAGCTTGTTTGTTTGTATTTTCATTTGATTTCCATCGAGTGGGTAAAGTGCTAAAAGTCATGTATATATATTGATCTAGTGCTTGTATGAAATAGGTCTAGGCTTACCCTCGGTGTCTTAGGAATTGAAAATATATCTGTTGGTGTTGAAATTAGGCAAGGGGCACTAGCATAGTCTCTTGGTCACTAGTGCAATGCACTAATGTCCAAAGGGGTGCACTAGTGTCCACATGGCAAAACCTGGAGCACTAGGGGTCTGGATCCATAGGGGAAGGTCTGAGACTAATTTTGAGATGTGTAGGGATGTGTAATACCAACATGAAAGCTAGATAAGGGTCGATAGAGCCCATAAAATGGGTCTAGGGCTAACGAAGGGATGGGTGGTCTCAAGTGACACTCATTGCACTTAAGTGACATTTTATATGACTATATTCTCTCCTTTTATTCCAGAAATGTAGCAGAGCAATATTACTAAGATAAAAGAAAAACAAGTGTACCTAAACTTATTTGTGAGGTGAAGCTCATGATTATGGATATGATTTTGTAAAGTGTATTCCATTATGTATCCTACAAATGAAACATGGATGAATCAGTCCTTGATGAATATCAAAATTAAAGATAAAACTAAGTAAAGAGACAAAAGAAAGGAAATAAATGGATACACCTCATTGGGTACATAAACTAATGTAAAAACCTGGTGATATCCCTTGTGTGTGTGTATCTTGTGATTAAATGATGAATAACTTAGACTAATCTAATACCTTGCTCAATCCCCATGCGTGGGTGGCTCAAGAACTCAATCTAGTTTTGATTCCATCATTGTCCACCCTTGCTCGATGGATCGTACATCATGAATAACTTGGATTGGATTGATGGGTTGTCTAACCCTCTTATGTAGGTGGCTCAAGAACTTAAGTAGGATATGAATCTATCATTGCCTACCCATGTGTAAAAGATGAAACTGTGACTGAAACTATATAATGTAACTAAAACTGTATAGGATGGCTCTGAGGCCACTCAAAAACTCTGAAATGTAAAACAGCCCAAGGGGCCTCTCTGGTACTTGAGAATGTGGCATCCATCAAAAAAGTAGTGGACAAAAATGTAGCGGTTACAAACATAGCATGAAAAATGTTGCGAGGATAAAACGTAGCAAGGAAAAAATGTAGCGAGGATAAAACATTGCAGGAACAAAACATAGTAAATGATGTGCTCAAATAGAGGATGACACAACTCTCAACTAAAGTTTCAAACTCATGAAATCACATTTTTTTATGTTATTTTGCTTGTAAATTTGGTGCATTACTTTTCCACCATGAAATGTTAACTACTATCACCAAAATGAACTAGACAACAAATAAACATTGTGATAATCACTAAAATGTCATAATTATGCTCTTGATGACATTTTTGTGATATTACCAATACCGCTACATTTTTTCCTCGCTATGTTTTATCCTTGTGATGTTTTTGTCATACTATGTTTTTATCGCTACAGTTTTTATCACTACATTTTTGTCCGCTACGTTATCACATAGAGCCGAGAATGTAGCTTAGGGACTATACAAAAATGCCAATAATTGTAGACAATATAAGACATCAATTTGGTGTGAAACTTGGTGCAAATGGTGTCTGAAGTATATAACATGAAGAATGACATGGAGATGTCATTCTATCTAAGATGAGCTAATGAAAAATTGATACATGCCCCTAATTCTTGTATCCGCGTATAAGGATTGTAGACTGAGTTGAAGCAATTGTGTTTGTGTATATCTAAAACTAAAATGGAAGTGATCATGCCATGCATGATGCCCCTAATCTAAGAAAATTGGTATGATTTTATGCAAAACTGAGAGTAATTTAAGCATGACTCGCAATTTGTTACTAATGTTATGCAACCTTGAAATGTAACTATTATATCTTTCTGTCCAATCTATAATTTCATGTCTCTAGGGATAATAGATAGTAGCGTGGCCCCTTGTTTAGTAGCGCACCATGCTAGTGTCCTCTATGGCATGCTAGTGTTCTCTATGTTATTTTTCTACCAAACTAACTCTAATCTCTATTTGACTATTTTCGACTATGTTTTCTTGATTCTGAGCTCTGTAATTTTTTGTCTATGTGATGGATGTTGTATTTGAGTGCACTCAAATGACCTAATCTCTATGAAAAACCATTGGATTTCCCCTCTTTTGAGGGGAGTTGTTGAAATTATGCAATAACTGTCCTCAAACAAAAAACACTGCATCATGTGTGTTATTCTGAGCATATATGATATCTATGTTATAAACTAATATAATTTATATACATAACATCAGAATGTAAACTGGATTAAGCATGATTTGGAAATGTATGATGTATGTTAGATTAAACATTCACAAGGTTGTCAAGATATATATAACAATGTAAGCATGTGTACAAATTGCATAATCTAAGAATAATCTATGTAAACTACTTAGGGGGATGGGGCATGATGCCCATCAAGACACCCAAGGAGGAAGGGGAGATGCATGAGGTCCCTCATGGCATTGAAAACTGAGTGTGAGAGTAATAAGAAAGATACAAGTGTCATGTCCATGATGCACACATGAAATCATACGCACAACACACATAATGACACGTAAAGTAGGCCAAGAGCCCACAATATAAAAGACATGGGCACATGCCACTAAATTTGAGAAAATAATACATACAAGGACATGTTCAAATGTCCACATATGCAAACAAAAAGCAAAGGTTGGCTTAGAACCTCATGGAAGGACATGTTCAAATGTTTGCATACACATTTAAGAAGGCACACACAAGGACATGGGCACATGTTCAAAGCATACACACAATGAAAATAATTGGTGCAGATTTGTAAAATGATTGCATATTCAAATTCCCTCAAATAAATGTAGAAGCAAAGAGACACAATCAAATCTAAACTAGGAAAGCTAGAAATAAAAGTATGCATGAACATGTGGTACAATTTTGTATGAGCAAATATGTACATAAGTTGAGTCTATAATAGTAGTAGTTGATAAAAAATTTGAGTAGTATAGGATGATCAATATCAATAGATAAACAATTTTAAATATGTGATATGGAGTATAGAATGATATAACCTAGTAAATCAAAAGTTGTGTATAGGATGCCCCCGATGGAGGAATGTATCAATGTTGAATCAGTGTATCTGTGTATATGCCCCTAGTGGGTAAATAATAGAAAATATGGATTTGTGGGATCGACTTGAGTCTTGTAAGAATATGTAAACACTCAAAGAGAATAAGTGAACCATGTATGCATGATAAAACTAACTATACTAAGATATCTAGCATATGTAGTACCTAACAAGTATAAATAATGTAAACATGCATATACAAACAATCTAAATTTAGTGTTTCTAGCTAATATCTAAATGTTTTTGTGTTTTGAACATATTATATTATTTTTGTATTTTTTTAGTATAAGCGATGTACAAGCAATCACAAAAATGAAACTATATACAAGGAGCAAGGTAAGAGAAACTATGTACAAGTAAAGAAGAACATACTACTCGACGAGTCTCACAAGAGACTCATAATCAATGTGGTATGTATCAAATAAAAGAAGAGTGATTATGCATGTTGTGTGATGAGGTATCTAGGATCTGATAATCGGATGTACTGAGTGATTTGTAGCTAAAACTACCCATGGAGTGGGGCTATGAATCTATGAAGCTGACTAAATTGGCTTGTGAATTGTGGTGCATTTGGGAATGCATATGGTAGAAGAAGTAACCGGTGTGGATGTTATCTATTGTAACATTGATCTATGTGGTGGTGGAGATAGAGGCCCTCTATAATTGACATGTATCTAATGCAGAGGTCTCTCTAATAAAGGTCTCCATGGGAGAGTATGCATACATGGTACTATTTTAGGAGTATATCTCACTTGCACTAGTGTCTCAATTGACATATGAGGTGTGCTAATAGAATTTGTGCATAGAATTGTAATTGGTGATTATTTTATGTGTGGTTATGGAATAGGTAAATGATATTCATATGAAAGGCCCTCAACTATAACCACTTGATCAACAGGTATATACTTGAGACATCTATATGGTGGATGGAATGGTTCGAAGCTATTGTATCCAAATCCTACCAATAACATATCAAATGTGCTTGCACTAGGTACTACTATGGATCTAGTGGCCACATGTGCAGGTCCAACCTATAATGGAAGTACAATCTTCCCAATGAAACTTTGGACATGGCCACTAAAGCCATGAATAACTTGTCTTTGAAATAACCTACTTTGAACAACCCAAGTAATGTAGAAGTGTGATAGTACACATGTTGACACTTGACATGTTATCAACCATGGCACTCTGAATAGGAATATGATTAATGTAGGCTCATAAAAAGAGTGCATGGAAATCTATGTCATCATCAACTATCTCCTGCTCTGAAAAAGTGATAAGAGATATATTTGGCATTGTAGTATGATACACCCCAATGATATTATGTAGATGATGTGTGTCCACTGTGTGAGTATGATAACATGTTGGTGGTGGATGTGATTGATAAGTATAATGAACACTTGAATTGCTCATTGTCTCATTAGCTGTTTATTTTTGAAACGGATTTGAAAATATTTTTAATGCTTTTGCTTCCATTGGTTATGGATTAGGTACCTCTGTAGGAGTGATGACATCAATGATATTAGCTTTTATCAAATCTTGTATCTTATGTTGTAAGCTGATGCACCTATTTGTAGTATGGCCTGGTGCCCAACAATAGTTGCAAAATGCATTTGCATCATCATTCTTTGGAAGAGGCCTAGTCGTATCAACCTCTTTAATGGGAGGGAGAGATATGAAATTGCATTCCAAGAGTTGTTGGAGAACGCATGTTGGTGATTAGAAAATAGTCACAAAAAGTCTCCTTCGAGGAGTTGATAGGACCATGTAAGGAGGTGGATCTGAGGTTGCATTAATTATTGTTTTTGAATCATTCTTATTCTTATTGGGATTTACCTTGTATGGGGCTTATTGAAAATCTTAGTAGTTGAATTTGATTTAGTTGTGTACTTTAATTTGCCCATGGAGTGAAACATGACTTCCTGTTCTTTCATTATATGACAAAGATCTGTGAATGATGGAAACTTCTTGAATATGATAGCTTCATGTAATGTCGGTAATAAACTCTGCTTGAATATGTCTTGGCATTTTCTATCTAACATGGGGCTAGTCATCTTTTCTAATATACTTTTATATCGCAAGACATATTCAACTATTATCTCATTAGATTTTTGTTTTAGTTTTGAAACTTGAGCGTATGAAACTTTATCACTGATGTTGATCAAAAAGTGTGTCAAAAACATATCTACCAACATATTGAATGTTGTGATAGACCAATTAATAAGATCATAAAACCATTGTAATGCATAGTCCTTTAAACTATGAGGGAACAACTTAGTAAGGAGACAATCATTGGACATGTAGTCCAAACATGCTACATGGAAAGCTCATAGATGATGCTCTGGGTCACCCATACCATCATATAGAATTAGTTTGGGTGCCACAAATCTAGATGGCAAAGGATTTACCGATATATGTTGTGCCAAAGGTGTATGTAAAAGAACATGAAAATCCAAGGCATGAGATGGCCTAGTGGCACATTGCTCAAGATGTAACACCTTAGCTTGTAAAGAATAGACCTCATGCATAAGGGATTGTACATCTGGAGTGGAGGAATGTGTACTATTCATAGGAGGTGTCACCATTGGCGAAGGTTACTGAGTTAGAACAAGTTGTAGAATTTGAGTTACCCCCATAGTAGGTGTAACTAGATTGACATCTGGGGGATTAGAAGATTGACCATTATTGGATTTCTAAAGCTCTTTGTGGACAATATGGATAAAGTCATCTTGCATATTTGAATGTCTAGAAATGAAATCTTGTAATTGTCTCTTATCGATCTCATTGAATCAGTTATTGAAATCTACCATTGTCAGTTTGAAAGTAGGAAAATAAAATGTTGTATATTTTGATCCTCTTAAGAAATTTAATCTTATGAAAGATTGCAAAAATAAAATAAAAATTCAAATCTAAGATTTTGGAATTAATGTTTGAGCATAAAAAATAGAAGGATTCAAACCCTAAGAGCATCTAGGTTTAGGGTTTGGGTATTAATCAAAGTAAGTTGGGTTCACCAAATGATTTAAATTTTTAGGACTTAATGCATGTAAATACTAGGTTGTTAAAGAGTTTAAGTATAGTAAATCAAGGGAAAAATATACAATAAATACAACCTATGATTTGTTTAATAATTGACTGAATTCATTATTCTAAAAATAGCAATGAATGACACAAATAAGTACTTAGCTAAAAATTGATTAAGACAGATGATTTAGGGGTTGAAAATTGGTGTAGAAGTTGATCCGAGTGTCACAAATAGGATCCAAGTGTTAGAAACCATTCTAGACAATAGTGTGATACCTTGGATAATAACACACTGCACTAGTGTCCACTTGGAATGCGCTAGTGTCCCTTTGCATAAAACCATGTCATCTTCAAGGTGCACCTCTAGTTGAGTCTGATCTACTTGTGCCTATGTGGACAAGACCTGATTCACTATTTGTGTACTATTTTTGACTGATTTGTGAGCAAACCCTAAACTTCTAAGTTGTTAGGGTATTTGAAGAGCACAAGTAACAAAAGTGTGATGTTAGTTGGGTATATTGGACGTCTTCAATACCTTGTTGTGTTGAGAGTTGCCTACATACCAATACCTTGAGAGGGGATCAAGCCCGATGTAGTTTTCCCTATCTAAGTGTTGGTACAAGTGCAATTGATGTTAGTATGAATGTTGGCTTGAGTATTTTGAGTGAGGCTTGAGACTATAAATCTATGTAGTCTGAGCTTAGGTTAACTATAGATGGTTGTATGTAGAAGTAGGGAAAAATGGGATCAATGACCTTGATTTTGCACAATTTGTTCTGAGTTTGTTTGTATTTGCATATGATTTCCATCTAGTGGGTAAAGGGTTAAAAGTCACGTATATATATATATATATATATATATATATATATATAGTGCTTGTGCAAAGTGTGAAATAGGTCTCGGACAACCCTAAGTGTCTTAGGAATTGAAAATATACCTGTTGGAGTTGAAATTAGGCAAGGGACACTAGTGCGGTCCCTTGGTCACTAGCATAATGCACTAGTGTTTAAAAGGGTGCACTAGTGTCCAGGTGCAAGACCTTGGAGCACTAGGGGCTTGGATCCTTAAGGGAAGGTCTGGGATTGATTTTGGGATGTCTAAGGACGTGAAATACCCGCACTAAGGTTGAAACAAGCCTTAAATTATTTATATGGCTAAGCTAGGGATGGGTGGTCTCAAGTGACACTCATTGCACTCAAATAATATTTTATATGAATACAAGTAATTTTCTTTATTAATCTCCACTAGGGCCTAAATTTGATGGTTATAAGGTTGTTTTACATTTTTTAGCCATAAAATACAATCAATTTTTTAAGAGACCATATTAAATGCAAGGTAAAATTTTAGGTAGATTGTAAAAAGCTATAAAAGATTATTATTATATATATATATATATATATATATATATATATATAATGTTTCCTCCTACCATGAATTATGTTAGACTTTGAAGGGCAATGTCGAATAAATAACAGTCATCACAAAAATTCATGACATGCAGGGTTGATCATCAAATTTAGTCCTTGATCTCCAACCACATCGACAATAGTAATTGTTGTGCACATGTTTCAATTGTTATCCCTACCTTATGGAATATTAAAATTTAATATAAATTCATACTTTATGAGCCATCTTTTCCCCATGCCATAGATTAAATTATCAAATCAAATCAATTATTTTTTTTCTTTTGAATCTACAAATTGATATTTTACATTTAAAATTTTCAAATTCTCAATTAATGTGGTACCAACTATACTAAATGATTTATTGATTGGCCACGTCATTAATAGTTGATAAAGAAAGGGAATTTTTTGTATTTTATCTTTTTCGCAATCAAAATTATTAAAATTAAATTAATACAAATTAATACTTTTTAATATACAATTTGAATTCAAATTTAACATGGTGGGTGAGGAGTTTTCTTTTTAAACCCTTCAAAAAATATACAACCCTTATGTCAGATTTAAAATAAGCTACACCTAACCCTATCCTTACTAGGTGCCATCTACCGCAATCTCAATGTGACGATATTATGTAAGATGGATTAGATTGAGAGAGGTGTTTCACTTTTTTCTTATTACACAACCATTTACAAAATACCCATATACAAAAGCCTAACAAATGTAGTAGCTTAATGAATTCTCACAATGTATTATTTAATTAAACATGTCTTATGGGATATTCTATTATATTAATTATTTAAACGGTATGACTTCTCAAGGAATATCCAGTTGTAGCTAACACAAGATATTGATATCTTAACGAATAAGTATAATAGACAATGGTCGTATTTAAGTATAGTGCAACACCTCTCTGAATCTAATCCATCCTACATATTATCGTCATATTGAGATTGTGGTAGATGGCACTTAGAAAGGATAGGGTTGTATATGATTCATCTTAAAAATTGACATAGGGGTTCTAATATAATTCTAGTCAATTATCGCACTCCATGAGACCACATTTCTTTGAGGCATTTTGTCAAGCATTTCACATGCCATATATATACTTCCACATGGTGTGTACATGTCTACCAGGGCACTTACAATTGAAATGCGTATAAGGGTGGAGCCTTTATGAAGGAGTTACATATGGCTCTAGGAGGAGAGAGCGCATATGGCACCATGATTAAAGCCATTTTAAGGGAGGATGATGTGGACAATAACTCTTACTTTTAAGATGAATTGAAGCACCGTAGGACACATGCCTGATTTAGAACCCTTTCATTCATGGAATTGTCCTCTATGCAAAATTGTATTTCCCTCATGATCACGTTTCCAAAACTTGGCATGAAAAATTGCCTTATCACCTTTCTCTTGCATTATATTACTTAGTAATCTACATTTTTTTCTTTTATACAAGCTTGTAATATTAGAAATGTACCTCAGTTCTTCAATGTCATTTGAAATTATGCAATATGAGGCTTAAATGTTTGTTTACATATTCAAGAACTCTAATTTACATTTTTCCATAGTCCCTCCCTCCTCAACTCTGCCCACTCCTCCCACATTTAAATGAAAGCGGGTTGTGTACTCAGGGAATACAAAAACTAGGGCTTATTTAGATTAAGTGGTTTTATATGATTTGTGTTTGGTTATGAATATTCCACCTAATTTTGGATGGATTTAAATGAATTTTGTGGTTTTATAATATTGTAATTACCTAATTTTGATAAGGGAGTAGTAAATTTTTTATAAGATTTAGTACTATGTGTAAGAGCCAACTTGCATCTAGTGTACCATTAAAAACCCTTGCACAAAAGTAGCGCATACCACACAAAGGAGGGTACAAAAAATCAATTGCGCAACATCAGAAGGCTCAAAAAATGTTAGAGAAGTGTATGAGGAACCAGGGTGACAAGTAGGGCCACTGACACTACACTAGCTCACACAACTCACACACAAAAACCATTACTTGTGCAATCTACATTAGGGCCTGTGTAAGCTGAGAACACTAATCTAGATGCAACTTATTTGAGCACCAACACCACTTCCATAGACATCTATGAGGATTGAGAACCCTTGTTTCGCATGAAGTGCCTAGACCATTAATAACTTCATGTTGTAATTGATAGTGGGTGCTAGAAGAACATTATTATGTAATATGTAGTCCAATGCTTAGATCTCACCTTAAGCACATCCTTGACTATACTCTATTGAATGGATTAAGTAGGGGAAGGATTTACAAGTCCATATAAAATTCAATTTCAAGTATGCAATCAAGCCTACGAAGGACACAATCAATTGTGATGTCGTTCCTCTAATGATCAGTCGCATCTTACTTGTGAGACAAGTGTTTGACCGTGATGCAACATAACAAGTTAAGTTGTAATAGTGGACTATTCGTGACAAATAGAAAATTTTCCTAATAGTTCCTAATTTTTTATACCTCCACAAGATTATTTATGGTATATTTCCTAATACTATCAATGTTTTCATCCTTATGTTGTGCTTTTAATTTAGTTTCATAATCAAAATATTTTTTATTTTCCTTCCGCTAATTGTCTTGAGAGATTGTAACATTCATATTATCACCAACATTAGTATTAAAATTAGAAACAATGGTCCCTACATGAAAACATGCATTTGAATCTACATTAAATCTCCTATACTTTGTGTTAGGGTTTTATCATGTTTTACAAAATAATAAATTGGTTAAGGAGAAATAGTTTGTTGTGCACATCTAATTCAAAATTCATATTTCTTTAGCTTGCTTTGTATGAGGGTAATACTTTTTCCCTTATTGATTTCTTCTCTCTTATTGAAATTTAACTTTCCATAATCGTGAGGACTTCTGTAAAGGGAATAAATACGAAATAACCCCATATCATTTTTATATTCACTTTGACCGAGTGGGATAAAACTTAATTTCCCTAACCTTTCATCAATGTTATCCACACTATTATAATCATCATAACTAAAATCTTCTACATCATTATGAAAAGAAATGAAATTCATAGAATAACTTGCAACTTCCTAAAAAACACATCTAAATGGTGAGCTATTACAAACACACTAGGGTTTAATAGTCTTTCAAAAACTAATATGCCCTAGGGTTTGGGATTAAGCAAGTCTAACACGAATAAGTTAAGACTAATAATTTGAGAGGCAATGTAACAAGCCCTATAAAAATTAGTTTATGCTAAGGAACATGATTTAAATCTAAAATTTTTGTAAGAGAGTACATGTTCCCCAATATGTAGTATGAATAAATCATTTTAAATCAACTTGCATTACAAATATCCATACGCATTTAACCATGCCAGATTAGGGGTTATTTAATTTTTCCCTTTTTATGTATTATGGGTTTTTTCCCTCGCTTGGATTTTTCCTAATTTCATAGATAAACTTCCTTACATGTGCTTGGAGTTACAGTTTGATAGAAGAGCATGAAGTAACTCACTTGACCGACTACTCTGGATATGGGAGTTACTCTTCTATTCTTGTCTCTTTATCCATTTTTCATTGAAATTTCTAGGGAGGAATTACACATGAACTCCCCTATATATACATCTCATATTTATGAGCTTTGGTACTGGAAGATTGGTTTTGCTCCTATTTTGTCTTGTGCAATATTCTTTCATATTTGTTTTTATTTGCTTTAAGCTACATTATGGTTTGCACCTTCTTGGTTCATGTGATCACTCTATTCATGCATTCAACTTACTTAGACCTTGGACTCAACTCTAATATGGTATCAAAGCCACCTTGGTAATCATGTGTTTGGTTTTTTATTATTGTTAAGTATTCTTGAAATCTTGAGTTTTCATTATTGCATTATCTTTCTCTTGGACTGTTTAGACTCACAACAATTTATTTGGCTAAGTTTTTCCCTTGGGTATTGTATGCAAGCCTTTCTCTCTCTTTAGAAATACACAAGTTGTATTTCATAACCTTGGAGATCATAGACAAAAAGGAAGATGTTTTGTCTCAAAACTAGAATATTTATGCATGCAAAGATCTGGTTTGTTGGAGTGGATCCTTTCACAACCTATTCCACAACCCTCTTGTGGTCATCACCATCCACCCAGCTCGTCGTGGCTCTCTATAGTGATAACATAAAAATTTGATCTATTCATCGGTCTCACTAAAGGCTCTACATGTCACTGACATTGAAGACTTCAAAACTGACCCTCTATCATCAACTCATCGACCATTCATTTGGTTCAATGATTGTATTCTCTTTATGATGATCATTTTGAGTGGAACTTGCATGAAGAGATCAAAGATAAGACCTACTTCGCCTTACCTAATTTATGTCTCAACCTCCTCAAGATGTCACCCATCTCCCTCTTTAGCTACTTGTCAAACTGGTCAGTTTTTTCATTAAAAACCACTCATTTGCATTTGAATACCACTCTTAAATGAAATACATGGTTTTATCATTTCCTTTAAAAATGTTTCCCGCCTTTTTTTCTTTAAGTCAAACTTCATTTAAATTTGTTCAAAAGTACAAACTACTTTATTGAATATTATTCAAAGTAAGTTATATTAAGAAAGTTTAAAGATTAAAAAAAGGGGCTTGCTTTTATTAAATCATATTAAAAGTAATGTTAAAACTTAAGGAGGGGATTTATTAATGGGTGAAATTCTGTTTGAAAGCTTTTTTGGGGAAACTCTAAAGGTGAAGTGGGACCTTTTTATTATTATTCTTTATTTGTCATAAAAACAATATATCTATAACGATTGTAAAAGGAGAGATTTTTTATTTTTATTTTTTTTGTATAAAAACAATATTATATTATGAGTTTTATTTAAAAGATAAGAATATTATTTTTGTTTAAACTCTTCATATTTTTTCTAGACGAAGATAAGAGGGTGAGGTCTGGTTTGGTAGGTGGCCAAACCCCCTTACATTCAAAACATTCATTTTCTCTCCCTTGCTCACTTTGTACTTACCTTTCTTGGATGCATTATCGGTTGAGCCTGACATCCTCTTTTTGTTTTGCAAATCTCATCTTTCCTGACTCATGCACTGATTTCTCTAGACACATTCTTGGTTGTATCCAACATCTTTTTGATCATGCATTATGTTTGAAACATGCAAGGGGGGTGGGGGGGGAGGGTGGCCACAACGGGTTTCCACCACTAATAGTTCAAGAGGGGTGGAGTGTGTTTAGGTTACTCTTTCATTTTATTTATACTTCTATTTATGAAACAACTACAACTACAAACCACTACAAACTTTATTTCTTCACAATGGATACATGTTCAATTAATCCTCTAACACCATTTCACTATGAATATAAAACCAAAATGCAAATTATATTAAGGAGCAAGGGATTACATCATATTAAAATCGATAATGAGAATGAATCTAATACAAAAGTAGAAAAAGTTAAGTGGTACAACTATTATGATGAAGCCTATGGGTTGCTATGTCTGTCAGTTTCTCTTGATCTTCACTTTCATGTAGAGTCTGCTAAAACTCCTAATGAAGTCTAGACCACCTTGGAAAATCTATTTGGGAAGCTAGATGTAATGAGAGGACATGAGATGGAGAAAAAACTCATTAGTTTAAGTCCTAGTAGTTTTGACACCCTTCAGGATTTGTTCACTAATTTTAAGTCATTGAGATTGTAGTGGAAAGAATGTGGGATAGAGAAGAAAGATGACTAACTTATTCTTTCTATACTCTCAAAACTAGGCCTAGATTACACTCTCTTTGTCTCAACCTTCCATTCCACTAAAATTTCTCTTGGAGCCACATAGAAGATGTCTTCTTTAAATGACTTTGTTGTCGACTTGACTTGGGAGCAAGATAAGTTAATACAGATGGGCACATTGAAGTCCTCAAAACCTTGAGCCTTAATTATTGGGAATGATAAATAGACGGATTCAAACAAAGAGAATAATAAAAAGAATAAGGGTCAAGAGAAGAAGAAAGAATCAACCTCTGCCAAAACAACCATTGAAACTTCTTCTTCTAATGATAAACCTAAGAAAGAGAAAGTTAAGTTTGTCTATTGCAAGAAAAATAGGCATGATGAACACAAGTGCATGAAAAAACAAATTGATCACCTAATTCATCTTCTAGAAAAGAACAACATAGGTGTTCCTGAATCTATCAAACATAATTCATCAACTCAAGATTCTTCTAAGGCAACAGGCAAAGGTAAAGAGAAAGAAAAGGTCAAGGCTCTTATAACAGTTACGGCTCCAACATCTTCATGTGTTATTGACTCAGGTGATTCCCACCACATGGGTTCTTCATAGGTTGAATTTTCTTTTTTAGAGCCTTGTAGCATGTCTTCAATCACTTTGGGTGTTGACACTTTTGTATCAGTTACAGGGAGAGGCTCTATTGAAATGGATGGAGAAACATTCAAAAAAGTTCTAAGTGTTCCCTTTCTTTCAACTAATCTTCATCAGTGTACCAATTCACTCACATCAGTAGGGGCGTGAGGGTTTCACCAAATGCAATCATCATCAAAGAAATGTATAATGATTCTACAGTAATAGTGGGAAGGGTAGATTGCCAAGCTAGGTCATATATATTCTCAAAATTTGCACCTGATTCTTCTCTGACAACATTATTAACTCACTCAGATGGAGTTAGAAAACTATGGCATGGGTGGTTTTGCCACCTCAATTACCACTACCTATAAAAACTCAGGAAAAATGACATGGTCAAAGGGTTACTTTGGGTCCATTTCTCTAAGTGTGTTTATGGGGATTGCATCATTGGGAAGTATCCTAAAGAGAATTTTGACAAAGGTAAAGATTAGAGGGCTTCACATGCATTGGCATTAGTACACAATGATGTATCTAAGCCTTTTCCCAATTTATCTTTCACAAAGGCTAAGTATGTCCATACCATCATTAATGATTTCTCAATATACACATGGGTCCACTTCCTTAGGCAGAAATCTAATTTTTTTGACAAGTTTTGAGACTTCAAAATTTTGGTAGAGAACCAATATGAGAAATGCATCAAGGTTTTTAGAATTGATAATGGGGGTGAGTATGTTAATAATAGATTTGAACAATTTTGCATAGTAGAGGGGATTGGTTTGCAATGTATAATTCCATATAGTCCTCAACAAAATAAAGTTGCAGAATGTAAGAATAGGTCCTTAAAAGAGATGGCTAACTTTATGATTCACTCTAAGTCACTTGCACCATAGTACTAAGTTGAAGCTAGCAATTGTGCTTGCTAAATTAAGAATAGGGTTCCCTAGAAAGCTTCAAAGGGCATAACTCCCTTTGAAATTTAGTATAATAAGAAACATGTAGTTGAGCATTTCAGAGTCTTTGGATATCAAACTATGGCCTGTATACCTAAGAAGAAATGCAATGCTATAAAACCACAGAGCAAACCTTACATCTTCTTAGGTTATTTAGATGGTGTTAATAGGTACCACATTATTCATCCAACCATACATGAGCTATTCATAAAGAGAAGTGTTCAATTTCAGGAAAGCCCCACAAACTCAACACTTGACACTTCTCCCACTTCATTGGACTCACTTGGATTCGATTTAGATGATTCAGATTAGCCTCAGTACATTCTAGAGGTTAAGGACACTTCTTCCAATTCTAATAGCGAGAGTAGTGATGGGGACTCATCACCATCCACATCTCAACACATTTTAGAGGATGATGTTTCTCTACCTGACTCATCCATTTCTTGTCCTCTTTGGGCTATGTAGACACTGCAAAGTGTAGACACATGGGTTGGGGATCCTTCAAATGACAGGTAGACACATTTAGAGTTTCATAGTGGTCCACATGATTTCTACGTCTCTAATTAGATCTATAAACCTTTTATGAGGCATAAGGTATTTTGAGTGAGATTTTGTCATGCATGATGAGTATAACCCCTTAATTAAGAATCATACTTGGGATTTGAGGGAAGAAAGATGGTTTGATGTAGATGGATATATTAGACCAAGTATGCAATAGATGGGCTCGTTGACAAGTTCAAGGTGTGGTTGGTCACCAAAGGTTTCTCACAGGTGCATGGAATTGATTATACATAGACCTTTACACTAATCACCAAAATGAACTCCATTAGACTCACACTTGCTATTTCTGTAGTCAATCATTGGGATGTTCATTAGATAAATGTGAAGAGTGCCTTTTTTCATGGTGACCTTGGGGAGGAAATTTACAGGGAGAAGCCACCAAGATTTGTCAAGGATCCTTCCTTTGTGTGCAAACTTTGGAAATACATTTATGGCATCAAACATGCCCCTCGAGCTTGGTATGCCAAGATGGATTCCTTCATTCTTTTATAAGGATTCACTAGATGCCATTCAGATCTGAATGTCTATCTCTTACGTTAGGATGATTCACTTTTGATTCTAGTTCTTTATGTTGATTATCTTTTGATCACTGGAAGCTCTTCTCCATCCATTTCAATGGTGAAAAAGGCTCCTCAAAATAGATTTTCCATGACAGACTTAGGGTTGTTACATTACTTCCTTGGGATACAGATTTCTTAGTTTGACTTAGGGATCACTATTGCACAACCTAAATATGCTTTTTATTTACTTGTTTGGTTTCACATCACTGATTGTAAGCCAAATCTGACTCCCTTTCTATCTAGAGTCAATCTTGAGGCAAATTTTACTTCAGCTTTGGTTGATGATACCTTGCATTGAAAACTTGTGGGTAGCCTTATCTACTTGACACATACTAGACCTAACATATCATATACAATGGGCCTAGTATCCAGATTCATGTAGGAACCCAATGAGTTTCACTAGAAAGTAACAAAGAGGATTTTACACTACATTTAGGGCACACATAAATTTGGGATTCACTATAGAGTCAACATTAACAGTGACTTAATTGACTATACTGACTTAAATTGGGTTGACAATATTCAGAATCACAAGTCCACTTCAGGTTATAGTTTCTCCATTAGTTCAGGTCCAATTAGTTGGTCAAGCAAGAAGAAAAATGCTATTGATTTATCATCTATTGAGGTAGAGTTCAATATCCAGTTCAAATGACCTACCATCATCTATTGTGATAACCAAGTACCATTTAAATTTATAGGAATCTGATCCAGCATTAATAGACCAAACACATAGAGATTCACATGCACTTCATCTGGGAGCTCATTCATGGGAAAATCATTGATCTGAGATATTATCAGATGATAGAGTAGATAACAGTCATCTTCACCAAACCTTTCATAGAGATCAAGTATCTTCATTTACAGGCTCTCCTTGAGGTTTAGGGTATTACAACATCATCTTTTAGGGGGGCTTCTAGCCTATTCTTTACGTCTCTCTTTTTGGGGGGAGTTTTTCTTACATATTTTCTCCATTTTATCTACTTTATGAGATATTGCTTTGCACATGGGTACCTCATCAAGTCTAGTTGCCAGGACCCATTTTCTTCATTGCCCACTTAAGTTGTGCTTATGGTGTCGGGGGGGGGGGGGGGGCAAGGTGGGGTTGGGGGTGTTAGAGTAGGAGTTTTTTTTTTTTTTTTCATATTTATGTATCACGAGATTTTTCCCTCGCTTTATATTTTACTACTTTCATGGATAAGCTTGCTTAGATGTACTTGGAGTTATAGTTTGACCAAATGAATATGAAGTAACTCCTATGATTGGCTATTTCAGGTATGGGAGTTAATATTCTATTCTTGTCTCTTTGTCCACTTTTTGTGGAGCTTTCTAGGGAAGAGTTACACATGCACTCCTCTATATGTACATCTCACATTTGTAAGCTTTGGCAATGGAAGATTGGTTTTGCTCCTATTTTATCTTGTGCAATATTCTCACATACTAGTTTTCATTTGCTTTCAGTTGCATTGTGGTGTGCACCTACTTGGTTCATGTGATCACTCTATTCATGAATTTGACTTACCCAAACCTTGGACTCAATCCCGATAAACCATGCCTACAATATATATAACATAATTAATTATACACAATTAATTTTTCAAAACCATAGAAATGAAAAAAAATTAGCACTTATGAATGTATTTTAAATATCAAGAGATTAACAAACATTATTATGAGTATGATAGTGATAACTAGGGTTTTGTGACAAGACAACGAGAACCCTTAGAAGCTCATGATAAACAAACAAGCTTGTCCAAACTATTGAGTTCCACTTCTAGGATTTTCAAATTGTGTAGTTGATGGGTTTGGTAAAGTTTTTGGTAGGAGAAATATGTTTTAATGATTGTTTTCAGATCTGGGGATCCAAACACCTTGTTTAGTTTTATGAAACTTTGTTCCGATCACTGGAAAAATGCACTTCTTCTCTTTGTCTTAATTGGGAAACAAAATATGAAATCGTAAGGAAAACAACATATGTTTTGCATGGACTGTGTTATTCGAGGAAATCATTGAACTATCTTGTTAATTGTTAACCCTCTTAACAATCCATGATATCAAAAACAACACTTCAATAATTACATTAATTAAAATGAAACATGTCACAAACATGAACTTTAGTGTTACAATGAATTCTCTAATCATTGCTTGATTTCTCTAAATACTTATAGATGTTAAATAGATTCTTGCAAATAAAAATGAATTCTTTTCAATTACTAGATGCTTTTTCAAATGATTTTTAGATGTCCAAATGGATGAGGGTGATTTTGTATTTATAGATGACTTAAACTCAAATTAGAAATTTACTGCCATGCAAATTAACATCCAATAATTGAAAAATGAAAATCATAGAACAAGGGTCAGATGGAGTAAGGGTAGAAGGGCCCGTAAGAAGCATGCCAAAAATGTCAAGTCTGCATTTCTAAAAGAGGGAGTAGAATAGTTAGAATTTTGAAGGAGGTGATGACAACTAAAAGGTATTAATAGGATGTGCATGGATAATTAAAAATCAATAAATATGTGAATAATACCTAAGATAAATTAACAAATCACACAACTAAAGTATACATATAACCTAATTACTCATAAATGTTTGGTGGGCTCTTCTTGTATCAATGTTTTCATCCTTATGTACTTTTAATTCAACTTCATAATCAAAATCTTTTTGATTCTCCTTCCAATAATCATCTTGAGAGGTTGTAACATTAATATTATTACCATTATTAGTACTCAAATTAAAAACATTGGTCCTTACATGAAAACATGTATCTAAATCCACATTATCGCCTATCCTTTGTGTTAGTGTTTTATCTTGTTTTAAGAGAATCAATCGGTTAAGGATAAATAGTTTGTTTTGCATAGCTAAGTGTAATACCCTATGTTAGGGACACCCTTCCATTACCAATTGCGACTCAAGCCAATACAAACAAATGGTCGCAAATAATTTGTATTTTAGTTCTATCTTTATGTAGTAATAGATTAATGATTCTTAAAAGTTTAAGAAAGACTAATTTAGATCTAAACTTCGCATATTTATAATATGAAATTTTAAATTTTTAAAATGGTCTTTTATTATTCTAAAAGGGTCTTAGACTTCTTAGAGAGTCTATGAGCCTTATCTCATAGGCCTTCTAGAAAGGCCACACCCTAGGGTCCTAGCTTGGTTGGTAGACATGAGCCACTTGGTAGAGTGTTTTAGAAGTAGGGTAATTTAAAATTAATTAGTTTTAAGGAGCCCATGTGGGCATGCAAGAGAATTTTTTAGCTGTAAGACATTGCTTACAAGAAAGTCCATCATGTGGAATAAAAATATAGGTCTTTTATGACATGAAAGGACTCATATAAGAGAAGGTACTCTCTTCATTTAATGGATTGGTGGCTACTTTGGGAAAAATAATTTTTGACTCTCTTCTTGTTGAAAACCAATTGTCATTGTTGATGATTCATTTTTTTAGGAGAAATTGGTGGAAGGAGGAGCTTGTTGGAGTCTTAGAAACTTGGAGCTTGTGGCTTGCATATAGAAGAGAAGAGGTAAGGAGTTTTGAAGAGAAGAGGTAAGGAGTTTTGTGCATCTTGTATGAAAGGAAGAACTAATTTAGTTAAGCATTAAAATTATAGATTCAGTGGTTGATTTCATACTTAAAACCCGTTTCTCTCTCTCCCTACCTCTCTTGATAAAGGTAGCATAATTGAGATTAAGATTTTGGTTATGGTTGTGTTTACTCTTAAAATATCTCTCTCTCTCTCTCATTATTGAATAAGATGTATTGAAATACTTGTTGAAGAAAGAAATCTTAGTGTTGGTTACGTTTTATGGTAAATAGATTTTGTTTGAATAAAATGAACATCTCTTTCCTCATGAATTTTTAATGAAAATATATTTTTTGAAATAAAAATGGATTTTCAACAAAAAAGAAATCTTAGTGTTGGTTAACTTTTATGGTAAATGGATTTTGTTTGAATAAAATGAACATCTCTTTCCTCATGAATTTTTAATGAAAATATTTTTCTGGAAATAAAAATGGATTTTTGGGTGTTGTCTGGTTGTTGTAAAAAAATAAATTTTCTCACCTCTCGTCTCCATTTTTTAAATAAACTTACGAAAAGAAAATAATTGTGGAATTTTACATTTTGTTACATATATATTTAAGAAGAAAATGGATGAAAATTAATTATTTAGATATTGTAATAAATCGCAAGGATATATATATATATATATATATATATATATATATATATATATATATATATATATATATATATATATATATATATATATACACTAAGTTGAATGTTTCAAAATATAATGGAAAATTATTAAGTTGAGATTCTTTTATTTGTGTATTTAGAAATATATAGTATGCATGATTAAATTTAATAAATTACTAGTGTATAATATATATATATATATAATAAAAATCTTTAAGCATATTGTTTCTATTATGTGATTTCAACAATAACAAATAAAAGTCTTTTTTTAATATATATAAATGTCGATTTTGTTTTGGTTGAAAAACATATCCATGTATTTGGTTAATTATATAATAATAAAACAAATAATAAACAAGAATTATATATATATATATATATATATATATATATAATTCAATTGTTTTATTTTATAAAACGAAATAAAATAATGATAAAAAAAACATATATAATCCAATTGTGTAAAATAATAAAAAGAAATTAATAAGAATAATATGAAATTTTGTGGGGGGCTTGGGGGATGACCACTAAGCCGCCCCGAAACCCTTCCGCTATGGAGAAGGGGAAAGGGGTTAGCTAATCAACCACCCCTACCCTTTATAAGTATAATGAATGCAGGCAGTCGAGGCTTGTATAGGCCAACGGTCAGCCTATGACTACTGTCGTAAGGCTTGTGTAGCCTGACCAACTTACAAACTTAATATTTATATATGTGTGTGTGCATGCATGCGCACACGTGTGTATTTATGCATGTGCATACGTACATATATATATTTTAAACACTGGTTATTTTCTTAAAGAATTTCATTCTTTTTAAACATGTTATCTATATTTTTATTGGAAATATATATACAAAGATGGATATTTAAATTATAAAAAAGAAAATGTAAATCTTCTATTGTTGAAAATATATATATATATGAAAAATTGTAAATAAAAGACATATATTAAATAAGAATATAGATAATTAGCATATACATCAAAAATGGGGTGGGCTTGAGTTTTTTGGGGGCTCTCCTCCTTAAAGCTTCATCTCCAAACCTTTAAAAGCTTCAAAAGTCACTTTTAATTGTGTGAACTCAAGGCGGTGGTTTATTCCACCATGTGATAAGACCAAAAAACAAACTTTTGAATTTATTTTTTATTTAATTATTTAACTATTTATGTAAGATTCTCTATTTTTTTTTTAAATTTGATTTTCCGCTTAATGTTTAAAAGGGTGTTATTTAACTCTATAATGGACAATTTTAAATTTGTAAATGAGTGTTTGTAATTTTATTACATGTGGGTAATTTAAGGCGGGATTTAATAATTTTAAACATATGATTTGGTGTAATTTAGTTTTGTAATAGACAATAATAAGTTGTAATTTTTTTAAAGTTTCTAATGAACAAATATATATAAAATAAAGAAAAGAAAAGAAAAAATAAATTATACTAATTTATTAAATTATAATAATTTAGGTGTGAGATTAAAGGAATTTAAACATATGATTTAAACCTTTGTTACTTTAAACTAACTACATAAATGCTTTTTCACCTCATCCTACTTGACTTAAAACCCTATTTAGAATCAACGTAGATAAAATATTAAGAAAGTAAAATTTTCAAAACTAAAAGTTGAAATTAATTGTAACAACTTAATATTATTAGTTTGATAATAAAATAAATTTTATTACTAGATTTGCTATTTTTAGCAAAGGGATTTTGACGTCAGTTTACGTATAAATTCTTGAAGGCAATTTTTCTAAATAGATAAAGTCATTTTGAAAAGATAGACAAAATAGTTGTTTCCTTCATAATAAAAATATTGTTATGCCTTAAACATGATATTTATAGATTAGAGAATAGGTTCTCATAGATATAAAAAATGATCACTTCTTTTGAAGTAATTCCAATGATATTTTCACACATGTTTATTAGCTTGGAGTTTGGTATGTTTTGTAACATTTAGATGGGGATCTTGTCGTAGTGGTTGTTATCATGCTCTTTTGATGTATTCAATTTGGGTTGTGACTACCCTAAACTATTATATGTCTTTAGTTATTTACTTGTTACCTTAGTTTGAGTTTCAAGCCACAAATGCAATCATTATATTTGGTTGTGGTTGTCAATGGGTAGACCTAGGATGGTCCCTGCTAGAAGTTGTTTTGGAATGCCCTCTTGGAATAATACTTGTTATCTATGCTTGAAGTTATTTTTATTAACATGCATACTCCTCATGTGTTTAGATTACCCTTTTCACCCTTGGTAAATATTTTTGAGTATAGATCAGATAGTGGCCAGGGAGTTTCCTGCAAAGGAAAGTTATGTTTCATCAATCATATGACTAAAAAATCGAAGGCTAAATGTTTTCACAACTAAACTAACACCCTTTTTGGAAAGGGTGAACTATATCCAACCCTGATTCTACATGTGAAGGGATCACTATAAATACATATATAAATAGCTCAGGGAATGGGCACGGCTTAGAATACTAACCCTTAGAATACTCTCATAGTGTGGAAAAAATAATAACTAACTTTAAGATGTTCTTGGAACATGTGACTATACATATAACCTTTAGAGTGCTTTATTTAGTGTGAATCTTATAGCATATTTCTTCACACGTGTTTCTTGATAGTTTCAAACTGTGTGCTTTTCTTAGTTGATTCACTGTTGCAGGATAGTGACCCTTTCCAATTTTGGGATTTGAGCTTGTTCTCCCCCGTCTTGACCTTGGACACCTTTTGAGACCCACTCAATAGACAAAGTTCCTTAGAGCAATGTAAGCCAAAGATTGTTGTGATATTGACTTCCTTAGAACAAGAGTAGACAGATTCCATGTCACACTTGACTCTAGTTGTGGCATTGTGTGGGATTGCTTGGGTAAGCACACACATCTTATGATATTGTAGTTTGTGATTGGTGATCTTTGGATGTGTCTTTATTTTGAGTAGATGATGAGAGCTTAGTATTTAATTTGAGTGGCGTATTAGTTCCCTTATTGGCTTAGTTCACCAACCTTGTTTTTGTGATAACTTCTCGTGGAGGAGACCATCACAAGTGCAAGGAGAACTAAATCAGACCCTAATTCCATCAAGTTGTGGTGGGGGCATCGAGTCTAAGTTCTTAGGCTTATACAATAATGCTTGGATTAACTATTTGTTTAATATCAATTAAATGATTGTCTTAGTCACTATTTAATTATGTGTGTCATACTCCTTGTAACATTTAATAATGTTGATGATGATGATGATGATGATGATGATGATGATGATGATGACGATGATGACGACGATGATGATGATGATAATAATAATAATAGTAAATTTAAAAAAAAAAGTGAAATAAATCTCATGTTTTTTCTTAGGTTTTAGTTTAAAAAATTATTTTAAATTTTGGGCATGACATTTTGGTATCAAATCATGGTTTAAACACTGAGAACTCTAGGATGTTTAGTTACAGATCGATGCTTCTCTAACTCTTTTCATATTTGTCAATTATAGTGTGTTGCACGTGAGCAACATGGGTAGTTCATGCAATGGGGATCATCAGAAACCCTCACTTTAGTAGTTGGTGCAGATAAATAATAAATTATCGAAACCTTTCAGCATATGATGAATATTTTGGAGGAGAAACTACCCTAATCTCAAAGTCAACTCGAGAGAGCTCCTCATTGTCAACCACTTCTGGTGAGGCCCATACAATAGCACCAGCTGAGGAGTTTTAGACCATGTTATTCTAGGGTTTATGTTAGGAAGCAATCACAGGTGCATGAGAGGCACTCTCACTCTGCATACAAAATGACTTTCACGAGCCTAGTTTGAGCATGTTAACATGCAAAGGGCAGACCAGTAGATATTTTTGGTGCAGGCCCAACAGACCATTGAGAACTCTACTAGTAAAGGGGCCATCTTTAGAGGCTTGCTACTTATGTGGGGTTGTAGGGAATTTCGTTTGAGATTGCCCACTGAAGCCATAATTGACCTCTAGATCGATTGATGATGGGCGACGTGGTTGGATCAAGAATGACTCAGTTTTTTAAGTGAATTTTGATATAGGTGATAGGGCCATAGACACAGGATAATCAAAACCTTGAGATTGAGCCAATTATGGGGGTTCAAATTTTGCTTTTTATTATATTATGCTTTTATAGTTAGTGATCTTATGTTTGGATTCTATGAGGTATTGGGTGCCAAGTTTTTTACTCTTGGATGATTTGATGGATATTTGACTATGATAATGTAAACTCTGCTTTATGAATGAAAAATTATCTACCCTTACTTATATATTTATTCCTGGGTAATCGCTTATCATGGTATTTTGAGATAATTTTTCCTTTTAAGATCATTTAAATCTTGTAATAAATGGAACTTAAAATTATGATACTTATTTAACAAATATAACAAACACTGTGGCTTTCGAAGAGACGAGAGATTTTGAACCTAGAACAACTAATAAAATCTTAAATGTAAATAAAATGATTCTTGGATGGTTAGAATTCCCCTTGATACTCCTATTTTTAGTGACACTTATGTGAGAGATGCAAGATGCCTTATTCAGTAATATCAGTTATAGTTGGATTGGTGGTAGCCATGTATAGCCATGTTGGTATTTATTTTGACATCAAAAGTGGGATATTTAATATAAATGATGTGGAGGTTGGCATGATGTGGTTGATGATGAGATGCCCTTGTTCCTTGTGTACAACCAATAAAATATTCCTTAAATATTGCAAAATGTGTTAACTTTCCCAAACCTTTGTTGTGACCAAATGTAAGTGAACATGTAATAAATTATGTGTCTCCACCACTTAGAGTGCAACCCATGTTGTTGTGTAATTAAAAACTTATTGCTTAAATCCTCCCCGCACTTCTATGTATATACGTTTAACCCTTACAAACACCGCTCCTTCTCTAAGTAACTTTACTGCAATGGATACGGTGTGGATTTCTTTTTGTGCCACTTGTCAAATACATTATGTAACCCTATATACATTTTTACATGTACATAAAACTATAACATATCTTGTGAAAGGATCTACTATTGTAACAATGTCCTTTGCAATCTAACCTTGTGATAAACACATGTTTTAGCCTTGTGACCTTAGGTTGGAAGACGTATGAAGGATGATGTACAGTTGTATTTCTCTTACCTTTGGGAGGTAACTGAGGCTTATATCTTTTTGCTTTTCCACTCAAGTAGCTTTCTTAGCCACATGGTACCGTAATTTGAACTATTTATGAAATTGTTCTGTCAAATTTTATTTTAATTTGGTTGTCATTTTAATTTATTTTCTGAAACCAACATTTTTGTTTCTCTTGAATATAATTTTCCTTTTTACAATGATATTTTGTTGGTTTTGAATTACTATGATTGGAACTTTGACTCTTCTATTGTGGCCACTTGGATTTCAATTTATTACATAATTGTGATGATTTTGGTTATTATTTTATTATTTATGTTGAAATAATTCTTTATGACCACTTGCCTTTTGATATAATTAAATTATTATTTTTAAATTTTGGTGAGGTTTTAATTCTCTATTTAAATGCTGATTTTGTGAATGTCGTGATGTGAACATTGTACACCTATTCTGTGTATGAGAGAGAAGTAGCTTAGAATATAGATAGGCAGTGTGATGAGCCAACTTGCGAGGTCAAGTCCTGAGCCATCCTCCCAACCACTAGATGTGATTTCATACAGGATTTAGCTAAAATACTTGTTATCCTACTCTTGGGAGGTCTACTTAGAATTTTTCTTGGGAGGACTAACGAGGTTATATGATCTTATACTTGACTTGGATATAACATTATTTCATTAGTTATTGGGAAATCTAAGAAGATTAATTTTAGAGCACAATGACTACACTTCTACTTCAACATTGAATTTACTTCATTCAGATGACACGTTATAATTTTGCACCAGAGCACTTTCACCATGGGATAACACTTAGCTTAGTCATTATGTTATCACAATAGAACAATATATTTGTTGCAGTACCACTTACCAAAATAATACATCGTTAAAATATCTTTGGGTTTCAGTTGGTTGGGACAGATTTGGATGACAATATGACATTTTGATACTTTGGGATATACCTTAAGGAAATTAATATCATCTATTAACTTAAAAGCCTTTTTAATTGCAAGAAAATCAATTTCACAACAATAATAAAAGATGTTGATAAGTCTAAAACATAAATAAGAGGAAGCCTTGAGAATAATTTTACTAACATAAGAACATTAATAATCTTTACTCAAATCTCTAGATTTTGAAAACATAAATGATTATTATTGTTGTATCTCTATTGGCTTGTGTTGCATTGGTGTTGGAGTAAACATATAAGCTTGATTTGGGACTTGTTTGTTTTATTGTTAGAGATTTTATTCTATTTTGTGTACGTATTTGTTGAGTTCACAATAATAATAGATACTCTTATTTTATAAGTTATTCATGTAACAATAATTTGTTACATGAAACCTATCTTGCCTACTTAATAGGCATTTCCATGTATTTTGACTTGGTCAGTTGTGGTGACCCACATAGAGATTGTGAATATATTTGAGAGATTATTGTGCAAATAATTGATTATTTATTTTGTTTGTAATGTCATAGGATTCAATAAGATAGTGCATTCTAGACATGTCAGAGAGGAGATTGAACCATTTTGAGTGTGCATTGTATTTTAGTGCCACTTTTTATACTCACAGATACATTTCTGACAAACCCTGACATCCCACATTGTCTATGTACAATTTTGTGCCACTTGTGTTTTTTCACTGCACATTGCTCCCACTGTTGTAGTTTATGCTTCAAGGCCTACTATTGTTACACACTATATATACCATGTTAATTCCACTTGCATACATGTCTACCCCTTTTGAGAAGCATCCCACTATTTTTAGCTTTCAAATGCTTCGTTTCATAGATCACATTACTAGACTTAAGGGCATTTAGAAGTATTTATAGGGGACTGTTACCCCTATATATCTTGTTACGTGGATGTCTTGGCATGACATTGGTTATTCAATAGGTGTTTTATCTTTGATGGGATTTTTTAATGACAAATCTCCTATTTTTGTATGTCCCCCTCTTCATGAGGATGTTGAACATAATGAGTTCTATTGCACCTTTCACTCAGGCTTGAGTAACCTGAGATTATAGTTGTCAGATGTGATCACCTTGACACACATCTTTCAGCATTCGTATTCATTTGAGATGGATTTAGTTCACTTGTGGTGGCATCATTATTCTTTGTGAGAATTTTACAAGTATGGTTCTTCCATTGTTCAGCTTCCTTGTCTTCATGCTGCTCCCTTATTTTAAGAGTAACTCTCTTATTCTTGATGGTGTCTTCTATAGATTGGCAACATTTTAGGGTTTCTTGCATCATTTAGTATTTATTTATTTATTTTGGGATTATTTTTATAATTGCACTAAGTTATAAAGTGCCATTGGGGGTTCATTGATGCAATCTTGTCTACTTTCATGCATTTGTGTGCTCTATTCTAGGCAACTTTTCACTCTTTTAGTTACTTGAATTTTCCACCACCACCAAGGCCATCTTCTTGAGAGATAGTTATTTTGTATCTTCGACACTTTTTTTATAATTGATAGTCTCCTTTAGATTTATTGTGGAGTTTGATCTCCTTCTAAGGAGTAGTTATTTTGGTGGATGTATTGTCATCTTATCAGTGTTTGAGTAGTGGATTTAGCACACTCATACATACTTTTTTGCATCACTCCTCCCAGTCAATAGTATGGGGGGGAGGTATGGTGCTGATTTTGCTTATTCAATTATTGTCACTTCTTTTGGTAGTAGATCAAATTTAGTTGGTGAATTTTTTTAACACTATCGACACCTCTGATAGTCTCTTTTCATAAGAGTTATTTTGGTGAATTTTAGTGTCAGTTGTTTTTTGTGATCGAGTAGTGGATCTAGACCACTTATGCATATTGATTTCCTTTATGACCTTAGAGTCCCCCAAGTGAATTTGTAATTGATGGCCTTAATTCCATTCAGTACACATTTTTAGCATCATGTTTGAGTATTGAGCCGTTTGCTTTCTTGGGATGCCTTACAACATATATTTTATTCGCTCAACTTTAGTTGTTGTTACTAATTTTTGGGTACCTTGTGGTGATACATTTCATCCTTGGTAACTCTTTTTCTCTAGTGTTTTGAGATCAATGTTTTTTTCAGTGTTAGCCTCATATAGAATACCAATTCCTATTTAAATTGACAGTTACAATGACCTGACATCCATGTATTCTGATAAGATGGATTGGTTGCCATAGGGACACTTTGTATTTCACTGTGATTTTATACATGGGTACCTAATCATGCCTAGTTTCTAGGACTCATCAAGTCTTTTTGCTGTCCTTTTTCTCACTCCTTATTATGTGCTTAAAGGAGGGTGTTGGATTAAAGCGTATAAACTTGATTTGGGAGTTGTTTGCTTTATTGTTGGAGATGTTATTCTATTTTTTGCACGTATTTTGAGTGCACAATAATAATAGATATTCCTATTTTATAGGCTATTCATGCAATAATATTTTTTTGTACAAAACAACCTATCTTGTCTATTTGATAGAAACTATTATAGCTTTAACTCGCACCCTTGGGATAAGTTCTTTGGGCTTCCCCTAGTCGAGCTATAAAATGTGAACAACCCCAGGCTGTGGGTATCTTATGATGGGGTTGAACCTTCAGAGTAGGTCAGTTCCTCTTTGATGCTCACCTAAAACTAAAACTAAGCCTAGCACTTCATGGAAAAAGGGTTATAAAGGGGTGATAATGATTCCTAAGAAAAATAACATGTGAAGCACCAAAATATAGATTGATCCTCCTTGCTTAACTTGAAGAACACTAGCAAATAGTAGAGGTGAGGTTTAGAATCCAACTATCTACTATACATCAGTGTGGAGGCTCACCAAATGATCTAAGCTTAGGGAAACAAAAGGAGAGGTCTAATATAAGACACTAACTAGTTGTAATATCCACATGCAAACTTTGATCAAGAGATGTAGTACACTAAACATAATATAAATGAGCTGATGAACTACTAACTAGGTGAGATAAGTACACACTATACCAGAATAGTGAAAACAAAGTGCAACCTTATAATACTTTAAGAGGTTACAAATTCCTTCTTGACAGAGTCTGGTCTCACCAAGAAAGGGAACTGAGAGAAAGACAAAGAGAGATTTGATGATCAGATGATTTTCTACTTATCTCTATTTTGGGCCCAAGAGCCTCAATTTATAGCAGAAGAAGGGAGAGGGAGAGAAGTTAAGAAGCTTATTATTTTTGATGACCAATGAGCTATTAGCTTTCAAGATGTTCTATCATGCTTTTGGTCCAATCGAAACAAGTCATTACGAATAGGATCTTTATTATTTTCTTGGATAACCTTTGAGTCATTCTAATTTTAGCAAGCTACACTAAAATACAAGAGTTTGCAAAAGGTGACAAGCCGAAAGTGAATTCTCCAACTACTTCTCAAATTTCCAAGCTCTGATCCTTTGATCTTCTACCAAATCTTATCATGAAGGTATGATTTTTAGGTCTTTGAATTTCCACAGACATGTCATGTCTGTCCTGAATGATAGCTTGTCGAGGCATGGCTTAAAATGATCTTTTGTTAGCCATGTATCTGCTTCTATCTTGGATTCCAATTTGAAATATCTATAGAGGAAAGCCAATCTTAGGATATTGGTTTTTGTTTAGATTTATAAGTATAACATTTTGTTCAATAATCGGTCCTGTTTTAGTCCATATTGAGCCCTCATCCTTTTGCTTCTTCTTCCAACTCAAGTCAGGATCAAGTTTGATTCTCTTACTAGCCCACCGATTTGGGTTTGTCTTGCTTGATCATCATTTACCAAAATGTCCCAACTCATTCCTTTTTTAGCTGCCTCGATCACCATGCATCATTAGATCTTAAGATCTGATTGATTATAGATCATGAATCTTTGGGACCCATCACCTCGAGCTGTACTTCCTATGCCCTTAATCATTGGTGTGTCTAGGGATATGTATGGTCAATTTATGGCTTACATACCTCTTTTATATGCTTGCTACATTTCTCTATGTTCTTAGATAGGTTGGCCTCTAGAGTAACCATGGCTAAGTAGACTATACATAGGAGGTAGTGGTTAGTCTTTAATAATCATATATGAATTATTATGATCTTATTACATTGTTGTGGAGGTTGCCCCCACAAAATGGCTTTGCTATACTATCCAGTATTCTGCTTTGCTATCGATTATTGTTGTGTGATCTCTCATATCTATTTTTTTGTATGAATTTGTGCAAACATCTAAGTAATTTCATTACAAGTGGTATTAGAGCTTCGATTTGGGTAAGTTTCTTTTGGCATTTGTTTTTAGATCTAGCGAGGCATGGCTTCTGGGAGGAGTGAAACAACATAACTTGCAATCCAGGGAGAATTTATTTTTTCTGTCAACATCGTATTACTTGAAATGCTTTTTTAAAAAATATTTAGTAAAAAAAAGTTTGGATTTTTTTTCCTCTTGCACAATTGTTTTCATTGGACTCATCTCAGTGAGATAATTGCAATGGTATATTATGTTGGTACACTTTTTTGGTGCTAAAAATTTTACCCTAGTGCGCAAAGACAATTGTTAGATTCATCTTGGTGAGGTGATCGCAATGGTATCATCTCTTGGTACACTTTTTTGGGGGTAAAACCCCTCCTAGGGTTGGTTTATGGCAGGTTCTTTGACTTGGGGAAGAAAAGGGGCACCAAAAACTCTTAAGACTCCTACTGATGATGTGAAATTTGGAACTTTAGATTCAGTGATTTCTCAACTTCAGGTTGACATAAAAAACTTGGTAAGGCATGATGACTTTGTTACAATTCAAGCTGATGTTTCAGGGATGCATAAAGAGATTAATGGGGTTCACATTGAATTATATCATATTACTATGTAATTGGTTGCCCTTGTATCTCAATTTCAACCTAACAACCCTCCACTTCAGCATTCAACTCCTCTCTACACCAACAACTCTCATACTGGTGTGAAACTGATGTTGCCAAAAGTAGACATGCATAAGTTTGATGGTAAGGATCCTCTCACTTGGATTACCCAAATTGAAAATTTATTTGAGCTGCATCAAACTCCTAGTTCTCAGAAGGTGATAGTGGCATCTTTGCATTTGGAACCTGAGTAGTTTATTTGGTATCATTGGTTGTATGTTAAAAAGAAAAAGAATGGTGCTCCTATTACATGGTCTATTTTCATGGACGAGTTGTTGACTCATTATCAAGATATTGTATTTGAAAACTATTTCAGTCAATTAGCCAAACTATGGCAAACAGGATCTGTGAAGGATTTTATTCATCAGTTTTAGAATCTCTCCTTACGGGTGGAAGACATCACTGAGGTAAATTTGACTGATTTTTTTTTGGGTGGCCTCAAAGATAGCATCCAATTTGAGGTTCAAATGTTTCACCCAACATCTGTATCAGAAGCTATCCCTAGGGCATGCATGGCAGAAAAAAAAAGAGATGGTCAAAAGGAAAACTTTCACTACTGATCATGATCACACCTTTCCAGCACCATCATTTCAACAACCCACCAGATTGACACAATGACAAATTGAAGAGAATCGAGCCAAAGGGTTGTGTTATGGTTGTGATAGAAAATGGAGCAAAGACCATCATTGTGTTGAAAAGAAGTTGTTTTACATTGAGGGTACCAATGAGGATGAAGATGATGAAGAGGTAAATGTTGAGGATGAAAAAGTCACTGAGGAGGAATCTAAAGACTCTCAACGTACTATTTCTTGTCATGCACTTTCAGGGATTAGTACTCCTCAAACTCTTAAGGTGATGGGTTTCCTTAAAAAATAAAAAATCACTATCTTGATTGATTCTGGGAGCACACACAACTTTCATCAATAATAAGTTGATTGTTCATTTGAACTATTTTAGTTATCTAGCTCTAGAATTTTAAGTTATGATTGCAGATGGTGGTATTGTCAGTTGTTCAAAAAAATATCATAGTATTAAGCTAGCCATGGGAGACTACTTGTTAGATTCTCTTATGTTTGTTATTCACATGGATGGAGCTGAATTTATTTTGAGAGTACAGTGGCTCACCACTTTGGGCACTATTGAGATGAATTTCTAAGAACTATTCATGCACTTTTATTCTGAAGAAAGGACATTTGAGCTAAGGGGATTAAAGGCTAAATCTCTATAATTTGTTAGCTATAATCAAATGACAATGAAGCTCTATAAGGGTGCTGAAGGATTCATAGCTCGCTTGTTTTCTATGGAAGCATAATCAACTCAATCATCTCTACCTCTTGATCTGCAACAAGTGATTGATGATCATTTGGTTGTTTTTGGTGATATGCCGAAAGGACTTCCACTTAGTCACACACATGATCATGCTATCAAACTTATTCCTGACAGTACACTACCCAATATCAAGTTATAAAAGTATCCCTATGCCCAAAAAAGTGAAATTGAAAAGATAGTACAGGAGATGTTGGTTGCATGAATAATTCACCATAGCCAAAGTGCATATTCTTTTCTAGTTGTCATGGTGAGAAAGAAAGATAACACCTGGAGGATGTGTCCTGACTATAGATAACTCAACAAGTACACTATCAAATATAAGTTTTCTATTCCTATCATTGATGATTTTCTAGATGAATTGAATGGTGCTTTTTATTTTACCAAGTTAAATCTACATTCTAGGTATCATCAAATCTAGATCCATGATGAAGACCTACCCAAAACAGCTTTCAGGACTCTTGAGGGCCATTATGAGTTTCTGGTTATGCCTTTTGGTCTAACAAATGCACCATGTACTTTTTAGAGTTTGATGAATACTATTTTTAGACCTTTTTTGATGAAATTTATTCTGGTATTTTTTGATGATATCCTCATTTATAGTAAAAATTGGGAAGACCATTTGCAACATGTGCAATAGGCACTCTCAATTTTGAAACAACATCAATTGTATACGAAACCTTCAAAATGTACTTTTGGGGCTTATGAGGTTGAATATTTGGTTCATCTGGTTTCTCATGGAGTGGAAGTGGATCCTAAAAAAATTCAAACAATGGTGGATTGGCCAATTCCTAAGACACTCAAGTAACTACAGGAATTTTTAGGGCTAATTGGTTACTATCGCAGGTTTGTTAAAAAGTATGGTAGCATTACAGCCCCACTCACCTCTTTATTGAATAAAGACTCCTTTTAGTGGACTGATACAACTACCAGGGCATTTGAATAATTGAAATTGGTTATGTGCATCACTCTAGTATTGGCCACTCCTAATCTTTCTAAGACTTTTATGGTTGAATGTGATGCATCTCGATATGGTATGGGTGTTGTACTCATGTAAGAAGGTAGACCACTTGCATTTTAAAGTCGTCAACTAAAAGGTAAAAATCAGCACAAACCCATCTATGAGAAAGAAATGATAGTCATTTTACATGTAGTCAAACAATGGAGACCTTATTTTATGGGTCATCACTTTCAGGTAAAGACTGATCATGATAGTCTCAAACATTTTTTGAAACAATGGTTGTCATCTGAAGAACAACAAAAATAGGTAACTAAGATGTTAGGCTATGATTTTGAAATAGTCTACAAAAAAAGAAAGGATAATGTGGTGGTAGATGCACTATCCAAAAAATATGAATTAGTTGAGGCATTGCTATGTTCCATAACCATTTTGCAGGTAGATTAGCTAGAAGAAGCATGATCAGATGGGAAAATGATAGTGCTACCCATGATTTAATTCAAAATATTCAACAAGGTTTAGGTGGATTTTAAAATTTTGCATGGAAGGGTGATGCATTATGGTATAAAGACAAATTATACTTATGTAAGAATTTTATTTTTAAACAAAAAATCCTTCAGGAACTTCATGCAACTCCACTTGGGGGTCATTTAAGATTTTTGAAAACCTATCACAGAATCAAGCAAGATTTTTTTTGAGGAGGACTCAAGGGGGATGTCCAAAAAGATGTGGTTGAATTTATGATCTATCAATAAAACAAAGGTGAAACCGTTAAAACTCTAGGTCTTTTATAGCCTTTATCCATCCTTAGCCAGCATTGGGAAGAGGTATCTATGGATTTCATTATAGGGTTATAGAGATCTGATGGTCAAAATGTTATCATGGTTGTTGTGGATCGTCTCAGTAAGTATGCTCATTTATGTTCTTTATCATAGCCATCTATTACTGGTATAGTAGCTTCTACTTTTCTTAATACAGTTCACAAACTACATGGGACCCCTACGGTCATTGTCAGTGATAGAGATCTCATTTTCACTAGTAATTTTTGGATTGAGTTATTTGCATCTTTGGGCACCCAATTGGCTCATAGTTCATCCTATCACCCTCAAACTGATGGAAAAACTAAAGTAGTCAACAAATGTCTGGAAGGATATCTCTATTATTTTATTTCTGATAAACAGGATAAATGGGTTCATTGGTTGCCACTTGTTGAATGGTGGAATAATACTTCTATTCACAGTTCTTTCAAAATGTTTCCCTTTGTGGCACTGTATGGATACCATCCTCCATTCATCACTTCAACCTTGAAGGTCCATCCTAAAGTTCATGCAGTTGAAGAACATATTCACCATCAACATGAGGTCCTTGTAAGCTTGCGTGAAAATTTAGCTATGGCCCAAAATCACATGAAGCAATAAGCAGATCAACACATGAGTGAGAGGCATTTTGACATTGGTGATTGGGTCTTTGTTCACTTGCAACCATATAAGCATATGTCATTAAAGTAACAAAGAAAGGATAACAAGCTATCCCCTAAGTATTATGGGCCTTATTAGATCTTGCAAAAAATTGTTAATGTGGCCTACAAGTTAGAGTTTCCTTCAACCACTCACATACATCCAATATTTCATGTATCATGCCTGGAGAAAGTCATTGGACATAGAGTGCCATTCAAATAGAGTTACCATAATTAGATGAGGAAGGCAGAGTTGTTCTTGATCTTGAGGTAATCCTTCACATGTGCACTAAGCAATTGTGATCCAGAGTGATTACAGAGTACCTGATCAAATGGAAAAATCTACCATGTGAAGATGCCACTTGGGAGGATGAGGCATTTATGCAACAACATCTAGAGTTGCCTCAACATTGAGGACAATGTTGTTTTGAAGGTGAGGGGCATACTACACCCTTAACCATTAGTGTGTCTAGGGATATGTGTGGCCGACTTGTGGCTTACATACCTCTTTTATATGCTTTTTACATTTCTCTATGTTCTTAAATAGGTTGGCCTATGGAATAACCATGACTAAGTAGACTATTTATAGGAGGTAGTGGTTAGTCTTTAATCATCATATATGAATTATTTTGCTCTTATTTCATTGTTGTGGAGGTTTCCCCTTTGAAGTGGCTTCGCTATACTATCCGGTATTCTACTTTACTATCAATTATTATTGTGTGATATCTCATATATATTTATTCTATGTGAATTTATGCAAACATCTAATTAATTTCATTACACTACTTCTTATCGACTATCACGATCCACCGACCTTTTGACTTGATCCAAGCTCCCATGGCTTGACACTTGTCATCCGTGTGCTTCTTCTCATATTCTTCGCCAAGGATTTTAAACTCCAATGGCTAGTTCTCAGAGCTTAAATGTGACGTTCACGTGAACGTCATTTGATGTCTATGAGAACATTTTTGATGTCTTGTAGATCATCAAATTTAAACTCATATGGATTTTTACTTGGGCATAAAATTGATGCTTGTGCAGACGTCTAAAATATTTTGGCCAACTTTGTAGACTTGTAACTTGAAGCATGGAACTTGTGAAGGCACCAAATTTTTAGGGGATGGTTTTAGCACTACAAGGAGCAAACCCATTTGATCTATTGGCTTGGAAGACTTCCTGAGTGAAGATATAAAATTCATGAGTTTGTTGGCCTACTCAATCTTCATTTGCAAATGGCCAAGTGTGAAGTTTTAGTCATCTTATTATGTGGAACCACCCTCTAAAGGTGCATAGCCTCCATCTTGCCTCATCGTGTGAGCTAAAACTTGGTCTAGATGATCTAAGACTTGGCGTGTAGTAATTCAGGACCAATGTGAAGAAACCCATGTTCATCCTGAGTGTCCTAGACATTCCATGGAGCTTTGAGATATACTTGTTTTTCCTTGACATCTTTTTTTTTATAGATGAGAGCAATCAAATACTCATGTCTTCTTGGGGAGGCAACTAGTTCCTCTACCACTGCCTTCAGGGGTATAGGTTGGAAGTATGGGTCTAAAACCTAATCATCATGATCCTAGATTTGTGTGACTCACAAGAATAGCTCCAATCCTTTATTTATGTGTTGTTGGTCATGATCATATGGACCAACTTGATCTGTCCCCTTCAGTGTATCTACAGGACTATCCTCTAACATTGTGACCTCTTGAGGCCATTTGAGTTTGTCGTTGGCTTCCAAGGGTAGAGAGATGTCGAGGGTTAAAGGGAGAAGTTGATAACCATGTTTTAAAAACTCAAAGATGTCATCTCATGAGAAAGCAACTACCTCTAAAGATTTATTTTCATGGAGTTGTAGCTCCACTAGAGTTCTTTTAGGGGCAAATATATCAATCTCTTAACCATGATCTTGGGGATGTGAGTCTTCTTTTGATGTCTCAGACTAGTCAGTTAGGACTACTTCTCCCTTGTTTGATAGAGAGATTGTGTGACCCCCAACCAAGTCCATTTCTTCCATGAAGTTATGGTACAATTGTTGCCATGACTCCTCCTGATCCTCTCCCTCCTCTTCATTTTCTATCTTTAGAATGGGCTCTTCTTGAAGGAGAGAGGGAATGGAAGGTTGGGTCAGAGGTTGATTGAAATATTTCTCCTTACCCTCCCATTTTACTAATCTGTCTATCCACCATTAGATCAGGGTCTTCATCTCATACAAATTGTCACTGATAACACCATACCAGACTTCCTCCTTGATAGCCATCCACTATTTTGCCAACATCTGAATTGATTCCCTCATCTTTTTTATGAGATGAAGTAGGATCACCTCAAACTCTACGTTCCATTTTGTTATCACCTCTTCTAACTTTATCATGTTTGGTTTAAGGGCCAACACAAATGTAGTAGCAGAAGGTTGGCTAGAGGGGTAAGTGTGTTGGTATGAAGGATAGATATGTTTATTATAAGGCCAACATGGGTGATTAAATGGTTGGTAGGCTCCATTTAGTTGGTGATAAGGCTTACCAACTAGATGAGGGTGGATCTCTGCCCTAAATTTGACAATAGAAACCCATAAAAGGAGATCATATATAGATAAAATTTGATTGAAGGCTTACCTGGATTTTTGTAACCAGTTAAAACTTAGAGTCACCATTGATGTTTGCTAGGATGCCTCCAAAAGTTGATATGTAGAAGAACAACACCAAAAGTCCTTCTGCTCAATGGATGTAAATTTGTCCCATCGAGCGTGTCAAAAACTGTTATAGCTTCAACTCGCACCCTTGGGAGAAGTTCTTTGGGCTTCCCCCATTCGAGCTATAAAATGGAAACAACCCTGGGATGTGAGTATCCCATGATGGGGCTGAACCTCTGGAGTAGGCCGGTTCCTCTTTAATGCTCACCTAAAACTAAAACTAAACCTAGTGCTTATAGGGAAAGGGTTAGAAATGGGGGATAAGGGCTCCTAAGAAAGCTAACAGGTGATGCACTAAAATACAAATTGATCCTCCTTGCTTGACCCAAAGAACACTAGTGAAATAATAGAGGTGGGGTTTAGAATCCAACTATGTGTTATACATATGTGTGGAGGCTTACCAAATGATCTAGGTTGAGGGAAATGAAAGGAGAGGTCTAATGTAAGACACTAACTAGTTGCAATATCCACATGTGGGCTTCGATTAAGAGATGCAAAACACTAAACACAATATATATGAATGGATGAACTAGTAAGTAGGTGAGATAAGTACACACTATACCAGAACAGTGAAATCAAAGCACAACCTTCTATTACTTTAAGAGTTTACAAATTCCTTCTTGACAGAGTTTGGTCTCACCAAGAGAGGGAACTAAGAGAAAGATAGAGAGAGATTTGATGATTAGATGATTTTTTGATTATCTCTAGTTTGGGCTCGAGAGCCTCTATTTATAGCAGAAGGGGGAGAGAGAATTTAGGAAGCTTATTATTCTTGATAACCAATGAGCTGTCATATTTTGAGATGTTCTATCATGCTTTTGGTCTAATCAAAACAAGTCATTATGAATGGGATCTTCATTATTTGCTCAGATAGCCTTTGAGTCATTTTAATTTTAGCAAGTTGCACTAGAAGACAAGAGTTTACCAAAGGTGACAAGCTGGAAGTGAATTCTCCAACCACTTCCCAAATTCCCAAGATCTGATCCTTTCATCTTCTACTAGATCTTATCATGAAGGCACAATTTTTAGGTCTTTGGATTGCCAAGGACATGTCATGTTTGTCCTGAACAATGGCTTGTCAAGGCATGGCTTGAAATGATCTTTTGTTAGCCATATATTTTCTTCTGTCTTGGATTTTGAACCAAATTATATATAGGGAAAACCAATCTAAGGATATTGGTTTTCCTGTAGATTTATAAGTATAGCAGCATTATATTCAATAATCAATCTTATTTGAGTCTGTATTGAGCCCTCATCCTTTTGCTTCTTCTACCAACTCGAGTTCTGATTCTCTTATTATCCCACTGAGTCAGGTTCATCTTGATTGATCATCATTTGCCAAAATGTCTCAGGTTGTTCCTTTTTTATCTGCCTCAATCATCACACATCATTAGATCCTAAGATTTGATTGATCGTGGATCTTTGGGACTCATCACCTCGAGCTCTACTTCTTGTCAGCTATCAGGATCCGTCGACCTTTTGACTTGATCCAAGTTCCCGTGGCTTGACACTTGTTGACCATGCGTTTCTTGTCATGCTCTCTACCAAGGATTTTAAACCCCAATGACTAGTTCTTAGAGGTTAAACTTGACATTCGCACAAATGTCATTTGACATCTACAAGAACATTTTTGACGTCCTACAGACCGTCAAACTTAAACTCATATGGATTTTTTCCTGGGCATAAAGTTGATTCTTGCGCGGATGTCTAAAATATTTTGGCCAACTTTGCAGATTGGTCACTTGAAGCACAAAACTCACGAAGGCATCAAAATTTTAGGGGATGGTTTTAGTGCTATAAAGAGCAAACCCATTTGATTCATTGGCCTAGAAGGCTTCCTGAGTGAAGATATCAAATGCATGAGTTTGCTGGCCTACTCGATCTTCATTTGAAAATGGCCAAGTGTGAAGGCTTGGTCACTTTAGTCTGTGGTGCCACCCTCTGAAGGTGCATAGCCTCCATCTTGCCTCATTGTGTGAGCTACAACTTGGCACAGATGATCTAAGACTTGGTGTGTAGTAATTCGAGACCAATGTGAAGAAACCCATGTTCATCTTGAGTGTCCTAGACATCCATGGAACTTTCACAGCTCAAGACCTATCCTTAAAAAATTAAAAAACCACACTTAAGGTGTACCTAAATTGTTTAAAAAAGCTTTGTGAGATTCAATATCTCACTATTTTGCTCATAACCATCCATATTTTGTTCAAACCATTAGTCCAAAACTTTGCCTCTTTCCTTGCATCAGGATTGTTAGCCACTGGGCACTAGTTTGATATGTGGGCCAAAAATGGAGATTGTGAATATATTTGAGATACTATTGTACAAATACTTGATTGTTTATTTTGTTTGCAATGTCTCTATGTCAAATGTTCTGGTAATGGTGTGCAGGAGTGATCCTACGGTTGCATGAGTACATATAGCACTCCATCAATTGGTTATAACCTATTATGTTCTTTAAAAGAGTGTGCTCCTTCAACCCCTTCTGTTACGTCAATGTATCAAGGATGATGCTCTTATAAGGGGGACTATGTAATACCCTGTGTTAGGGACCTCCTTCCCTTACCAATTGAGACTCGAGCCAATGCAACTACATGGTCGTAAATAATTTGTATTGTAGTTCCATTCTTGTGTAGTAATAAATTAATGATTATTAAAAGTTTAAAAAAGATTAATTTAAATCTAAACACATATTTATCATATGAAATTTTAAACTCTTAATATGGTTTTTTATTATTCTAGAAAGGTTTTAGGCTTCTTAGAGAGGCTATGAGCTCTATCTAATAGGCCTTATAGAAAGCCTACACCCTAGGTTCCTAGCCTAGTTGGTAGGCATGACCCACTTAGTGGATTGTTTTAAAAGTAGGATAATTTAAAATTAATTAGTTGTAAGGAGCCCATGTGAACATGCAAGAGAATTTATTAGATGTAAGATATTGCTTATAAGAAAGTCTATCATGTGAAAGAAAAGTATGGGTCCTTTAGATATGAAAGGACCCATGTAAAAGAGGGTACTCTTTTCATTTAATAAGTTGGTGGTTACCTTGGGAAAAATATTTTTTAATTCTTTTCTTATTGAAAGTTCTTGTAATTGAAAATATAGATTTAATAGTTGATTTCATACTTAAAATCCCTTTTTTTCCCTCTCTCTCTACCTCTCTTGATAAAAGTAGCATAAATGAGATTAAGAGTTTGGTTTCTCTCTCCTTATTGAATAAGATTTATTAAAAAAATAAATCTTAGTGTTGGTTACCTTTTTATGGTAAATGGATTTTGTTTGAATAAAATGAACATCTCTCTCCTTTTGGATTCTCAAAGAAAATATTTTTTTGCAAATAAAAATGGATTTTTTTGATGTTTTCTAGTAATTGTAAAGAATGAATTTTCTCACCTCTCTTCTCCTTTTTTAAAATAAACTTATGAAAAGAAAATGATTGTGAAATTTTACCTTTTGTTATTACAAGTACATTTAAGAAGAAAATGGGTGAAAAGTAATTATTTGGATGTTGCAATAAATTGTAAGGATATCATTTTTTGAGTTGAGTGTTTCAAAATAGAATGGAAAACTATTAAATTGAGATTATTTTCCCATAAATGTATTTAGAAATATACATATATGTGTTAACTCATGCTATATATATATAAAATAAAGAAATAAATTAAATCCTTAAGCATATATTTTTTATTATGTGATTTGGTTGAAAAACATATTCATGTATTTAGTTAATTATAAAATAATAAAACAAATAACAAACAAGAATTATATATATGTTGCTTTGTTTATTAAATACAATATATATATTTAATAAAATATATAATTACATAGATAGGTGTTTTTACAATGATATTGGTTGAGAGTTGTAATGGCGTGAAAATGTTAACATTTAATTATTTGAAAGTAGACATTATAAAATAATTTAATTGTTTGGATGCCAACATAATTAAATAAAAAATAAAACAACAAACATGATGGTTTAAAAATATTATTAAATAATCATATTACCATATCATATTTATTAATAATCACAACAATGAATTTTTAAAAATAAATTATCATAAACAATATTACATTATAATAAATAAATAGATAATATAAAGATAATAATAATTAATTTATAAGTAATATATATAATTTAATACATTATATTTATAAATAATTAAATAATTATAACTAATTTATAGATAATATATAAATTTTATGAGATCATATTTATAAATAATTATAATTAATTTATAGATAATATATAAATTTTACTCCAAATAAAGAGTAAAGGGTATAGATTTATTATGATGTATGTGATAAAATCTATATATTACCTTATAAATTAATTATGATTATCTATATGTTATTTATTTATTTCATATAATTTAATTATGATTATATGTATATTATTTATTTTTTATTATCATCTGGTGATAATAAAAATTATTACAATGAATTATCATAAAAATATTACATCATAGAAAATATCATCACATGATAATAAATAAATAAATAATATATAAATAATCATAATTAATTTATAGGTAATATATAAATTTTACTGCAAGTAAAGAGTAAAGGGTATTTACTTATTATGATGTATGTGGTAAAATCTATATATTACCTCATAAATTATAATAGATCATATTTATAAATAATCATAATTAATTTATAGATAATATATAAATTTTACTCTAAATAAAGAGTAAAGGATATTTATTTATTATGATGTATGTGGTAAAATCTATATATTACCTTATAAATTAATAATGATTATCTATATATTATTTATTTATTTCATATAAATTAATTATGATTATATGTATATTATTTATTTATTTTATTATCATCTGGTGATAATAAAAAATATTACAATAAATTATCATAAAAATATTACATCATAGAAAATATCATCACATGATAATAAATAATATATAAATAATCATAACTAATTGATAGATTATCATTAAAAAATATACATGTTTTATCACATTATATTTATAAAAAATCATAACAATGAAATTGTAACAATAAATTATCATAAAAAAATTACTACACCATGATAAATAAATAAATAATTATAACAATAAAATTTTAAAAATAAATTATCATAAAAAATATCACCAAGTGATAATAAAAAAAAAAAATAATAAACATATAATCATAATTACTGTATAATAAATAAGTAAATAATATATAGATAATCATAATTAAATTTATAGATAATATATTGATTTTAACACATGTTGGGCATCTAGAACAACAAACATGCTCTGATACCACTTGTTGGGAGGGGGTGTACACCGGAAGCACACAATTTGATTACTAATACCAAGCAACTTAATATGCGGAAATTAACCAGATTCACCAAGTAACTAGAATTCAGAATAACACAGCATATGAGAGACAATACCAAATTGTATTAACACTTTATACAGAAAAGAATACAATAAAGAAGATGCCACTTCTTCTCCACCACCTTACAGAGGTTTCCCACGCCTCAAGTGAACAGTAATTCTTCTCCCCAAAGCTCTCCCTCTCACAGGTCCCAACACCCAACTCAAATACAGAGTTGGTGTTCACCTCCCGTGCTCCACGCACACCACAAGTGCTCCACGCACTCCACAAGCACTCCACGTGCTCCACAAGTACTCAAGGTACTTCAAGTAGATCTCCCATGAATCTGCAACAACCTGCAATTCAACAGACCATACTTATGGAAGGAACTCCCTTGCCTTCCTCTTGCTCTATCCGAGTACACACCTGTACTCCAAGTAGATCCTGCCTGATACTGCTCCCTGTAGTGTTGCTGTCTGTATGACCTTGCACACCTGCAAATCAAGCAATGGTTCCAATCACCTGTGAACCTCGACCTTGCACACACATACACCTGCAGATCAACGATCTTACTTATTGAAGAACCCAGCTGGCTCTCCAATCCAGCACCAACACACCTGGTACTGTGGCACTAGGAGGAACGCACCATAGCTCTACCTCACACACAGAAGGAGCTTATAATTATGCTCTCTTACTCCCTAGCACACTTTTCCAATACAACCATGAGTCTATTATATAGATCTCATCCAAACAATGATTAGACATCTAATTACCATAATTAGATCCGCAGCTATGAGTCTAAAATTAGCACTCATCATGCAAACTCTTGGTTCGTTAGTTCACTGCCCGTAAATAACTCACAGTCGAACTACACAGGCGACCGACGTCGGTCCCTGTCCGCCTGGGGTCGCCGACGCCGGCCGATATATGACCGACGTCGGTTGCATTCCTGTCTTACCCTGCCGACGCCGGTTGGCCAGACCAACGCCAAACACTTCTGACACTCAGCAACTCATTCTGCAACCTCCTCCATGTCTGCATCAGTGAAGCTTTTAGCTCCACAATCCTAACAACACATACATTATAATACATAAATACGATATCATTACGATATAAATGATATCATTAGATATATTTTACATAGATTTATTTAATATATATAATTCAATTATTTTGTTTTATAAAATGAAGGAATATATAATTTAATTATGTAAAATAAAACTTAAAAAAATAAAAATAATATAAAATTTTGTGGAGGGTTTGGGGGATGGTGAATGAGTCTAACCCAACCCCCTCCACTATAGAAAAGGGGAAAGAGGGCCACCTGACCACCCCACCCATTTATTAGTATAATGAACGCATGTAATCAAGGTCTCATAAATACCAGACCAACTTGCAAACTCAGTATATATATATATATATATATATATAAAATTAAAATTAATTTTAAATTTTGATTATTTTCTTAAAAAGTTTCATTCTTTTTAAACATGTAATATATATTTTTGTTGAAAACATATATACACAAAGAATGGATATTTAATTTATTAAAAAAAAGAATTTAAATTTATTATTGAAAAATATATATACGAAAAATTGTAATAAGATACATATATTAAATAAGAATATAAACAACTAATATATATCAAAAGTGGGATGGGCTTGGATTTCAAGGGACTCTCCTCCTTAAAGTTTCATCTATAAATCTGTATTTGAAACAAAGAAGAAATGAGAGTAAAAACTACAAAAATAACTTTAAATTGTGTGCACGAAAAAACTTAAGTTTTCATAGAGTTAACCTAGATCCTAAGGAGGAGATTCCTCCAATATAATGGGGGTGAATTATTCCACCGTGTGATAAGACAAGAAAAATAAACTTTTGAAATTATGTTTGATTTAATTATGTAACTCTTTGTTTAAGTTTTTCTAGATTATTTTTTTAATTTGATTTTCGTTTTAATTTTTAACTTTTTAATAGATAATATTTATTGTTTGTAAAGAAGTGTTAGCAATTTTATTACATGTTGGTAATTTAAGGTGGGATTTAATAATTTTAAACATTTGATTTAGTATAATTTAGTTCTGTAATGTGCAGTAATAAACTATATAAGAGTTGTTTTTGTTTATAATAAATAAATATATATAAAATAAAAAAGAAAAAGATTTTTTTTAATAATTTATTAAATTATAATAATTTAGATGCGAGATTAAAGGAATTTAAATATATGATTTAAAACTTTGTTACTATGAATTAACTTTAAGAGTATTTGTTCACCTTGTCCTACTCTATTTAAAATTGGTTTTGGAATCAATGTAGATAAAATATCTAGAAAGTAAAATTTTCAAAACAAAAAGTTGCAATCAATTATAATAGCTTAATATTGTTAGTTTAATAATAAAATAAAATTTATCGCTAGATTTGCTATTTTTAACAAGAGGGTTCTCATATTGGTTTGCGTAAAAATCCTTGTAAGGCAATTTTTCTAAGCAAATAAAGTCACTTTGGGAGGATAGAAAAAAATGTTGTTTCCTTCATAATAAAAATATTATTATGCATTAAACACGATATGTATAGATTAAAGAAATGGTTCTCATAGTTATAAAAATTGATCCAATTCTTTTGAAGTAATTCTAATGATACTTTTACACCTATGTATTAGCTTGGAAATTGGTATGTTTTGTGTAGTGGTTGTTATCATGTTCTTTTGATGCATTCAATAGGGGTTGTGACTACCTTACACTATTATATCTCTTTATTTATTTACTTGGTACCTTGGTTCAAGTTCAAGCCACAAATACAATCATTATATTTGGCTGTGGTTGCCAACGGGTAGACCTAGGATGGTACCTGTTAGAAGTTGTTTTGGAATGCCTTCTTGGAATAATACTTGTCATTTGTGCTCAAAGTTATTATTCGTAATGTCCATGCTCCTCATGTGTTTAGATTACCCTTTTTACCCTTGGCAAAGCTTTTTGCATATAGACCAGCTAGTGGTCAGGGAGTTTCCTACGAGGGTAAGTTATGTTTCATCAATCATGTAACTGGAATCAAAGGTTGAATGTGTTAACAACTTAACTAACACTCGTTTTGGAATGGATGAATTACAACCAACCCTGATTATGTGTGTGAAGGGATCACCACAGATATGTAGGTAGCTCGGGGAATGGGTGCAGGCTTATAATACTAACCTTTGGAATGTTCTCATAGTGTTCTTGGAATATATGACTATACATATAACCCTTGTGCTTGCTTAAATGTGAATCTTATAGCATCCTTCTTCACACAAGTGTTTCTTGCTAGTTTCTATTTCTATGTGGTTTTCTTAGTTGATTAGCTGTTGTGGGATAGTGACCCTCGCCAATTTTGGGATTTGAGATTGTTCTCCCCCCTCTTGACCTTGGACACATTTTAAGACCCATTAGATAGTTGAAGTTCCTTGGAACAATGTAAGCCAAAAATTGTAGTGACATTGACCTTGTTGGAACAAGAGAATATAGATTCCATGTCACACTTGACTCTCATTGTGGCATTGTGTGGGAGTGCTTGGGTGTGACATCTTATGACATCATAGTTTGTGATTGGTGACCTTTCAATGTGTCTTTATTTTGAGTAGATGATGAGAACTTAGTAGTTCCTTTGAGTGGTGTATTATTTCTTTTGTTGGCTTAGAACACCAACTTTGTTTTCGTAATGACGTCTTACGGAGGAGGCCATAATAAGTGCAAGGAGAACTACATCGAACCCTAATTCCATGGAGTGGATATGTAGGCTGCCCAAGTTGTGGTGGGGGCAAAGGGTCCAGGTTCTTAGGCTAGGATAGGATTGTTGTCATCTTCCTTCTTGTTGGACTTATACGATAAAGCTTGGATTAATTATTTGTTTAATATCAATTAAATGATTTTCCTAATCACTGTTTAATTGTGTGTGTCACACCTTGAAACATTTAAAAATATTAATAATAATAAATTAAAAAAAAAGTAAAAAAAAATCTTATGTTTTTTCTCAAGTTTTAGTTAAGTTTTATGTGTTAAATTTTGGAAATGACACTAAGTCCAAATTCATATATCTCTAGCTTAATTTGTACAAGGCTAATATTTTCTCCCTTATTAATTGCTTCTCTCGTATCAAAATTTAAATTTCTATAATAACAAGGATTTATGTAAAGGGAATAAACACCAAATAGCCCCATGTCATTTGTATATTCACTTGGACATACTAGGATATAACTTAATTTCCCTAATCTTTCATCAATGTTATCTCCACTATAATAATCATCATAACTACAATCTTCTACATCATTATGAAAAAAAATTAAATTCATAGAATAATTTGCATCATCTTGAAAAAATATGTATCTAAATGGTGAGCTATTACGACACTAGGGTTTAATAGTGTTTTATCAACTAAGATGACCTAGGGTATGGGATTAAGTGAATCAAACACAAGGAAGCTAGGACTAATAATATGAGAGAATGCAATAGAACAAGCCCTAGAAAAAATAATTTAAATGCTAAGGAACATGATCTAACCCTAAAAGTGGTGTAATAAAGTACAAGTTCGCCAATATGTAGTATGAATAAATGCATTAAAATCAACTTGTGTTACAAATATCCATACACATTTAACCTTGCCTACAATAGATATAAAATAGTAAGTTATATGCAATTAGTTTTTCAAAACCATAAAAATAAAAAAAAGTTTGGTGCTTATGAATGTATTTTGAATAGTGATAGATTAGGGGGCATTAGTTTGAGTATGACAGTTTGTGACAAGACAACAAAAACTCTTCGAAACTCATGATGAATAAACAAGCTTGTCCAAACAGTTGAGTCCACTTCTAGGATGTTCAAATTATGCAGTTGATGGATATGGTAAAATTTTGGGCATGGAAAATATGATATAATGATTGTTTTTTCAAATCTGGGCTCCAAAAACCTCGCTCAGTCTTATGAAACTTCGCTTCAATCATTAGAAAAAATGCACTTATTATTTTTGCTTCAATTGAAAAACAATATATGAAAACGTAAGCAAAACAACGTGTGTTTTGGGGTCTGTGTTATACGAATAAATCATTAAACTAGCTTGATAATTGTTAGGCCCATTAACAATGTATGATATCAAAAACAATGCTCCAATAACTTCATTAATTAAAATGTATTGTGTCACAAATATGAAATTCAGTGCTACAATGAATATATTAATGATTGTTTGATTTCTCTAAATACTTGTAGATGCTCAATAGATTCCTGCAAACAAAAATGAATAATTTTCAAGTACTAGATGCTTTTCCAAATGATTTCTAGATTCCCAAATGTATGAGGGTGCTTCTATATTTATAAATGACTTAAACTCAAATAAAAAACTTATTGCCATGCAAATTACCATCCAATAATTGAAAAACAAAAATCATAGAATAAGAGTCACATGGGGCAAGGGTAAAAGGGCCCAGATGAAGCATGCCATAAATGTCAAGTCTACATTTCTTGAAGAGGGAGTAGAATAGTTAAAATTTTGAAGAAAGAGGTGATGATAACTAGAAGGTGATGGGGACAATTGAAAATCCATAATTATATAAATAATACCCCATATAAATTGATAAAGTACGTAAATATCCTAACTACTCATAAATATTTAGGGGGTTCTTCTTTCTCTTTCTTCTTCTTTGTTGTCTAGTTGAATGACAATTTACCATTCCTACCAAATTTAAAATATTTACAATTGAATTGAAGATTTACAATTTCTATCAAACTTGCAACATTTACTTAAATTGTTAAAATTACGATGGAAAATTATGAGTGCTACTAAGACATGGTACTATAATGATTACCAAAAGCTATTTAAAACTTAAAATACTTTTTTGAAGTTCGAAAATATATGTATCATCTTAACAAAATAAAAATAGGTGGCATTTTCTAACCATCATGGAGGGGAAGAATAAATTCAAGCTCATATATCTTGCTTGTTCTTCTACCAACGGACACTTGCACCGTTTCTATGATTATTTGGCTTCGACTCTCGACACAAGCCTGAATTTTTTTGAAATTCCTTTAGATCTAAAAGACTTTTCTCTTGGAAGGGATATTTTTGTAAAATCAAGTGCTTGCAGGGAGATTCAGGGTCACAGTGTGTTTACTGAGGGGGTTTTTAGCCTACAAAGGGGTTTCCTTTGCCCGGCCTTTTCCAAATCTTCTTGTAATGGTAGACAGTCTGGTGTCGATTTTGCAGAGTTATCCTCCCATACGACAGATACCCGACCTCGTCAATCCAATGGGTAGGAGAATAGAGGGAGTCTGCAACCTCCTTCGGTCACTATTGGGAAAGTTGTTATCTCTATCGTAGCCACTATTCCTTCCCTTGTTCCGGATGCATTTTGTCCCTCTTCCCTCCCTGAGGATAGGGATCATTCTCTTTCTGATCCTTCAATAGTATGCATCCCGTTAGCTACTATGTATTGTCCGCCCTTCTTGGTGTTGCAGGTTGGGAATGTCATGTTTAGCCGACTCTTCAAGTAGAGGCTTGTTGCTCATGAATCTTGGGACTAGCCACCAGACTTTTGTCTTGGTGCCACCACCTTTTAAAGCCAACTATCCTATGTCGAATGAGTTTGAGGCTTCTGCGAAGATTTAGTGGGTCTATTATGGCTGCTAGAATGTCTTGAACCCATTCCACCATTGTTTAGATTTTTGCAAGTCACTCTGGTTCTTCCTTGGAAGCCCCTTCTTTTGTGGACATGTATCTGCTTTCGACTTAGGCTCCCCCAATGGCTCTTTTTCTGGGGGATGTGTAAGTCCAATTTTTTAAGGTTGTTCCAGAAATGGTTCTACCTGACTCTTCCCTTCTTGAAATGGAGACTGAAATGGGTTGAAAATATTTGATTGAGAAATGTGTGGGTTCGTTCATTGCGGCCTTTGAGCTTTCAGATTGGGATTCAAAGGTTTCGTGCTCCGTAGCTCCTCCTTTTACTATGTTGCATTCTAGTTTTTTTCTTGTAGAGTTCTAATCTCCTTCAAATCGAGACTTCGTTTGAAATTCAGGTCCATGGTTTTAAGAAAAATTGGGTTTTTTTTTCTGTCCATGTACCCCCTTTTTCGATCTTGTTCAATAGCAAATTACAATAGCTCCTTTATGGATTCGATTGTATAATCTTGCACCGGTGTTAAGAAATATGAAATTCTTAAAAGAGACGACGAACAAAATTGGTTGTTTTGTGAAAATTAATGATTCCTCTTGTGGCCCTCGTTTTGTCAGTGTGTGTCTATGGTGATCTCTCTCTACAACTCTCTCATTTGGTTAAGCTTCTCTCTTTGCATGGATCATGGACCCGACTGCTCAACTTTGATGGTCTCTCCTTCGATGTTTTCATTACTATTAGCGTAGGCATTAAGTTGCTAGTTGTCCCTCGAAGTCTCATAGGATTTCTCCTTTGGTGTTGAAGAAGAAAGAAGGGTCTCTAGGGCAAGGTTTCATTTGGTGTAATCATGATCAATTCTTTCACCCTCCTTTTTCTTATGCTAGGGAGGTCTCTGATGTGGATTCCCCAAAGGAAGCGACATAGTCTTCTACTTCTTTCTTTGTTGGTTGTTTTTCCAGCTTTAGAGGTTTTTAGGGAGGATCTTGTAAAGGAAACACTGACTCTGGTTCTGTATTCGAATCCTTCTATCTTGATGGAGACTTCAACCCCCCTGCTAAGCTTTTTTCTTCAAAAAATCATAATTTTGGGGGAGTCTCCTAAACAAAGAAAAGACATAGATCTAAGGCCAAGTTGTTGAGAGCGAAAATAGAGTCTTTCATTTGTGATGGTGCTTAGTGGACATTGGAAGATATTCTTTCTAAGTAAAGGGAAAAAAATGGCTTCAACATATGGATAATTCTTCAAGTCTTCTCTGGGAGCCTTTTAGTGATGCTCTTTCCCTTTTTCATCTTTCTTTTCTTTTGGGTGCTTTGTTTTTATTGTCCTCTCGGTTTCTCTTTGTTATTAGTTGTTTACTCTTGTAGTTTTCTCCTTTTATTGTTTGTTTTGTGTGCTTTTGATGACTTTTGGCTGCTGAGTCATTATTTTGAAGTTGTGTTGTTATTGTGTTACTATTTTTTAAGTTTTGTTTATTCTATGTATAGACTTTATTGTTCCATATAACTTCTATTATTTGTAAAAAGGTGGAGTCCCTTTAAAAAATCCATTTTTATTAATAATAAAATTAAATAAATAAACATTCTTATTTATTTATCATTGGTTCAAATAAAATAACACATAATTTTCTTGGAAAAAAATGTTCTTTTGTATAAACAAAAAACATGAAAATTTAAAAGTACCAAACAAATTTATTAATTACAAAATTTTTAAATTCTTTATTTTATTAATCTTCACTCATAACTACAATAATAATTGTTGTGTACATGCAATTATTATCCTTACCCTATACCATTATAAAATGTAATTTAAATTCTTAACTTATGTCAATTATGATACATTAATATTTTATAACTAATATTTTCACATAATCGAGAAATGTGTTAATAATTATACTAATTTTTTTATTGATTCACACATCCGTTACTAATTGATAATTGATAAAAGTAGGTAAAATTTTAATATTTTATCTTTTCCACAATTAAAATACTAAAATAAAATCACTATGCTAATACCTTTTGAAGATACAAAATTTAAATTCAAATTTAATGTGGAGGATGAGAATTTTTGTTTTACAATAATAAATGAATATTTTACAACATACTAACCAATTATATAAAGAAAATATAATTATTAAAGGTAGAATGGGGATCTTGTAAACATAAAATCCACAGCCAACAGTGACAAGAAGCACATAACTATCTTGTAATATCGTGCAATGATATTCCCAATGTCATATCATCTCAAAATATCTTTTTCAATAATTTCAATTATGGTCAAAATAATACTCGATTATTGGAATTATTCATGTCCGGCTTGACGCGATTCATTAAATATAATACAATGTGGTAGTTATAACTTTTTTGAATACTCTTTTTAACTTTCGAAAAAGACACCGCCTAGAAAAACTAGCAACACCATTTTATATTTTTAGATAGCTGAGTTACTATGTGTGTCTAACTAGGATACCCTCCCATATCTTAGACCACACATCTCGTGTTCACTACTCTTATCACAAGGACTCCCCGACTTAGACATCTCATAGTTACTACGTCTAAATAATCCCTATTGCCAGTTGTTTATTTATAAAAAATGTACTTACAAGACAACACTTTATATGAGTGTCCGATACCATCCACCTAAACTATCGACTTGTTTGTATGTTGACGAACAATTAGTTTACTAAGATAGGAAACTCTTTTTAGCCTACTTTGTTACCTTTGATTTCTATGTTTTGATGCTTAGTAGGGTCATTCTTACCTTAAAGTAAAACGTTCACCCTACCTCTTATTTACTCATTAAAGAAAACTTGATGACGGTTAAGCTAGGTATAAACTTAGTATAGGCCAGACGATGATTATTCATCTCTATCCATTTCTACATGATGCTAACATAGTTATATAACCCCATTTAACATGTCGTTATTTGTTTACTATAAAAAGTAGGTAGAATATCTTAATATTCCATTCCTAAAACCATATCATTTTCAAAAATCTTCATAAATGGTGACAATTTTTTTAATGGCAACCAAATAACTCCATTCCAAGAATTCATAGCACAACCAATCGTTTAGTTATCAAACTAGTTCCTGCATTATTTGTGATGTCCGTTAAGGATTACAGTTTTTAGGCTTCTTTTAAAAATTGACCGGAGGTAACTTCATCTCCTATGTCGAGGTATTACTCTTATATTTTTGCCTTATTTCTACATAATAATAGGTTATTACCGAAAGAATTACCTTAAGTTAATAAGATTTGTATTCATAATACTCTTATCTAAAATCATATTTAATAACATTTTAATATGATATAATATAATTACAATGACTCAAATATAATGAGAATCATAATTGTTAATCTAAAATCCTTTGTTTCCATTCCCTAGTATAAAATTCATGTTTACAAAGAATATTAGGTTTTATTTTCTTTTTATCAAATGCTCCTTTATTTTTATGAAGTTATTCAAACTCATTACTGTTATCGCAGATTACTCCATATAAACTGGATTAAAGTTATCAAGAATACAAATCTTTATGAACAATAATAATAAAGTTGAAATTTTGACCAAAATATTAAATTTAGGAAGGATTGTATATGCGTTTGTTTTTCACATAAGGGATGACTCAATAAAGGCAAACCATGGCGCAATAATAAAAAGGGATTAAATGCAAGGTTTTATGATTCCGAAGGAGAGGAGAGGAGAGGAGAGGAGAGGGAGGGAGGGTTCGCTGTATAATCAAGCCTTGGACTGCTACCAAAATACCATACCTATTATTGCGAATACAAAACAACAAACAAATAAATCTGCCAGCACACAAGTATATTGGAGAACTAAGGCGCCAAGTTTGTAAATGCTTTGGGTGGACAATTGTCTTTAAACCATATAGCAGGTGATAGGTGTTGAAAATATCAGTTTTTAACCACTGTAAGAACATGGCGACTCCCTACAGTTTTGTGCCCAACTAAAAGGTTTGTCCAGGATAAAAGAAATAACAGTTATCTTACTTCTGTCCACAGATCAAAACTCTCTTCTAAGGCATCGCCCTATGTAAACTTTGAGGGTTAAGATTTGTTCTCTGGATTTCTTATTTGTCATTTTGAATTTATTCAATTTTTCCAATGGAAAAGGGCGCTATGCTATATTACTGATCCTTGGATTTGATTATTCTTAAATTTTGAATTTTGATCTGTTAATGGAGTGATCTTGCAGGTGTATACAAAGACAGAAATTATCACAGATTATCAACATCTACCAGCCCAAAAGGGGATCGATTGGGTCTGAATAGTGACTCTAAAGAAAAGAGCAGTACACCTGAAGATAACAAAAGAGCAGTTCCATGAGAGGTCGACTATATAAAGAATACAAGATTTGGTTTAAAAAAAAGAAATTTTATTTGGATTACAAGCTTTGAGCTCCTACAGGAATAGATAAAGACCACCAAAATCAGGTTTAACATTGGTCTCAAAAATATAGTACACCAATAAATAAATCAACAAACTACAGTTTCTTCCCGAGTGCAAAACAAATGCTCAACTCCTTAAAGACATTAAAATCTACGTCCAAAAGATAGCTCCTATAAAGTTTGCAATGAAGCACAGGTATCTAAATGACTTTCTTTACTAGATTGATCATGTTAAATGAAATAAAAATTATACGTTAACCGATGCCTTACTTGCCTTTGACGAACACTGTTGTCAACAACCTCTCTATCTTCTTTAGAGCGTCCTCTCTTCTCCCTTGCTATACTTTCCTCTTTTCCTCCATTAACCCCTTCCTCTTTCCTTCATTCCAAAGACCAATAAATAGATTTCAGCGTTTAATTTTTTTCACCCAACTTCACTATTTATTTCATCTACTTCACTATTCCTTCATGTGGCGCAATGGGTGAGGGGGATTACACCAAGGTAAAATATTCATTTAAGTCAATGTTGAATTTAATCCCAAATTTATTTTTGTTCCCCAAGGGTGGCGTATTGGTTGAAAATTGAAAATTTGATTTGAAAGAAAATTAAATGTTTAAAATCTTTTTTATAATAATTTTTTTTCTACCATACGTTAAAATATTTTTAACTAAAATCGTTTAATGTCTCCTAATCGGCCATGCATGTCTCAGAGTAAGTTGAAATTCTTTAATTATTGTAGAAAGGGTAAGCCTATTTAATTTAGCTTAATAAGTTAGTGCACCAAAAGAGGGTCGGTCAAAAGGTAAGCACTATAGCTAATCCATCTATGGAATCCCTATGGCATGTTCGGTTCACTTGATCAACACATCATCTTTTTTGTTTTCTAACACCTTATCTATTCCAACTCTCCTCAATGATACCCTCCCTCTCTGTAGGGTCGGACTACCCTGCGATGCAAACACACACTGAGACGAGACCCATTAACAGTTAATAAATTTAAATATATATATTAACTAGCAATAAATGTAATGTTAAAGCATTAACGCATCACTGTGTCACTTGCAAATATGTTTGTTCACCCTGCACAACTCAATGTCAAATTTTATGTTAGATTCATGTACACATCATTAATCATTCTAAGTCTCATAACAATATAGTGCATAATAATAATCATCTTAAGAATGTAGTCATTTAGTTTCATAATGATACCAACATTCAATATTAAATAAATGTCAAAAGTTTATCCAACGAAGTTTACGTGGCACACCATGTTAACATGTGTAAGTAAATTATTATATGCATATAAAAACAGGGTATGATAGTTTTGTCAGTGTGTGCCAATGTTGATCTCTTTCTACAACTCTGCCATTCGGTTAAGCTTCTCTCTTCATGGGGATCGTAGACTTGACTACCCAACTTTGAGGGTCTCCCCTTCGATGCTTTCATTGCCATCAGCGTAGGCATCAGGTTGCTAGTTGTCCCTTGAAGTCTCATAGGATTTCTCCTTCGATGTTGAAGAAAACAGAAGGGGCTCTAAGGCAGGGTTTCATTTGGTGTAATCATGATCAATTCTTTCACCCTCCTTTTTCTTATGCCAGGGAGGTTTTCGTTGTGGATTCCTCGAAGGAAGCAACATAGTCTTCTCCTCCTTTGTTTGTTGGTTGTTATTCCAGCTTTAAATGTTTTTAGGGAGGATCTTTTAAAGGAAATGCCGACTTTGAATCTGTATTAAAATCTTTTTATCTTGATGGAGACTTCAACCCCTTTGCTAGGCCTTTTTCTTCAAAAAACCCTACTTTTGGGGGAGTCTCTTAAACAAAGAAAGGGCATAGATCTAAGGCCAAGTTGTTGAGAGCAAAAACAGAGTCTTTGGTTTGTGATGGGGCTCAGTGGATGTTGGAAGATCTTCTTTCTAGGCAAAGGGAGAAGACTGGCTTCAATGTATCAATAATTCTTGAAGTCTTCTCTAGGAACATTTTGGTGATGGTCTTTCCCTTTTTCGCCCTTCCTTTCTTTTGGGTGCTTCGTTTTTATTGTCTCTCGGTTTCCCTTTGTTATTAATTGTTTACTTTTGTTGTTTTCTCCTTCCTTTATTGTTTGTTTTGTGTATTTTTGATGACTTTTTGCTATTGATTCACCGTTTTGAAGATACGTTCTTATTGTGTTATTATTTTTTAAGTTTTGTTTATTCTATATATAGACTTTATTGTTTCATAGCACGTTGGGGTACCTCTAAAAAATCTCTTTATATTAATAATAATAAAAAAAAAAAGAAGAAAAAAACTTTCTTATTTATTTATCATTGGTTCAAATAAAATGACATGACAATTTTCTTGGAAAAAAAATGTTCCTTTCTTTTAAATAATAAATATAAAAATTTAAAAGTATCAATCAAATTTATTGATTACAAAATTTTTAAATTCTTTATTTTATTAATCTCCACTCACAACTACAATAATAATTGTTATGTACATACAATTATTATCCTTACTACATAACATTATAAAATGTAATTTAAATTCTTAACTTATATGTTAACAATTGTACTAAATTTTTTATTGATTCACATCCATTAGTAATTGATAATTGATAAAGTAAGTAAAATTTTAATATTTTATCTTTTCCACAATTACAATACTAAAATAAAATCACTATGCTAATAAATATTGACCATACAAAATCTAAATTCAAATTTAAGGTGGAGCATGGGAATTTTTGTTTTACAATAATAAATGAATATTTTACAACATACCAACCAATCATCTTTAAAAACAAAAGATAATTAATTATTAAAGTCGGAATGGGGATCTTGTAAACATGGAATGAGCAGGGAGGAACGAAGACGCGCATAACGACCATCTTGTAATAATATCGTGGACTGATATTCCCAAAGTCATATCATCTCCAAATCTACTTTCCAATAATTCCCACTATGCTCAAAATAATAATAATAATAATAATAGTCGATTATTAGAATTATTCATGTCCGGCGTGACGCGATTCATTAAATACGGTACGGTACGGTAGGTTAGGTGGGGTGGGGTGGGGTGGGGGTGGTTAAGTTATAACTTTGTTTAAATACTCTTTTTAACTTTCGAAAAGGAAAAACCGCCTTTTCCGTCGTTGCACTGCACACAAAGCACAGCCAAGCGTGAAGTTGCCCTGACGGTGACGCGACACACAATGCCAAAACTCCAGTAGTAAACATTAAACTTGTGTATCTAATGCATGTCATGTGACCGTGATTGGGGGGAGTTTTCTTTCATCTTCCAGCCAACACGCATTTATCATATGGCTCGGAATCAAGGAAGGCAATATATTTCAAGAAAAGCTGTGGCAGGGCGAGCTTTCCCATTGCGTTACGGCACGAACAGTTGATATTGATAGGCTTGGATGATCGGCTCTGCTCGGCTCGACTCTCCTCTCTCCATCACAAAATAGTGTAGATAGATCTGGATCACATATTAATTCCTACGGACGGTATGATGTTGAAAGTGGAATGATATGGAGTGGGGGGCCAGAAAAATGAAGTGGGCAACTTGGGGCGTCAAGACACAGCCGTTCAATGCCTATGCAAGGCTCGCCGGGGTGCTTTTCGCCTCTGTTTTCATAGTCTGGAGCTTCGATGCCGCCACCTTCCGGGACTCATGGAAGACCCACCTCAGTCGCGGGTTCGACACTCGTGCAACAGCGCTTGTCTTACTCTCTCCTCAATCCAAGCGGATTCTGCAGCCCAACCACAATGCCCTCAACTCGTTGCTGCACTCCCAACAACGGGGAGAGAGAGAAAAAGAGAAAGGAGGAGACAAGATTCCGCAGAAAGAGAGAGAAAAAGAGAAAGGAGACACGATTCCGCGGCCGCGGCTTCGAGCCCCGGCCGAGAAGAGGGCGAAAGAAAGCTTAAGCTCAGACCTCAAGTGGATTCTGTTCCCTCAGCAGCAGAACGAGACGGAAACGCTACTGCGGAGGCTGGCAAAGAACGGGAGCCACCCTTGCCACGCGCTTGAAACAGCTAGAATTGACCTCAAGGGGCTACCCAGCGGCGACCCGGTGGTTCTCCCGGCGGGGATTGTTCACAGCTTTGTGCTAACTGCCTACGATCGGCAAGGGCAGCCGCGATGTTCGGGCGGGGACTACTATGAATCAGATCTGTCTGGCCCGTCGTGGAAGTCCCGGCCTCCAGTGGCGGACGTGGGAAACGGATCGTACGCCATAAGTCTCCAGGTCGACCCGCGCTTCGCGGGGCTCTACAGGCTGACGGTTATTTTGCTCTTCGGGAATTACAATGGCCTTCACCTGCGGCCGGATCGCTGGGCGCGCAGAGAGGAAATGTTGAGTCTCACAATCCGTTTCGCAGCCGCGGACTCGACCCCTGCACCTCCCCTGAGACGCTGCGTGGCTTCAGACTATGCAATAAATGCCTGGTCAGGGAGGTGGACCCGGGGGGTTAGCAACGAGTCCTGCAAAATAAACCGCCGGGGACGATTCCAGTGCCTCAACCCGAGGCAACCGTGCCCCGAGCCGTGGTGCTCGGGGCCGCTGGATGCCCTGGAAAGCAACGGCTGGGTTTACTCGGCGCACTGCAGCTTCGACATATTTACCAGTGAAAGGGCATGGGAGTGCTTGGACGGGAAGTGGCTCTTTTTCTGGGGGGACTCGAACCACGTCGACACGATACGCAACCTGCTCAACTTTGTGCTCGGTCTGTGGCATATCAAGGGCGTGCCCCGCCGCTTCGACGAGACATTCGTTGGCCCGGGTTCGAGGCGCGTTCGCATCACCAGCATCTTTAACGGCCACTGGAACGAGACCTTGAATTACCAGGGCATCTACTCTCTGTCAAACGACGGCTTCCGCGACATGCTCCGCTCATTCTTCGCAGGGGACAAGCTGCCGGACGTCATGATCATGAACTCGGGTCTCCACGACGGCGTGTACTGGAAGAACACTCGGCTCTTCGCCGGAGGCGCCGACATGACGGCGAACTTCTGGCATTCCGTCATGGAGTCCGTCGACAGGCGGGGAAAGAGACGGCCGGTTTTTGTATACAGGACCACCATTGCAACGGGAGGCTATGCGCGGGACCTGTGGTATAATCCGTACAAGATGGAGACGTACAATCACATTCTTTTGGAGAAATTGCAGGATAGGAATTTGGTTTCGATGGTGGTGGACGACTTCGATCTCACGTTTCCCTGGCATTACGACAACAATTGCAGCGACGGTGTGCACTACGGCCGCCCCCCCGCCAGAGCCAAATGGCGTGACGGCCAAATCGGTCACCAGTATTTTGTTGATTTGATGCTCCTCCACATTCTTCTCACTGCAATCTGCCTGCCCTGACCGCCAACTCCCAACCCATTCTTTTTCTTTGTATACTTATTATTGGAATAAACTTATCAAATGAAATAAACATTTACTTTAGTCTACTTTTTTTTTTTTTTTTTTTTTGGGCTTTTTCTTTTCCGGGATACGTGTTTTTGGCTATCTTTTATTGTAATAGTGGGCGCAGGTACGGCCGACAGCAGTCAGACAGAAGACAGTTGGGATGGCAATGGTCATTAAATCTGACGGTCGATCCGGAGATGACTGGTTAGCTGTTGCCTTTCATAATTATTATGCCTTTGTTTAGCATAGGATTCCAATACCATGATGGATGCACTCTCATTTGTTTATTTACTTGCTTATTTTTCAGTTTCAAAAGTGGAGTCTTCCCCCGGACCTTCAATTTAACTTTAACTATGCGTTTCAATTTCAAATTGGTTGACGACTGGACTGGTTTGAATATCATTACAATCATTCAAAACTAAACAATTTTAATAAAAATAATAATTTTTATTCAAGATTCCAAACAATTAGCTGTGTTGGATATTAGAAAAGTTACAGGTTACCCATTATTTTAATCTCTAAATATTTGTTATTGGTTTGAAATGTTGATTGGGTAGAACACGTATTTAAACGGTATGGCTTAGATTTGTAAGACAAATTATTTTTTTATTAATTTTAATATTTATTATTTTTATTAATTTTATTTTTGAAAATATATTTTAATGAATAAATATTTTTTAATAATATTAAAAATGAGAATAGAAGAATCGAGGCTCTGTTGATGAAGAAATCTTCAATAAAAAAACCTAAAACTGCAAAACAAGAGTTTTGGAGAGGATTCATCTTTTTCTGGTGGGAGGATTCCCCCGAAGAAAAATTCCTTTGCTATCCAAAATTACATGTAAAGTTCCGAAGAAGAAAATCTTCAGAGATCTCTGCTTTTGGAGGTGTAGAAAGAAGGGTGTATGTATGTATGTATGGTTGGATTCCCCCAAAAAAAATCATGTGTTTGCTAATGAGATCTCTGCTTATAGTGAAAAAGCATTCATATGCAGGGAAAATGACTTTTGGCCCGCTTTCTATACTAAATGAGTGGATAAAACTAACATTAGGCTCTTATTCTTTTTAATAAGGTGGAAATATATACCCTTATGTCTAAAGAGTTTTTATTATGTTGTTTGTACAATCATTTAATCTATAATAAGACTTATAGAAAAGGGTCTTGGTTTTATAAGAATGTAAAAGTTTATTTATAAAGTTTTGGTTTTCAGATTTTCATCTTTTAATTGAAATACGTTTTTTCGTTTAATTTGAATTAGACTATCAAATTTGTTTTTGCATTTTTAGATGTCGTTAACTTTAAAATAGATTGGAGATGCTAATAAAAAATACATTACTCTAGATAATTCACAAAGAAGAAAAGGTACAAGATAATGTGTGCCCATATTTGTGTGGAGGCGAATATGAGCAAAGCTCTTCTTATCCAATTTTCTTTCTGATGGGGTGTTGGTTTTCATCAAGAGCCCAAAAAGTGGAATAAGAAAACATTGCTTTTAGATGTAGAAAATGTTTTTGAATATGGATATTAGGTTGTTTCATGTCCATGAAATTATTAGGGGAAAATCTTATTTCCATTGATGATAGGTTTTGAATGGTTCCACATAAATGAAAGCAACAAATCACGTGGTAGAAGGGTGTTACAATGGATCAGTTTGAACTCTTACCATATGATTAAAAGAATGAAACAAAGAATAGGTGAAACCTAATCTTTTTATGAAAAATTTTATTAGAATACACAACTTTGTAATTTCAAAATAATTTAGCGAATTTTTTTTGATAAGCACGTATGCTTCTAATTCTCTACATGCACACCAAAAAGTAGGATAAAGCAAAACATGCAATGATAAATAGGTAAATTTGAAGTTGGCTTTTTAGGAAAGCTGAAAATTTAGAGTAAAAAGGAAGATATAATTTGAAAGCATTTGTTATTTATATAATTTATTTATTATGTTAAAAAAATATTTGACCTCTTTTTAATATATTAAATTAATGTATTATTTTATTGGTCATTTTAAATTTTTAGTAGACTCTTATATTAGTTTAAATAAAAATCTGTTCAAATTTTATAAAATTATAATATTCACATCAATATTGTTTTTGTAAGTTATTATTGATGTAAGTCATTTTTGAAAATATGTCAATCTTGTTTTTTTATTTAAACAAGTGCACGTTGCGTCAAGTCCCCATGGGAAGGGGTTGTTTATGTTGAAGATTGGGAGTATAATGTATAGACTTGGCAAATACGCACTTACATGAATTGACTATCTTATTTAATAGAGTTGTTGAATTACATAAGGAGCTTCCATATTAATGACGCTTGCTTCTGCACATAGTTTTCCTGGACAAGAAGTATTTGAACCCTGAGACACGGAGAATGATCAAAATCCTTTGAATTAGTAGCTAAGTTTTGGTTTGGAACAATTCCACTACACATAGCTTTAATCAATCTTGTTTGCTGCCTAACTTGGGTCTTTTCCACTTAAAATAAGTCTATTGGTCATCTACCTGTTGAGACGTTGAACATTAATGAATGAGTATATCTGTGTACAAGAGGCATATGCAATAGAGAAAATTTAAACAGCGAGCGCAAATAATTATTTCTTACTTGAGGTCTGAAGCTTTGCTTGAACCAGAACAAGATGCACTTGCAATAGGGAAAGTTTAAACAACTAGCTTTAAAAATTATTTTCTGTTTGTCAGGGTGACAAGTGTTGCAGGGCAGCACATATAAGAAGATATTTTGTATGTTTAAACATCACTGTTATTTATCTTTTGCGTGTACAAAGTTTGTTGGACCAAAAAAACATTACATGCTAGTAAATGTTGAAAGAAGTATTCTAGTATAATTTTTATGTCAGGGCAAGAAGCTTCTCAAACAATTCAAAAAATGCAACAAAAGATGCAATGTTCTGAAATATTCACCATTGAAAATAATACAATTCAACAATCTGCATGATACTTCCAACAAGATTTGAAGGCTAGATTGCAAGAGTGAACAAGTCAACAAATTTTGCTTGATTTGCAGAGATCAATCATATTGCTCTCCCTTTGGAAAGGGATTAGCATTGACCAGAGCAATGACATTATCCCTTTTGGATAGCATGCAAGCCGGATGTGACAGAAATGTTTGTGTCCTGAGTGTCAAAGAAAATGGCCATAAGTAGAAGCATGCTATTGTTAGTTCTATAACATCTCTTGTACATAAGAGTCCCCTAAATATGTGGCACACTCTTAATATATGAAACACACCCAAACATACATGCATTTGTGTATATCCAATTTACACACTGAGACATCTATGTGTACATATTCAATACACTTACATATTCATTTTCTGTATATATTCAATGCATCCACATATACATCTATCTGTATACATGCCATGCACCAATTGTATCAATTGTATAATATGTTTAAGTATATATTCAATGAAAATGATTAAAGGTTTACCTTGTTTGGAGTGGGCATTGTCCAATCTAGGCTTGCATACAGAGAGAAGGTGCTCTTTCGGAAATCTTGTTGCAAACACAATGAACTGATAAAAAAACACAAACCTTGGATTTATTCATGTCCATTTTTTGGGAAAATATAAAATACCAATAGATGACATTTTAAAGTATAAAATATTAATATGGCATACATATTTGATTACAAAAATATTGATGAAATAGCAAAGAATTTGCAAGCAAAAGAAAAATTACTTGCCTCAATACGAATGCTTTGATACAAGCTGTGTCAAATACATAGTGGAATTTTTCTGAGAAGAAACTTTAGAAGTAGGCCGGAGTTTTAACGACAGAACCAGGGGATACGAAGGGGAGTCATGTAAGTTGCACAAGTGAGTTAGTATTGGTAGTAGGATTAAGGAAACAAGAAGAAGAGGACGTTGTGCATAACAAAGAAAAAATCATAGTGCAACAATAATTTTCAAAACTTATCACTGAAAAGGATTAACAAATATTTCTAGACAGTCCGCTAAATTGCATCTTTAAAACATTTGTTTCCCAATAGAGAGATAACATAGCACATGTTTTTTTAAAGACCTCTGTCTTAAGGGCCATTGGTATTTGGTCAATTTTTTATAGTACAAAGGTTCATAATGACCTGATATTGGATTTTGATCATGAAACAATATGCAATAAAAAGGAAAATTTATGTTTTCATTAAAGTGGAAATATTTTTTCTTTCTTGTCAATGATCAAACACAAATGAGAATGTGTAGCCATTTGGAAAGGCAATTTATACAAAAATTGTCACCCCATTGGCCATGACCACCATTAGGTGTGCATGAAGTTAATAAAAGTTGCATTCGACAAAAATATGTTTCTATGTCATGTACTTGATGTAGATTGTAAATATTTTCAAGATCCAATTCCAGTTACAAAGATCTCAATGCATCAAGATCATTGTTTTCTAAACAATTTCGAAAATATTCTATTATTCCAACACAAAGCTCTGTTGATGTGTAATGAAAATGCAATAAAACTTGAAATGCATCAAATAAGCAATTGCCCACATTGTATTTAAAAATATAAGTTCTAAAAAGGTTTTCTTGATGCAAGGCAATATCTATGCAATCAAAACTAGCTTTGGTCAATTGCATGTAGTCTTTTGTAGAAATGAATTGCTCATCATTATGCATTTGCATTGTTTCTTGATTTGTATTTATGCATTTCATTTCATAATGTTGAAAATGGCATAGACAAATTTTGTTATAAAAAAATAGTACTTTCAACTTCATATTTTTTTATCTGCGAAAAGAAAGATGAAGCAATAATTAAAACATTCAACAATTGTTAAGGTGTTTGAAAATTTGTCTAGAAAGTCAAGCTGCACAATAATAAAGTGCAAAGATTAGCTATAGACGAAAACAAACAGATGACTAGTCAATGACTATACATTATCATAAAACTTGCATGGAATGAACAAGTCTTTAGACAAGATTTATAATAAATACAAGAAACATAGATTATGTATATGTAACAATTAATTAACTAAAGACAGATGGAAAACAAATTGGACTTAATCAATATAAAAGACAATCTTTTATCTATTCTAAATTAGTTTTATTGTTATTGTTGCTCTTTTTGTGAAATGCAGTGGTTCAAATACCTAATGTAACTGGGTTGCTAATTGAACCTAATAAAATGCTTAACAATTATTGTTGAGGTCTAGATGCTAAAGCAACTGCTATTGTTATGTGAATTGTGCTTAATATTCTAAATACAGAAATAAAACTACAAATTTATATTAAGTTTTAAGAGTACCCTTACTAGTCATAGTTAGAAGTATAGAACAAATCTTAACCTTTGATGCGATGCTTTAATACTAAACAAGTACCCTTAATTTAAAGATAGTGCAATCCAACTACCATTAATGGTACCAAGACTAATCCAAAATTAAAAATAGTGTATGTTCCACACTTTGTAAATTTGTAGTCTTTAACATCCCAATTATCATAATGCACCAATAAAATTCATCATCATCAGAACTTATAAAATAGAGTATGTTGTAGCTACTTCTTAAAAATAGTGTATATTCCACACTTTGTAAATTTGCAGTCTTTAACATCCCAATTATCATAATGCACCAATAAAATTCTTCATTATCAGAACTTAGAAAATAGAGTATGTTGTAGCTACTTCTCAATAGTTTAAACAGTTTCAAGCCCAATACAGAAAACAAGTCTCAACAGATGCATATGGTACATAACAGTGGCAATCATTTTCGTAAATAATAGATGAGCTTGATGTATTGTATTTTAATAAATTCCTAATATAGTAAAACCTATATCCTTCACCATGTTCATCCCAAAAAAATCCAGATTTGAGATCGAGAAGATTACAATAGTTTAATAGAGGAATTCACTGTAGATCAATTAAATGTTGTGGAAAAAAATTCTATTAGATCATGGAAAAGAAAAGAATAGTGAAAATTCAATGATTTCTTCATGGAAAAAGTAGAACATGAAACCTAAACTTGTAAAGCATCTTTGCCCTTTCTGGAATAGAGGATTGTGAAGTAAAATTTAGGAATGGTGTGATCAGAGTAATGAATAATCTTGACACTACAGTGTTGAAACCATGAGATTGCAACAAAAAAATACATAAAGTGTTCATTTCAGTATTAATCACATAGAGGATCCAAACAAAACAAAAGCATTGCTAGAACTTATCTTGTGTTGGAAGTTATAATAAGGTTAGATACATAAAATAATGCACTTATAAAACCATGATTTTCTATGATTAAAAAAAATAAAAATTTCTAATTCTACCACAAAAACAAATAACATACAAGTTAACCTTAACTTTCAGAATAGATTGAAGTCGCACACACTATTGAAACAAAGAAGAAAATAGACATAAGGCACTAATTTTACAAGTAATTAGAAAAGTAATGAAACAAGAAAAAAATAGTAAGAGATTGATTTCACTTGTAATTCCATACAGAATCCAAACCAATTTAGAAACAACTACAAAAAGTCACAAATCAATGGCATTTTACAGCAGAAAAGTTGTGCATGCAACTCATATAAATAGTCAATTTTACTAGTTATTTGCAATTGGTAAAAATGGAGGTAGGGCAAGTTAGTCATTAGCTGATACACTGAAATTTCATGTGGGATTAAAACAAATAATAAGATATAGAATGAAATCACAAATAGCAAAGCTGCTAGAAAATAGACACATTATTACATTTCTACAATAAAAATAAAAAAAAACAAATATCTAAAATAGAGTTACTTAAACCCTACAAGAGTGCTACAAAAATGAACCAAAAAGGATTAAAGAAAGGCTATTCAATCCAAATGAAATCTCATAACAAGTTTCTTAAAATTTGAGGATAAATTTGTAGACAAAAAGCTAAACAAGTTTTGGCAGTGTTTACAGTCCCCTACAATTTTGCCTTGAAGAGACCAAAAACTTTTCCAATGCGATCTTTATAAGATAAATCTTACAATATTAAGACCAAAACTGTATCAACCAAGCATTTTGGGGCATATGACTTAAAGACCCACATGCGGTTTTTTTTTGTAGCTCATCCTCTTCTGATGCAACTATAACGTTGATAACTTGACGAGAGTTGAATCTTTGTTGCTGCCTACCCATTCATATTATAATAATATTGAATATAGATAAATTTATAATCCCAAGTCTTGAATGATTTGTATCATATACTCTAAAATGATGGAAGAATATTTTCCTAACCACTTAAATATTAATATTAGTTTGTGGGTGAAAAAAAATATTATTTTAATCTAGTATCCATATTTTGCAACATCATCTAAATTTTTTTCAAAATTTTAAATCCATTTTCGAAATGAATACACAAATTAACAAACAAAAATAAAGTTACATCATTTCCCTTAAATATTTTTCAATAAAGAACTGTTATTATTACCATATATGGGTAGATATAAATATGGAGAAGATAAAAAAATAAAAAGTATGTGTTCTACCTTTTTATATCTAAGTGATGGTTCCTGCTTTAAAAAAATAGAAGAAAAGTAAATAAACAAAAGGTAAATGCAATACCCTAAGCCCTTCTCACTTGTCCAAACAAGAAAATTTAGAAGGGAATATAAAGAGTATGCAAAACACATCAACAATACTTCAAAAAAAGAGAAAACAAGATTTTAAAAAATTGCAAGTTTTGGCCCTATAGATTTCCTTAGTAGATATAGTTGGGGTTGGCTTGACTGCCTATCTATATATATGATGAGACTATTTAGAAGCTGAGAACAATAAAAACATGAGAAGTAGAGTAGTTGTTCAGATATTTTCATATCCATCTTCAGATATGCAGAGATGCATAAGTAAATCTCTTAATTTTATCAATTTTTAATTCAATGCAGAGTACTATTGGTTTTAATCTTGATCATTACTTTCAGTTCCTTGTGCTTGTGTAAAACCAATTCGGAATTGATGGGGATAAATCATAATACTCATCTCATTCTTGGTAAGGCACACAATGTTGCTAAGAAGGGACTGCAGTTAGCCATGTCCCCTCTGGGGATTGATGGCCAAGCTCCATTTATCAGGGTTTATGATGCAAGAGCATGCATATATCAGCCATTTCTTAGTTTTGGTTTTTAGTAAACTAAATTTTCTAGTGGAGTTAATACTAATTACAAATGCAGGATACGTAAAAGAAAGTTTCTCTTGATGCATTCCACACTATCTATGTTTTGATAAGGTAAGTCCAACTGGGATTTCATGCCAAGGAGTTTCTAATCTAGGACTTAATATAACTAACTGTAACAAATATGCACATCATGTTTTTTAAAGAGACGAGAAAAGAGGAGATTGAGGGGGAAAAGAATGAGAAATGAATTGTGTATTGGATGAAGTATAGTGCCGGGAAATAAAAGAACTCCATTTTCTTAATGCTCATTGATTGTGTGTTTAGTGAATGTTTTATAATTTATGGTTAGTGTTATTTATTGTATATGATCTTGGTTACAGGGAAAACCTGCGCATTAAAGTAGCTATTAGAATACTGGGGTTTTAGTAAAAAGCATTGGATAAAGTCTACCAAAGTATGATACCTAACAACATACAGACATTTAGCACTGGAAACCATAAGAAGCTTAAGTAAATTTATTCTAAAAATTGAAGCTACAGGGATTAAAAATATATTTCTAGGGAATTGGAAACTATGAGAACTTTATGCAAATCCCTTCAAAAAATTGAGCATTTCCAAAGTCAAAACTAATTCCAGGAAATTGGGGATCATGAAATATGGCACACGGCTAACTTTCTTCTAAAAAAAGTAATGAAATTCTTACAGTTTTAATCTTAAATTATATGGGAAAAAAAAAACAAAAAAAAATAGAGAAATACACACCCTAATTTAATTGTTGCAGAAACCTCCATAACCCTGACTTTAAAACATTTAGTATTTGCCTTCATAAAACAATGCCAATTCATCATTTAGCGACAAAATCACAAAGTAGAACAGTGCTTAAGCTCCGCCATACCAAACAAGAGTTCCTTATAACAGAAACATGGTTTCATCAACAAAAGATCCTAAGCCGACCATGCTTAGAAAATAAGCAAAAATTGGACCAATTAAAATGCAAAGGATGACTTTGGAAGATCTTACAGAGTTTAAGCACTGCAAATTTTGGGTAATTGAAAACTGTGAAAGACTTGGACAAATTGCCTCCAAGATTTTATTATGAAGTATTAAAACAAACAATATTTTTGGGAAAGGGGGCGGGGTTGAGGGGCCAAGAGCTTCAGGGAAATTTCTTCTGAGATTTTAAGCGTGATAGTATTACACCAGATTCGTCTGAGCATTTTATAATGCAAGGATTAAAATAAAATAATGTTTCCATGGGGCCGAAGGCCGTAAATGTTTAAGGCAAATTTCTTCTGCAAATTTAACATTTGCAGGATTAGAATCGGTAGCCATAAAAGCTCTAACCAAAATTTCTCTAAAAATTTAATAGCTGGCCGATTAAAATTATTTGTGGAAATCGGAAGACGTAAAAACTCCAGCCAAATATTTGCAAAGAAACGTAGCTGTAATAGTTATGAGCATCCTCCAAGTTTCTACTGTAGGTAGATGAATTATTTATATAGAATTGGAAGCCATACGAGCTTTATGTAATTTCTTCTAAAGAGCAACGTATATAACAGCTTAAACCCTAAAACCATATTGAAGGAGGTAAAATAAGGGCCCTGATTTAATTGTCACCGAAGCCTCCGAATTCAGATCCAACGGCAAACAGCATCGGTCCCGCCGCTAAATTTAGCCCTAAAAATGGCTTTTAAATTTAGCACTATTCACAAGTTGAGACTCAGAGCAGCAAACCAGACGAAACAGTTTTTTCCAGAGTGTGCGAATGGGTTGTTAGAGTGATGGTTGTTTTGTATGGGCACCAAGTGCACAAGAACCGAGAGAAAAGAACAGACTAACCTAAATCTATCAGAGAATTGGGGGTAATACAAGAACAAATAAAAACAGATATCTTAAGACAAATCCCAAGTCAAAAATATAAAAAAACTGGTAATAGATCTTGAAGAACACAAAAAAGGACTAAAACAGAAGGGCTAAAAAAAAGAAAAAGAAAAAGGGATAGTGCGGCTATAAATGAATTTGATAACTTACAATCCAGATACTTCTATAAACCGAAAAGACAATGCCCGCCATAGGCAACAAACAGACAAACATGGTCAGAGGAAAGCAGAAAGAGATTAATAAAAAGAGAGAAAGATTCCGTTTACAATATTATTAATCCCTGTCAAACTACGGTACCCACCTTTGCCAGTCACGAAAACACCCAAAACAGACAGGAACTAAAGCAATAGGGCTTTGAAAAAAAAAAATATAGAGATAGAAAATACATTTTTGCAGACCTGGCATTCCAAAATGAATAACGCCAGCTGCCTGCAGTCACTGTTTGTTGAGACATGGATCAGTTAGGACTTGAACTTAGGACCTTCCATACGCTGCTGGAGTGCTCTACCACTGAGCTACTGGTCCCTCTTGGACCAGTCCATCTTCGGTCCTAGTGTGGCTTAACACCAACACCCCCCCTTAAGCCACACCTCTCGTGTGCTTGGGGCTCCTAGCTTGGCCCTGGCTCTGATACCATGTTGACACATGGCCCTGCTAGGACTCGAACCTAGGACCTTCTATATGCTGCTGGAGTGCTCTACCACTGAGCTACTGGCCCCTCTTGGACCAGTCCATCTTCGGTCCGAGTGTGGCTTAACACCAACACTGCCCAACTTTGCAATAGGAGACCACCGCCCACCCAACTACAGGTACACCGCCCACCCCATCCAAAATAAAAACACTGCTATCAACGTAATTATCATGAGTGCCTCCATTTCGAAAATGGGGTTCTGACAGCGAATTAGTCGTCTTGGACTATGCAAAGCCATCCATAACATCTACTTTCCTCTAGCAATGAGAAAATCATAGGTATTATAATTTTATATTGTTTGTTAAATATTTTACACGTAATCTTGGCTAAACCCTCATGGAAATTAAGAAAATTTGTTTCGCTGAGACATGGAGCAGTAATCACCCCTTAAGCAAGCTTGAAGACAATAGTCCCCCTTCAAGACTAATAATATCTAATTATAATAATATGTTTTTTTATTTAAATAATGTGTAAATATAATAGTATTTTTTTAAAATAATGTGTAATTATAATATCATTATAATATTATGTAGATATTTAAAAATAATAAATTTAATATTATTTTATAATTGATTTAATATATTTGTTATGAAAAAAGTTAATTTAATTTAAATTCATTAATTTGGATCTCTTTTTTATTTTTATCTAGTTAAAGTCTTTTTATTGTGTATTTCATATCTTACTTTGTGTTAGGAAGGCACAACAATCTATGATAGAATAAACATGAAAAAATATAGAAGATAGTTTTGGTAGATGAGAGACATAACTAATCACAAAAGGTATTTAAACACTATCAAAAACATCCTAACATATTCTAACAATGTCTTTTGAAGTGAGCAATTACAAGTCCAAAAGAAGTTATTGTCATCCATAGAAAGTCTATTGAATACTCACATATATTCTAGAAAGATCAAGCAATCATTAGAGTATTTTTCATTGCTGAAGCTAGTATTTCTCATGGAACAATTTTGGCACACAACCTAAGGTTTGGCATGTTAATGTTATTTCATCTATTCACTTCATTGATTTTCAACATATTTGCATAGAGTGATTTTCACCATTTAAAGGCTTGACATATTCCAAGATAGTTTTACTATTGTAGTAAAAATAATTGCGGTTTACATCAAAATTCAATACATCTATCCATACATGTTTAATTAAGTCTAATCAAATTTTAGATAATGTGTCAGATCTAATTAATTATTGCAAATCTAGTGCAATAAATGACTATGAGAGGGTTTACATGAGTATCTTTGATCCAAGCACAACCATGCCAGTCCACATGCTCCTCTCAAGGCCTTTGAGATCTCTAGCTTAAAAACTTATCATGCCACCCACATAATCTAATGATACCTTTGCATGCTTATGTAACACCTTGAGACATACCACGCAACTCTCGAGTGCTATGGAGGACTATTAGAACTCCACATTGACATGCCAACTCCTCGTTGATTTGCATCATGCTTGGTGGCACTTCCTAAATTAGCACCATGTCAAAGCCTCTGTTAATATATGATGAACATCATAAATCAAATTACCACACCAAGAGGAAGGTGAATCATCACTCAGAAATAAGTTAATTATTTTGTAACCATCCTCTGTTGTAATTGCCTTCATGTAATGATGTATATTATGATCTATTTGACCCTAAGGGGATTGACAACCTCAGAGATCATAAACACAAATGTTAACATGCCTCGAGCATTTGAATTAAAATTGATCCTCTGTATTCTTTCATGCCAACATAATAAAATTAGTTAGGAAGCGTCTTCTCCCAATTTCTGATCACCACATGCAAACACATGAGCGCAACAATAAAAATACATCTACTCGGATTTGTTTCAAAGTATCCAAAAGAATGTCGTAGCAAGGGTAAGATGGTTGACACCTATATAAGAACCCCTCTGGTCAGGTATCAGAAAACATACCAATTTTTTTAATATAATATAATTTACCTAAAAGGTATTCTTACTTATCCTTCTTTAATTCAACAAAGTATGAATTATCATGGTTCACTGAGTCAGTATTTACATAGAGCATGTCAATAAACCTTAGAATAACCTATGACATTGAATGTTCACTATCTAAGTAGTAACATTAGCACAATACACAAATCACATGCCAAACACTAGAATCAATTCAAATGATCACAAGGATTACTATGCAATTAAGCCAACCCTAACCTGGCCTAAGGACCTAGACCCGATGCCCCCACCTCAACTTGGGTAGCTTACATATCTGCTCATCGAAATCAGGGTATGATGTAGTTCTTTCACTTATGATGGTCTCCTCCACGAGATGTCATCATTGAAGAGGTTGGCACTCTAAGACAAATAGGGAACAAACTACTCATGACATAGACGAGCTTCTAAAGCTTTGATCATCAATCCCATGGCTAAATGACACAAGTTGCTTATAACATAACACCTTACTAATCAAGGCGTGTGTGCTTACCCAAGCACTCTCACATAAAAACCCAAATATTCAATGATATACATGCGATCCATGAATTCACTTAGATAATCATAAATGCTTCACTACAAAAAACATATTAGGGTTAGTTTCCTATGCTCGCACTCACTTTGTGAGCTGCCATACATATCTATGATGTCTCCTACATAAGCATAATCAGGGCTATATGTAGTTCTCTAAAACTACTAAAGATATAATTACTTGCACAAAAGTATTCTCACACGAGCACATACAAAAAGGTAGATATAATTACGTTTCTTAATTACAGAGAGAAGACTCAATAGTCTTTACAACCATATCACTCACATCAAAATGTGTATAAGCTAGGACTAGTGATGTCCACCATCACTCTCATGTCTTCATATACTGCCACATTGTGGACTTTAACCACACACAAAAGGGTATCAAATAGTTTATCACTTAGACCATTATATTTCAATAACACCACTAAATAATTCCAATCCAAAACACCATCTTCAAAGGAATAATATCTACATAAGTGAGACTTTATTTTATTTGATTAAATACTTCACCAATTTACTTTTTTATGAAGAATTTAATATAATTTAAAGGTGTAACAACATGATAGTGGATGTACCCATTTTCATTGGAAGTTTTATTAATCAAAATTACAATCACATATATTGATGTTGTTTAATTTAAACAATGCATTTTCTTAAAGCTTAAATTTATCAAAAAGTGGTCCAGATTTGGGCTTGGATTTATAAATATATAGTTCTCAACGTCTCAATATGTACATGAGCCTTAACATTTCGTACATGTCATCATAAGGCTTATTTATGTCATGGTATTATATTCCTTTCTAGAATTCAACTTAGCTTTTGCCGTAAGTATCAAAATTTATCACTAAATTAGTTATCATCTTATAAGCACCAATCATCTACTATTCAATACTCAAGATGAATATTTCTGTAAATTCTCTTGTTAAATTGTTATAATCTATTATGATATACCATAAGTATTTGGGATTACATTTTGAGGTTAATTAAATTGTAGTAAAACTATCTTTGTGTATATATTTTACACTTATAGTAAGGGCTCATTGTGAACTAACTCCTCTAATTACCACCTTCCCTTAAGTTAGAGAACCTTTGAAATTTCCATATAATTATTTAAATTAACAAAGCATTATATAATATTCCATCTAATGTTATAGGCTTTGTAAATCATTTGATAGTCTACATTAATGTTATTTATTCTATATGAATTCTCAATATTTAAGTTTTTATCAAAATTTGCTACTGGATGGAGTCCTTATTCTTAAATGAATTTGGTCTCATAAATGTTATTAAAATCTCTCATTCATTCATTCAACCATAGTAGTGATGGAATCTAGCAATGGCTTTCATGTCAATTGACTAATTCAAATGAAATAAAATATAGAAGAATTCAAATACTTTAAATGGAATAAAACTAGACTTATAATGATATTTGGTTCAATGGATTTCAAATATATCTATCTGTATATATACTTTTTAATTCAAAAATATCTATTTATCTATATATATACTTTTAAACAGAATATATATATATATATATTCTTTTACAATGAAGAATGATAAAAAGTCTAAAATGTCATTAACAAATTCAAGACACTGGATAATACTCATACAATTCTATAATGATGCCTCCTATAGAAGAACAATGACACCCCATCACTCTCTTTTATAACTATTTAAATGTATGTCCAATGTTTACTTTTAATTAAAAAACCATTTTATTCATTGATTAATAATACCAGAACTGTGCCATCATTATGCCACATACTGGGAAAGCAAGGAATGTTTAAACACTTAGTGTAAAGCAACATTCAGATTTCAAACATTGACCGAGTAGGAAGAATAACTAGAAAACAGCTGATCACTAAAATTAAGATAATCTCCTCATTTCTCAACAAAATTTTACGATTTAAATTGTTTTGAAAAGCTAGTTCAAGACGTATCAATCCCAGAAATGGTTTGATTAAAATCTATCCCAGTTGAGAGCAACACATCCATTTCCATTCGGATTTAAATAACAATTCCCAGATGGAACGTGGGCCAAGTGAGAAAACAACCTGTTCTTTCACCCATTACAAATATAAACTATTCTTGACCAGGACAAAGAGTTTAAAGTATTAACGTTGTATACTAGATGCAAATGACCAATATGATGCCAAAATTGGAGTCATAATCTTTTTATGCAGTCCTACGGCTAACCCAGCCAAGAGAAATGGTACCATACTGAAGAATTACACCCAGCTTTATGGATAGATTTGCGCCACTCAACTATCCAGGTGCAAAATTCTTCTATTGAACTTTGTAAATACACTAAGTTTGGCTAAGTCACTGATACGTTTGAGTATAGTCAAACAAAGTATTTAACACAAGAATACAAGAGATTTTACGGGGTGCAATGAGTTCTTAAAGCGCTAAGTACAGCTGTAGAAAAATGTTATACATATCTATGAGGCAAGGTAAGCAAAATGCAACATCGTCTACTCCTTTCCATCTACTACGCATACATACAGATGGATTAACACCATTCTTTTCCAGTTAAAACATTAAAACAAATGGTTTTGTCTTACAACTATTTAAGCCAAAGGAAATGGCGCTCTACGCTGGATTAAATCTACATAAAATAAAAAGGGCTATAAGATAGTTGGTGTATATCTGGTGTATGGTTGGTTTTAGCTCATGTATTTTTATTTGTAATTGGCTACGCAGAAGTGGGAAAGAGAGTTGTACAAGGATAGGGTACAAAATCCAGGGCTCTACATTTAAAAAGTATAACAAGATATTTATTTGAGTATGTATTTCTTATTGGAAACAATTCAAACTTTAACCATTTATTAATCCACGACTCTAAATTAATTAAAGAGCAGAGTCGAATAATTTATTTGAGGAATGGTCCAACCAATAGCCAGCAAATCAATTTATTGGAAAAGCATGACATTAAACTGGCTGATACAGAGGTACCTGGTTCGGATGCTATACTAAGAAATAATTCTTCTTCCATTCAAGCCTCCTTCCATTCTTCTCTGCTAGTTCCTCTTTCAGCATGAATGTCCCCGGTTTGAGGTTCTATCCATGGTTTCGTGTAATCCGGTACCTTCCCAAAATCCGTGTCCATGTCCCACAAAATGCATCAGTCGCTACCCAAAATAATAATGTCCATTTCTTCCAAGAAAATCTCATTATTTACGGATTAATATTCCTCCTCAAAAATGAATGTCTCGTCCTCCGTTCATACTAAATGACTTAACCTTGATACTCACTAGACCATCTTAGAGGACCTTGTAAGTTGTCAAGGAAGACACTCTGCCTATCATCTTAGACCATTAATGATGAATACAAGACCTTTATAATGGCTATCAACAAAGTTAAGATCAAGTATATCAAAATTTTGATGATATTTATTTATGGTGGTCAATTTTTGGCTAATAGTAATAAGGACATTAAAATTGAGTGCAATGATATTTTTCAATTTTTTTGGCCATAGTTTTTTATTTTTCCCATTGCCTCAAACATATGGTACTTCATTTTAAAAATAAATATATTTTACTAAAAAAATAAAATAAATATTAAATATTATTAATTTAAAAAAAAATCATATTATTAGAAAGCTCATAAAAAGACCTATATATATGTAAAGCCATATGTTTTTATTTAATTTTTCACCCTAATACGTGTTATCTGAAGTGAAAATTTGATGCCACATGGGGTTAGAATGAAGGGGGTTCGAACCAACCCCCTTTGTTCTAACCCACTCAAAATACATCATTTCATTGGCTACTTTATTGAAATTAATTACATGCATAACTCAAACATTTGAAACCCTTCATTCGAACCCCCATTACAACACTTAAATTTTGTTTTGCACTTACTTCTAAACATGTGTCTTCTTTCAAATTCTTATCCACTCTCTCTTAACCTATAAGACTCTCCTTCTTGCTAGTAATTTATCTACTTGTTTAGGTTCTTCTATATGCGTATGTGATGATATAGATTCAACATCTGCTTGTGTAATTTGCACAATATCTTCATTTCTTCTTCGTTCACCATTAAATTGAGCATGAAGGAACTCAAGAGAAAAATGACCAAAGTCCTTACATGTGCAACATGTTTCATTGAATGATATTCCTCTCCCTTGTCCATAGTTTCTCCTTCCTCTTATGGATGTGGCTTGTCCACTTGTTTGTTTATTTGACATTGTAGAAGTGATATATCCTTCCTCATTCCATTTCTAATTACCTTCATTGAATGGCTAGAATTTGCCACTAATGAGCCTCTTTTTTCCTCTTGAATAACTTTGTTTCATTCTATACAATTTCACTTCTTTCTTGAGTAATATTAATGTGATTATTCCATCCCATGCAACTTGATAGTTGATTTCATCTGGAATATTCATTTGTAGTCCATTGAAGTATTTTTCCACTTTCTTTTGGTTCATCTCACTATGACCAAGCTAGATTTTGATTTTTTAGAACTCCTTCATGTACTCCTTCATAATTAGCTCCTTTTTCCTCAAGTTTTAAATGCTCCTCAACAAATACAATTAATAATCCATAGCTAGGAATTTTCTTTTCAGTTTTGTAACCATCCTCTCCCAATGTGTAAGATTGTCCTTACCCCTTCTATACATCTATGTTAGTACCTCATTCCACCATAGAGTTTCATGACCTTTTAAGATGGTTTGAACCACCTCCACATTCCTTTGGTGAACCACTTCATCATCCTTTTGTTAACTACTTCATCAAATTCAAAATAATCCTTCAATCGGGGAGCTAATCAATCAACTCCTTGGGATTCAAAGTACCTGAAAATACTAAAAATTTCATCTTGGTTCTTCTTCCAATATTTGAAATGGCTCTAACAAGCCTATCTTCTCTTTCATCCAATTTACTAGGAGTTAATCTCACATCTTCTACTTAAAACTCTTTATCTTTTGCATCACTCACGTCTTCCCTTGGATCAAATCCATTTTTTCTATCCTCTTCAACAACAATTAATATTTTTTGTATCTTCACAACATATTGACAACCACTGCTTCAACTTATACCACTCTTCCTAGAAGAATTCATACACTCTCCCAACCTAAACCTACCACATCAATACATTATTTGGAAATATACACAAGCCACACACTTCCGTAACCACTCTTTCAACACTTGGTTTTCAATCCATATACTCAAGATGAAGAACACTCAAGTCTCATTTATCCCAGAGTTTTAAATAACTTTGATACTAATTGATGTAGTCAACGATATGGGTTTCAATAAAGGAAAACTTTGTCCTTATAATCTTTAACTATATATATATATATATATATATATATATATATATATATATATATATATATAAAGAAGAAACCTAAGAGAAATGCTACACTTACAATCCCTGAGACAATGAAAATATTTTCTCATTTTGTATTTTAACATAATGTACGATGGGTATTCCCTGTAATGTCAGTTGGGTTATTAATAGCTAAATATAGCTTAATATAGATTACTCAATAGTTATGGTGCCAAATCTATCAAAATCCATATATGAGATGATAATAGCTTAATTAGCAATAACATTAGATAAAGAGGTTCTGAATCTGTGTTCTGGGATAAATTACGAGATGAAAAGAAAATTGACATTAAAATTCTCTCCTTATTCTTGAAACAAGGAGTTATAGTGTTCTTAAATGAGGTAACATTGAGAAACCCTAAAATACCTTTCTATGATTCACAAGTACCTTTTTGTGTTCCACAAGTACCCTTTTATGTTCCACTTTAGGGGCTTTTTATGCTGCACTGATAAAGAAGAAAGCTAAAATTCATGTGATGAATATATTGATCATCTATCTAGAGTCCATCATAAGAACTTGGTGTCTTTGATTGATTATTGTAATGAATCAAGAGACCTCATGCTTGTCTGGGTACATGCCTAGAGGCTCCCTAAATTACCACCTTCATGGTAAATTTTTGCTTCAAATGTGTCTCACTTTTGTGCATTCATATCGATAACCCAAGTAACCAAAACATATTTTATTATTACTTTGTATTTGCAGGGAGTAATCCATTTAAATATCCAGAACTAGACTAGAAAATAGTTCTAGAAAACCAGGGTTAAAATAACATTAAATGCCAAGTAGCTTTATTTTTCTCTAGCTATAAATTTATAGTCTATAAGGATTGACATTCTTGATTTGATTCAACTAGTGATGTTTTCACCATCAAGATAAAAATACCTCATCATCACATAAATCCTATGTGATGGTGTTTCCTTTGTTCCCACTCACTCACTTTAACACAAAAATAATTTATAAAAGATATGTTGCTAGAATATTATAAGTATTGTGATTATGGATTGTCTTAAAAATTTGTATCCCTTTATCAACTATGGAGATGGAGCATTAACATGGACTCTATTTATTCACGTATATATTTCATATTTCTTCATTTATAATAGAAGAATGAGTGGATAGAGTACCGTAAAAATATAATGCCCAATATTAATATAAATTTTATCTTTTGCATCTTATATTTTATATACCATATTCTTAACTTGTATAAATTGTTTGTTATGTGGATATCTAATAAACTACATCATTATTAACTTTCTAAAATAACTAAAATATTGTGTTGTAGAAGTTCAAACATCATATTTTCAAACTAATAATATTGTAATAAATAAACTTACTATATTATATTTTATATTATTCTTTTGGATGATAAATATTAAAACCACATCATAACACATGTTCTTAATATTTTTTAATGTTTTCCAATATAAAGTTTTCTCCATATACGATTTCCCGCAAAACTAACATGATTTTTGTCTCTTCCTTTTTGAAAATTCTTTCTACCATATTTTCATGAATTCCAAGTAGCAAGAATAAGATCCCTTCAATAATTTATAAAATAAATAATAGAATAATTTTTTTTAGAAATAATATAAAAATGTCTCTTTTTAGTTACTATATTTTGAATGTATGTGTAACAAGAGCTGCGTAGCGGTTAATCCTTGCGACTAATATATTGGTGCAGTAAAAGTTATGATACAATTTAAAGGAAGAAAAATTACATATTAGAAAAGGCAAGTCCTTGTTAATGAATATAGAAAAAGAGTATTATAACTATACAAAATTGCATAATAATTGAATATAATAAATGTAAAAGAAAAGAAAATTTAAATGAATTTGATATGATAATTAGAACATAAATATGTGATTTCTTTAAGCAAGATGTAATGTAGAAGGAATGAAATAAAAGAGAAAGTTAATATAGTATTTTTTTTTTTGAAAACATCATATGCCTAGATATTTTTTATGGCATATCATTTACAATTTAAAATATAATTTATAATTTTAAAAAGTTTTAAATTTTAATTGTTTATATATATCAAAAAAGTTGTAGTTTAATTAGTGAGGATGATGGTTGTTTATATCCATTTATTAAGATACAATTTTTTTTAAATACATAATACGGAGAGTAAAACACTTAAGACCAAAATCATATCCTAAATGATTTAAATGTATGTTTATTCAATATTATAAATCTATTATATATTTATTTCTGAAATATAAATAAAATACAAACATTCTATATAATTTAGTGATTCCATATAATACTTACAGAGATATAATTAAAAAAAACATTTTACATACAACTTTTTAATAATAAATTTAATTATAAATAAATTTAATTTAAAATTATAGAAATTTATTTATATAAATAAAAAACATTAACTAAATTTAAAATATATATATATATATATATATATATATATATATATATATATATATATATATTATTAAAAAATAATAATTATAAAAAAAAAAAAATTATTTATATAAATATTATCAATAAAATTTTAAAAATATTGGACAAATTTAAAATAATTCAAATAAATCCGACTCAAACTAAATAAATAAAATAAATGTAAAAACGCTGTCATAATAATAACTTAATAATTTATAATTAAAATTTAAGGAAGAAGGATAAAAAACAAAGGTGGACAAACCGTTCATTTATAAACTTTGACAGTTTGAAAAGATAATAATAGAAGATGGATGATACTTCTTCATTACGTAGTCGTATCCCCCGCAGCATAGGGGTCGGTGGATGTTACTTTTGATGGATCTCAGAATAGAATAGAATACATGGCAATTTTTTCACATCCCCATAACGTTTTCACAGTTATAATTATAAATATGATATTTTTACATTTATAATGATACATATGCTTGGATGGAAAATTGCACAAACATTATTCGAGAATAATTTATTTTTTGATCGGGTGATTCTAGAATTATTTTAGTTTCTTCATCATTGCAAATTATCCATTTCGAACAAGAGAAGCTTCGTCGAGAGAGGAATCTATCACATCTGGATCTTCAAGCTCAGTTTTTTATCCTGTATGCAAAGTGCAGATGCAAATTTTGAGGAGAAGCATGGAGGTACGTACCTGATTGCTATCCTTGATTCAAAAGAAAAAAATGGTCAAAATGAAAATGTTAAGAGCAGTTGGTTGGGGTGGGTGCGTCGGTCCTGGCAACATTGAAAACCATGTGTCAAATAACATGAATTATTTGATGAGCTCCGTGTAGATGGGAATAAGCTCTGGATTTAGGCCTTTCCTTCATGCAGGTGGACAAAGCCGTTTATGAGCGGTGGATTGGCGATGGTGAGATTTGATTCGAAGACCCGCCCGTGCACTGCCTCAAACTGCAAACTGGAGCCCTGGATTTTCTTTCATCTTTGAAGGAGACTCTGGGGGAGCTTAATTAGGTCTATGGCTCCATCCCTGACGACTGACTCCTCCTTTCAGAATTCAATATTTTCATCCAGCCAACCATGAATGATTATGGTTTTTATGGGTCTATCAACGCTGTTGGCCGTAGGTGCCAAAGAGAAGCAGGGCAACAAAAAAGAGTCTTGGATACCATTTTTCTCCTGTTAAATTCATCCATGTTTGGTGGAAGAGTGTTAAGAGGGAGAGTCCAGAAACTCATAAATGCAAATTCACAAATATTTAATAGACACACTAAAAAATAGTAACTTGCAGTGATTTAGAATAATGTTTTGAAAAAAAATAGAAACTAATCAAATATGAAAGAATAATATAATTTAAAAAGTGATTTTTTTAATATAATAAAATTCTATTTAATTATAAAAATTAAATGAAATATTTTTTAATATTATATTAAGAAATATTTTAAATTATTGTATATAAAATTGTAACATTTACATAATAATATATTAAATCATGCAATTTAATTAATTGAAAAGATAAAATTATTATTTTAAACAAAAGTTATAATATAGGAGGAGAGGAGAAAATCATGGTAAATAGGTAAGATTTGTAACATATCCTTAAATCTATAATAATAATTTTTCGAATCTTACTTTTCATGTTTTGAAGTATGATTTTGCTCCAATTATTATTAAACTTTACCAATTAATATATAATTTATATAATTTTTTTGTTTTCTAGAACCAAAATATTTTAAAAAAATGATATCATTGGATTTTTCCTTATTTTATCATGAATTTTAATTAAATATTAAAATAAATTATATTTTATTATTATTTTTATATTAAAATTTAGGTATTATTGAATTCTTGAGTAATTATTGAATGATAATTCTCTTTATTTTGGATGTGCAAATTTTTTGGGTCCACTAAGATATGTTTTATTTTATAAATTTTTTAATATACTAAAAGATAGGGGGTCTAATAAAAAACAACTTTATCCAAGTTGTTATTTTTATTGATTTTTCCTGAGGAAGTATAGAGATTACACACACACAACATTCACTCATTCTCATTGTGACTACAACGTAAGTGAATAATTATACACACCATCCCATTTTAGAAGGAAAACTACTATATGTTCTTTTGTGCTTCCAATCCAAACACCCACACTCTCTTGGTTAGCTTCCTCTAACTCTATTATACCTACTCCAAAACATTCCCTTTTCTTTTGTACCCCAGAGATTGACTCTTTGAATCCTTGTTGATCTTTTAAACACTCAATTTGAGAATTCAAACATTTATGCATTTTTATAGGGAGTATGCAACTTCCATGAGAAAAATAATTATTAATGTAGAGTGATGTATGTGATCACTGCAGTAATTTCACAATCACTAATTAACGCTTACATTAACTAATAATTTGATTAGGAGACAAAGAACTTTCTATCTCACTAACTGAGAACATTTATTCTATATTCCAAGTTTTTGTTCAATTATTATCAATCCTTGTAGTTTGTCTACACACTATCAAATAGGGCCCAAATGCACACGAACACTGATTGATTTTTTTGGGTGATGCAATTTTGCTTGATTGACCTAATGCTCCTACATCAGACAGTCAAGATAATAGTTTTTGAGCATAGTGCTCACATAGTTGGGTTGGATTATCAAACCATCCTTTTGGCTTTTGAGGTAAAGCAACATCATGCCCTTCCACCATATGAGGTATCTCTATATTTTATAGCAACATGCTGGGTTGAAACCATCCTCCTCCACAA